>SJYT01027794.1:152061-170240 GCA_006410635.1 Cephalophus harveyi | reverse complement strand
TTCTAAAACCAGCTTGAACATCAGGGAGTTCATGGTTCATGTATTGCTGAAGCCTGGCTTGGAGAATTTTGAGCATTACTTTACTAGCATGTGCTGCTGCTGCTGCTAAGTCACTTCAGTCGTGTCCGACTCTGTGCGACCCCATAGACGGCAGCCCACCAGGTTTCGCCGTCCCTGGGATTCTCCAGGCAAGAACACTGGAGTGGGTTGCCATTTCCTTCTCCAATGCATGAAAGTGAAAAGTGAAAGTGAAGTCACTGAGTCGTGTCCAACTCTCAGCGACCCTATGGACTGCAGCCCACCAGGCTCCTCCGTTCATGGGATTTTCCAGGCAAGAGTACTGGAGTGGGGTGCCATTGCCTTCTCCCTTACTAGCATGTGAGAGGAGTGCAATTGTGCGGTAGTTTGAGCATTCTTTTGCATTGCCTTTCTTTGGAATTAGAATGAAAACTGACCTTTTCCAGTCCTGTGGCCACTGCTGAGTTTTCCAAATTTGCTGGCATATTGAGTGCAGCACTTTCACAGCATCATCTTTCAGGATTAGGCAGACGCTTTACCCTCTGAGCTGCCAGGGAAGCTTTCTGTCTAACAAAAGCACCTGACTTTTTTAATCCGTGTGTGTGTGTGTGTGTGTGTGTGTGTGTTGTGCTTAGTTGCTCGGTCATGTCTGACTCTTTTTGACCTCAAGGACTGTAGCCTGCCAGCCTCCTCTGTCCATGGGATTCTCCAGGCAAGAATATGGAGTGGGTAGCCATTCCCTTTTCCAGGAGATCTTCCCTAACCAGGGATCGAACCCTGGTCTTCTCCACTGAGATGGATTCTTTATAATTTGAGCCACCAGGGAAGCCTTACCAAAAGTGAGTGAAGTCTGTCAGTCATGTCCAACTCTTTGTGACCCCTTGGACTGTAGTCTACCAGGCTCCTCCGTCCATGGGATTTTCCAGGCAAGAATACTGGAGTGGGTTCCCATTTCCTTCTCCAGATTTTCCCGACCCAGGGATTGAACCTGGGTCTCTGGCATTGCAGACAGATGCTTTACCGTCTGAGCCACCAGGGAAGTCTGATCACATACTAATGAAACTCCTCCCTCTCTGACACAGGGTTTGGGAACCAGAGACATACAGTTTCCTAGAGAAAGGACGTCTCTCTTTTTTGTCCAACTTCCATTCCTTCCAGCCCTTAAAATTCTATTGATACTTAACAATTACAGAAGAAATCACTTACTACAATAAATACATGTAAATAGATTAAGAGGAACCCGGATTTGACAAAGCTGGATTCTTAAGGGACGACCGACAGTCTTACCTATGAGGGTGTGGAAGACGGCAGCAATGGCCCCGGCCACCACCATGCACAGGACAGCTTTGGTCCTGTCCCGCTTGCTGTTCACAAACACCAGGCCCACATTCTTGAAGTCACTCATGGGCCCTGTGAAGAACTTCATTAAGGAGTACGCCAGCCCGTAGCTGGCCAGCATCTCCACTGCATCTTCCTTGACAGCAGCGATCCCCCGGTTCAAGGCCTGTGGAGGGAAGAGTCCCACAAACAGCATTAGAAACTTTGTCTCCTCTCCCACAATAAAACACAGCCCGTTGTGTTTCCATAGGAACGCTAAGCAGCTTATAGGGTAAGTCTCACTGTAATTTGATAGAGGTTATTTATTTTCATTTTCATCCATATTAGCTTCAGTTTGAAATATCTTCTTGCTGCTGTCGCCTATGAAATTCCTATGAAAGGAATAGAAAAAACCCAACAAGTGTTCTATGTTAATATTGGAAAATAATTCTAAGATGTTCTGGTTAAAAGGGTAACATGTTAAATTTTATTTGCCGGCTGAATCTACACAATAGCAACAGGTATTTTGGAAATGGGTCAACCACTTTATATGGAGTGGGTGATGGGTCCTTTTTTCCCTGTGTGTGTGTATGTGTGAAATATTGTACTTATGTATGTATCCTTCATAGCATAATGTAAGCTCAATGTCATGAAAATGGGTATTGATGGAATTTTTATACCATCTGTGGATGCTATTCACCTGATTCTTACTGTACTTTAATTTGAAATACATTCCTGATCTTTGTGCAGACAAATAGGAAAAGAAAATCTTTAAACTAAATACACTGTTTTTGAATAATTCTTGTTGGAGGTGTGGCCATAGAATATTCTGTTTTAACCATCCCCTATGAAGGACCACCCCTCTGAGGTTCTAACTTTTCCACCTACTAGATGAATAAATTGGGGCCTCCCAGGTGGCACTAGTGGTAGAGAATCCACTTGCCAATGTAGGAGACACAGAGCCTCGGGTTCGATCCCTGAGCCTGGAAGATCCTCTGGGGGAGAGAACGGCTACCCACTTCAGTATTCTTGCCTGGGGAATTCCGTGGACAGAGTTAGATGGGCCATAGTCCATAGGGTTGCAAAGAGTGGGATAAGACTGTGAGACTGAGCAGCCACATGGATAAATTAGACTGGAGCTCGTGGGAATGGATATCTAAGTAGAAGAACTTTGTTTTTAAAATGTCACCAGATGGCTGCTATCAAAAAGTCTACAAACTATAAATGCTGGAGAGGGTGTGGAGAAAAGGGAACCCTCTTACACTGTTGGTGGGAATGCAAACTAGTACAGCCACTATGGAGAACAGTGTGGAGATTCCTTAAAAAACTGGAAATAGAACTGCCTTATGACCCAGCAATCCCACTGCTGGGCATACACATAATGGAAACCAGAATTGAATGAGACACATGTACCCCAATGTTCATTGCAGCACTGTTTACAATAGCCAGGACAAGGAAGCAACCTAGATGTCCATTGGCAGACGAATGGCTAAGAAAGCTGTGGTACATATACACAATGGAATGTTACTCAGTCATTAAAAAGAATGCATTTAAATCAGTTCTAATGAGGTGGATGAAACTGGAGCCGATTATACACAATGAAGTAAGTCAGAAAGAAAAACACCCATATAGTATACTAAGGCATATATATAGAATTTATAAAGATGGTAATGATGACTCTATATGAGAGACAGCAAAAGAGACACAGATGTAAGAACAGTCTGTTGGACTCTGTGGGAGAAGGCTATAGCACTGAAACATGTATAATATTATATATTAAACAGATCACCACTCCAGGTTTGATGCATGAGAGAGGGTGCTCAGGGCTGGTGCACTGGGATGACCCTGAGGGATAGGGATGGGGAGGGAGGTAGAGGGGGGGGTTCAGGATGGGGGACACATGTAGACCCATGGCTGATTCATGTCAATGTATGGCAAAAACCACTACAATATTGTAAAGTAATTAGCCTCCAATTAAAATAAATAAATAAATAAATAAATTTTTCTGACTATAAAAATAAATAAATAAATAAAAATGTCACCAGAATATCACCCTCTGTCTTTAGGAACAGGCAACTGCCTGGGCAGATCAGCTTTCTGTATACACGTCTCATTTTTTAAATTTAGTTTTTATTGCAGTATAGGTAATTTATAATGCTGGGTTAGATTCTGGTGTGTAATTAAGCGATTCAGTTAAACATATTCTTTTCCAGATTCTTTCCAATTATTGTTTATTACAAGATACTGAATACAGTTCCCTGTGCTGTACAGTTAATCCTTGTTGGTTATCTATTTTATATATAGTAGTGTGTATCTGTTAATCCCTAACTCCTAATTTATCCCTCTCCCACCCTCTTTCCTCTTTGGGAACCATGTTTGTTTTCTGTCTGTGAGTTTGTTTCTGTTTCATAAATAAGTTTATTTGTATAATTTTTTTAGATTCCACGTAGCAGTGATATCATATGTTTTTGTCTTTTTCTGACTTTATTTACTATGATAATCTCTAGCTCTATCCATGCGGCTGCAAAGGGCATTATTTCATTCTTCTTTATGGCTAATATTCCATTGTATATACACTTTTAAAATAAACTTAATTTCTTGGATTAGTTTTAGGCTCACAGTAAAGTGGAGCAGAAAGTACGGAGAGCTGCTACATGCCCTCTTCCCCGAGCACACACAGCATCCCCGTAGAAAGCCACACTGACTGCAATCCGTGAACCTTCAGTGACATGTCATCATCACGCAGCGTCTACTGCCAATACTGGGGTTCCTGCTGCACATTCCAGGGATTCGGACAAGTGTCCCTGACGTTTACCTACCATTATATAGTTGAACAATCTATGCAAAGCACTGTTAGCCAAAAATGTATTTATTGTAGAAAATACCCATGTGTAAGGTTATTTTAGAAAAATCTATAATAAAAGTATATGATACTTGTAGAAATTCAGTATCATTCTTCTGACAGGTGGTGTTATATAAGGTGCCGTATGCTATGTACTCAGTCATGTCTGACTCTGTGACCTCATGGACCATAGCCCACCAGGCTATGGATTTCCCAGGCAAGAATACTGGAGTGGGTTGACATTCCTCCTCCAGAGGATCTTCCCAACCGAGGGATCAAACCCACATCTCCTGTGTCTTCTGCATTGCAGACAGATTCCTTACCCGCTGAGCCAATAACATTTGTGTGATTATATAAGGTAGTTTTTGATAAGTGCTTCCAATTATATCTCTCATTCTCTTTTCCTTTTTTCCCAGTAATAACTTAAAAATTTCCATCAGAACCTTCATACCTGACATGATGTCCTCCTTAGGAACAAATTTCCTTTACCAAAGCTGATCTAATATCTTATCAGCCTGAAGCAAACTAAAAACCAACAAGCTCTTTGACAATAAATCCTGAGTTCAAAAGGTGTATGTTGTCAGAGGACTCCTGCTATGTGTCAAGATCCATCACTCGATAATCTTCCCAGATTAATTTCCTTTCAGACCTCTACAGTAGATGTGGTTGATTTCCCACCCAGATGCCCCTTATTGGTCAGCACATCCATCCCCAGGTCCTGGGACTTGGCCACTCAAGGCTCACAGCTGCCTCCTTCTCGGGAAACACTGCTCCCAGCCACTTTGGGTTGGTTAGGCCACTTCTGACCACCCCCAGGCAGCACCCAGACAATGAAGGGCTGACAGAGGGATATACAAGATCACCTCCCCTGCCTCCCTGTGGGATCAACACTGGTACAATTCATGCTCCAGAACTCTCTGTGGGATCAGGTGGGAGGTAGTCTCCAGTGGAGACCACATCCTTTTTAAATTTTCCCCACCACCCACTGCTTCCCGCTTCCCGCTTCCCGCTCCCCTTCTCCTGAGAGCACTCACTCAGTAAATAAGTCACATGAAAATTTCCCAAGGCAGGCTCTGTTTACAGGGACCTCAGCTCAATACAGCTTCTAATTACATTTCTCTCAGTCATAGAGAACAGTGTATGGTTTGTTCTTTTTCCTTCTCATCCTTCTCCACTCTGACTGTAAACTGCTTGCTTTTCATTGCTAAAATTGTGTCCAAATTTAAATATATAGTATATAAAATTTAGGGCTTCCCAGGTAGCACTAGTGGTAAGGAACCCATCTGCCAATGCAGGAGATTTAAGAGATGTAGGTTTGATCCCTGGCTTGGGAGGATTCCCTGGAGTAGGAAATGGCAACCCACTCCAGAATTCTTGCCTGGAGAATCCCATGGACAGAGAAGCCTGGAAGATTACAGTCCATGGGGTTGAAAAGAATCCAACATGACTGAAGTGACTTAGCATGCACTTAAATATATAATTAATGATATAATTAATATATAATGATATATTACATATTAGCACAAGTTTTAAAATAACGTAGGATTAGTCTTTTTAGGTATCTTGCTGGCAAAACTTTATTCTTTGCTAAAAAGGAATCAGTCTGGTTGGGGTATCCACAGTAATGCTATTTCTACCAACTGTTCCTTGACAGGGTCCTAAACCCAGTGCTGAGGCAGAAAAGAAAATCAAATTACATAAGGAATGACAGCTCTGTCAGCAAGACTGGGTGTGAACACCCCGCTAAGCTCAACAATTATGGTAATTTGAGGAAAAAGCACAGGGTTTAGAGCCATGCTGACTTGATTGGATCTGCTTCTATCACAGGTCTTATTCTCGCTGAAATAATAGATCTTAGATCGGCTATAAGTAGCACACAGGGTACCACGCACAACTGGCTTAGAAAAGGCACTTGAAAGGAAGGATTTATGCCCATATTGTTTACCCCCATACACTTACCACCTTGCTCCACTGTGTGTGAGTGTATACTCAGCCTCTCAATCGTGTCTGACTCTGTGACCCCATGGACTCTAGCCCATCGGGCTCCTCCACCCATGGGATTTTCCAGGCAAGAATACTGGATCGGGTTGCTGTTTCCTACTCCGGGGGATCTTCCCCACCCAGGGATCGAACTTGCATCTCTTGAGTCTCTTGAGTCTCCTGCTTTGGCAGGCAGATTCTTTACCACTGTGCCACCTGTGAAGGCCCTCTTGCTACATTATAAACACTCAAGAATTTGTTTGATGAATGAATGAATTAGGTATTTTCTACTAGGAATTTCAATGTTGATACTAATTTGTGTACACTTGGGAAAAAAATCACATTTTGATTGTAGATGTTATTGTCTGTAAGAGCAAATATTTTAACATTTTTATTGGCCATACTAAATGTATGCTGTGATGAGAAAACAAATCCTGACTTTAAGAAGCATTAAAACGCAAGGAAAAAAGAGCTTTAGAATTGAGGAGATTTGCTATGCTGATATTATGAGCCTTTTTATTATTGCCATTTGTAGTACTTCCCTCAGTTTATTCACTTCCTAATTTTATTATTTTCTTTTGATACCAGAAATATGAAGTTATTGTGCAGTCAATCCTTCATTTCATGGAGTTTCTCTCCATACTTCTGGACTTTGTCATTCTTACTCATCCTTAGCCAAGGCAATTTTGTTTAGCTTATAGTTTCATTTGCAAATTTAACTTTCTACTCCTCCTGGAACTTACACTGTGAGGTATGGCCTGAAATTAATTTTCTTATAATAATTTGCTTCTTCAAAATTAGTTTGAATAAAGCACCTATTGCCTATTTATTTGTGATGTTTTCTGATCAGCCGTTAGTTCTCAGGCACCCTTCTGTCACCTACGGTTTGCTTTATCTGTCGTTTCAATTTGCTTACCCTGTTTTCCTTCATAGCATGTTCATTGAGTTCGGTTCAGTCGCTCAATCGTGTCCAACTCTTTGTGACCCCATGAACCGCAGCACGCCAGGCCTCCCTGTCCATCACCCACTCCCGGAGTCCACCCAAACCCATGTCCATTGAGTCAGTGATGCCATCGAACCATCTCATCCTCTGTTGTCCCCTTCTCTTCCTGCCCCCAATCTTTCCCAGCATCAGGGTCTTTTCAAATGAGTCAGCTCTTCGCTTCAGGTGGCCAGACGTTATATTGTCTATTTACTTGTCATTTGTCTTCCTGTCTATCTTCTCCATTGGATGTAAGCTCCAGGGCACAGAGAACTTTGGTTCACACCACATCCCCAGTCCTAAACATAACAGGGGATCACATGACAGGTGAGTGATGAGGGTTTGAAGGCATGAAGTGAAATATACACAAATTGTATAAACATTTCCCACGACGGACGCTGAAGAAATGAAATTACTGAGCTGGAGATTCCTGGGAGGAGCCTATTCAAATGAACCAGTCAAGAAAACTCCTTCAAAGAGGTGACATTTGAGCTGAGAGTTGAAGAACAAGAATGAACCCGCCATAGGAAGAGCTGGAGGAAGATCGGACCTGCAGGAGGGCATCCAATAAGAGTGGAGGGGATAGAAGATGAATTCGGAAGAGTAGGTAGTGCTAAGGTCATCGCAGGTCACAGTAAAGAACATGGGGCTTTGATCTAAGAGCAGTGGGAAGCCGTCAAAGGGTCTGGGCCCAGGTGGGAATGACCATCCTCTTGGCTGCAGGCAAGGACGTGGCCTGGAGAGGGTCAGACAGAGCAGGAAGTGAGGAGTTCACTGGTGAACTCTGGATCACTATGTGATCCAGAGAAGAGAAGGCGATAGCTTGGAAGAGGGTGTATGGGGAGACGGAGAGAAGTTGACAGACTAGAGAGCCTTTTGTGTATTTTTTTTTTTATTTTTTATTAAATTATAGTTGCCTTACAATGTTGTTAGTTTCTGTTGTATAGCAAAGCGAATCAGTTATACGTACACATATCCCCTCTTTTTCTAGATTTCCTTCCCATTTAGGCCACACAGAGCATTGAGTAGAGTTCCCTGTACTCTGACAGTAGGTTCTCACTAGTTAACCATAGTGAGTATATGTATCGCACCCCACTCCAGTGCTCTTGCCTGGAAAATCCCATGGACAGAGGACCCTGGTGGGCTGCAGTCCATGGGGTCGCTGAGGGTCAGACACAACTGAACGACTTCACTTTCACTTTTCACTTTCATGCATTGGAGAAGGAAATGGCAACCCACTCCAGTGTTCTTGCCTGGAGAATCCCAGGGACGGGGGAGCCTGGTGGGCTGCCCGTCTATGGGGTCGCACAGAGTCGGACATGACTGAAGTGACTTAGCATAGTGTATATATGTCAATCCCAATCTCCCAATTCATTCCCCTACTGTCCTGACTTGAGAGCTTTTGGGAGGTAAAATAAATGAAACTAATGATGGACTACATGGTGGGTGTGAGGAAAAGGGAGAACTGTTTAGTTTTTTTTGGCTTGAGTCACTGCTTAAATGGTGTTACTACTTACTGAGTGAGGGCACTTCGGGAGGGAAGATTGGGAAGGAAAACACAAGGTTTCCATTGGGGAGTCCCCTATTGGGTGTGAGACACCGGTAGGATTCCAAACACAGAAATTAGGTAAGACAGTTGGCTATGTGAGCCTGGAGTACAGGGGGATGTCTGGGCTGTGGACATTTGGAGACCATCAGCATATAGATAGTATTTAAAGGCAGGAAACTAAATGAGATCATCTGGCCAGGGTACAGATGGAAAGGAGTCTAAGATTCAACCTCGTATCTTTCTAGAAATACATGTAAACAAAGCTTCCCTGTTACCTTGGGGTTGTAAGGATGCTGTGGTTCAGCATCCATCACTGAGCTAGCAGTGTCACTTGGCCAGGTCACTTGTGAACACGGCTGCATCTCTAGCCAAGACAGAGAAGAATGGCGGCTGAGGCTGGGAAAGAGCAAGTGCTGTGGTCTTGAAATTCAGCTAAGGAGGTGTCTGAGATGTCTTTGGAAAGAATTAGACCTGGAGTCACAATTTTGTCCCTAGAGCGTGTTAAGTACAGCGGTTCCCCTGCTGTTCAAATCAAGTGTCTAAGGACTCACAAGTTTTCCAGAGTAAAGACACTTTAGGGCCACATCTACCAGGACTCCAACCACTCTAAATATAAACTGTCCTTCAACCCAGCATGGTTCTGGGCCCAGACGGCTGGCACACGGCCCTCATCACACTTCAGATCAGCATTCTCTGTGCTGCGGGTCCTCGGCAGTGTGCAATGTCTGACTTCAAAACTTATCTGGTTCCAGAAAGCTTTCCTTGGGTCCTACCTGCCTTCTTATCTCCCAGTATCTGCCAGGTTCATGGTGTTCTAGGGTTTAAATTTTTTCCTCCCGAAGGTCAGCAAAATGACAGGATATTAAAAAGTGGGGAAAAAAAAAAGAAAAAGAAAAAACAGAAAAACTTAAGAAAATCCACAACCTCCAGGGAAATGGCTAACAAATCCCATGTGATCTCTCTGGTATGAACTGTCTTAGATTGTTAAACCCTAAAAGAGATCCTGACATTCTAAACTTGGGCTCTAGAGACCAGAAACATCTTGACACTGCAGACTGAGTGTCTTCAAACTAAGAGTCACTGCCTCACCCCAGTCCTGCCCATCATTTCACACCCCTGTGAACAGCAGGCATTCCTCACTAGCTGGGTGCTGTGTAGAGCTCTGTTCCCCCTACCCCCACCCCGGGCACAGGTTCAAGAGGTGACACCTTGTCCCTAAGAGTAGGCCTGGAGGCCGCCACGGCTGATCTCCTGTCCGGGAGGTGAGGCTGTTGCTGCCGCTCCCTCCTGTCTATTCTGACTCCACTAAGCTGGTCGGTCTCCCATCTCGCCCACCTCCTCCCTTGGCGCTTCCTTTCTGTCCTGCCTTATTCTACCCTCCATGCCATGGTTATCACATTAACTGCACCACTGTCAATGCCTACAACTCACTGTCTGCCAATCTCTGACCTTGGAGTCATCTGATTATTTAGCCATTCCACTCTCATCTAGAAGGGCTCAGAGAGTGGCTGGAATAAAATATGTGACAAACAGGCTGCTGCCAGGCTCACTGGTCTCCATCCTCCACCCGGCTGTTCGCTGCTCAGTTATCCTTCCATCCTTCCCATCCCTGCTCTCCGAATTTCTCAGCTGCCTTGTTCCCTCTTCCTTGGCAGATAACCTCACTTCTACTTCATCTGCAATAGGGAATCCATTGGGTTGGAACTAAATTTCTCGTTGCTTCTCTCTGTAAAACAATGCTCAGCAAAACACATGGGTACCAAACCCTTCTCCACCTCCTCTTGGTGTTACAATGGAAGGGCCTGTCTGACCAGGGCTACCTTCCTGGGTTTTTCACCTTTCTCTTTTTTTCACATTGCCTTTATTAAAGAAAAAAACAAAAAACTTTATTGGAGTATAGTGGCTTTACAATGTTATGCTATCTTCTGCTGTACAGCAAAGCAAATCATATATATATATATATATATATATATATATATGTATATTTATTTTTTGGATTTCCTTCCCATTTAGGCCACCAACAGAGCATTGAGTAGAGTTTCCCGTCTGTAGAACAGCTTCTCATTAGTTAACTATTTTATACATAGTACTGTATATATATGTTAATCCCAGTCTCCCAATTCATCCCATCCTCCCCATTCCCCCTAGGCGTCCATACCACCGTTCTCTACACCCGCATCTCTATTTCTGCCTTGTAAATAAGATCGTCATCACAAATTTCTCTAGAGTCCACATATATCCATTAATGTATGATACGTGTTTCTCTTTCTGACTGACTTCACTCTGTATGACAGAATCTAGGTCCATCCATGTCTCCGTTCTCTGCATTTCTGTCTCTTGGACCTGGGCAGGAGCCACCATCTTCCCCTCCCGCTTGTCTGATCTTTGCTACTTGTCTGGCTCTTTCCTTGGAGAAGGGAATGACTACCCACTCCAGTATTCTTGCCTGGACAACCCCATGGACAGAGGAGCCTGGCGGGCTACAGTCCACCGGGTCGCCAAGAGTCAGATATGACTGAACGACTAACACTTTTCACCTTTCCACTGGCCCTCTCCCATCCTGAGTCACACATGCTTAAGTGTCTTCCCTCTGAAAAATAAAGCTTCTTGACTCCTCTTTCTCTCAGTACCACCTTCTTTCTCCCCTTCCTTTCACAGATGACTTCTGTGACGTGCTACCTGTGCTTCTTCTTTCCACTTTTGGTTTTCAAACCATGTGTTCCTCAGCCTGTTAAAATCGCTGCCTCAGAGGTGCCGGAACCCAGAACTACAGGCCTCGGGCGCAGCACAGGAGTCGGCAGAGAACGCTGCGGTGAACGCAGCCGCTGGCTTCCGGTTCCGGCTCCCCCTCCCCCGCAGAGGCTCTTCCCGCTGAACTAAATACGCACTTCCGGCTCTCGGTTCTGACCGCTCAGCCGATCTGCCCTCTGGGCCACCGCTTCTCTCTCAAACACTTTGTCCTCCCTGGCTTCGATGACAGAAGAGTCTAGGTTCTCCTCCTAGCTCTTCTGCTCCAGTTCTCTCTCCTGGATGCCTCTTCTTTGTCCCTTAAATCCCGGTGTTCCCAGGGTTCCGCTCGCCTCCTGTGCTCTCCGCTCTGACTCAGCAGTCTGCGCCCCCCGCCCCTACCCTTCGCCACAACTTCAATCACGCCTTGTCCGTTCAAGAGTCTCCGGGCCATCTCTCCAGATTTCCCAGGCGTCTCTTAAGTTTCAGATCCACTGATCTCCATCTGAACGCCCCTTGGTTCCTCACACTCTACGTTTCGAAAACTTCACCATCTACTAGGCTCCCTGGGTTCCCAGAGTCTTGGCCTTCCTCTTGGGTACCCTTCGAATGAATGCATCCAGGGTTTAAGCCCGGACGCCTGAGAATCTCCCTGGATGCCTTTCAGCCCTCACACCCACTGATTGCTGGGCTCTATCCATACTTCTCCCCTAGTCACTCTGGAATCTGTCGAGTTCTCTCCAGCCCCACCACTGTGCCTTGGGTAAAGTCACTGGTGGCTTTCTCGTCTCCAAGCTCTTCTTCCCTCCACATGATGGTCAGATTACACAATCCAAATTCCTACAAGGGCATCGAGGTGCTTCAAGGCTGCATCCTGTTCACAGACCGTGGGCTCCATAAAGGTTGCCCTCAGGGTCTGGGACAGTATCTGGCTCATGCATAGATGACATCTATAAAATCTATAAATAATAATCTATAATAATATAAATATAAATTATATATAATATGTATAAATATAAATAAAATTTGTGCACGAGTGACCTCTCATAAAGGCCACTTGTGACCTGACCTTGCTTGTCTGTCTGATCTCAGCTCCCTATGCTTGCTTGGCCCTGTGTTTTCTGAGTGCGTGCTCAGTTGCTTCAGTCATGTTCGACTTTTTGAGACCCCCTGGAGAGTAGTCCACCAGGCTCCTCTGTCCATGGGGTTCTCCAGACAAGAAGACTGGGCTGAGCTGCCATTTCCTCCTGCAGGGGAATCTTCTTGACTCAAGAATGGAAGCTGGTTCTTCTATGTTGCAGGTGGAATTCTTTACTGCTGAGCCACTGGGGAAGGACACCTGAACGATTAGTGGTTTTCTGAATATGCTACGTTCTCTTTCAGCTAAAGGTCTTTGCTCAAGTTCTTTGCTCTACACAGGATCACCTTTACCTTTGCCTGACCTCACTTGCCTAGTAAAATCATAATCAGTTCAGGAATCACATTTTGGGAGGTGCCCCGCCTAACCCAGGTCCCATTCCCATGCTCACTGTGCTGCACTGTGGTTGCCTGGTTACTCAACTGCTCGTCTCACCAGACTACTACTGCTTACCAGCTTTCCTGTGTCTACCCAGCACCATGCATGCCACATAGCCAAAATTCAGTGTGTGAGCCAAAATTCAGTATGTGAACCAAAGAAATATGTTAACTAACATCCAGCGGATGTATCTTGTCCTTCATAAAATCCTCCGACAGCAGATTTGGTTTTCCCGGGTAAATAAACCTATTTTTGGTAGAACTGAGGTATTTGGAATATGCAGAGAGATGGCGGTGGCACTGTGCACCTTCCTGTAGCTCTGATATTTTCTCACGAGATAGATAAGCATTGCCCCTGCTATTTCTACTCTGTCACAGGGGCACCCAGTAAGTACTGGATAAGGTGACTCCTTAACTGTAGACACATGGACATAAATAGGATTTAACACTGGGCCACATGATTAGACTCAAGTGTAAAGCTTAAGCAAAGATTTTTTCCAGCTCCTTTTTCCTCCATGTCCTTTGGATGTCAAGCTGTCCTGCTGTGAAGTCAAATCCTATAACAGAAGTCAGCTGCCATGAAAAGAAAAACAGAAGTTTAGATTCAAAGGAGAACCTTCTCAGAGAAGCTGAGAGAACCCTGCAAAGAGCTAAGTGTGCCCTGACAGGTAAGCAGGGTGATAATCTCCAAATTCAGAAAGATGGGTTATTGTAAGGGTAAGCAGGCTTGGGGAGAGAGGGCCACCCAGTTCAGCAGTGCCAAGGACAGCTGGATGCCAATCTTGTAATTGACATTTATGGTCACATGCTAAGAAAATGATCATGTTGCTCATATAGAAATGGCTCTTCAAATTTTTCCACAACAAGGTGCTGAGTTGACACAAATGAATTTATCTACAAAACAGAAACAGACTCACAGATGTCAAGAACAGATTTGTGGTTGCCAAGGCCGGGGAGGAAGGGCAGGAGGGATGGACTGTGAATTTAGGGTTGTGAATGACACTTGTGACCCCATGGACTATAGCCTACCAGGCTCCCCCATCCATGGAATTTTCCAGGCAAGAGTACTGGAGTGGGTTGCCATTTTCTTCTCCAGGGGATCTTCCTGACCCAGGGATTGAACCCTGGTCTCCCGCATTGCAGGCAGATGCTTTATCATCTGAGCCGCCTGGGAAGCCCGAGTTGAGGGTTAGCAGATGCAAACTATGACATATACAATGGATAAACAGCAAGGTCCTACTGTATAGTACAGGGAACTAGATTCAATATCCTGTGATAAATCATAATGGAAAAGAATATAAAAGAGAAGGTGCATATAGGTAAAACTGAATCACTTGGCTGTACAGCGGAAATTAACACAACATTGTAAAGCACTATACTTCAAAAAAAAAATATATATATATATACCTGTCAGAAAAAGTGTTGGGTTGGACACTGGTTTTGTTCCCTAAAATAGCAGATTATTACATAAAATGCTGCAAGTCCTTTTACTTTACTTCTAGTAAGATGAATACTTTCTTTACTTGCCTCTCCCTGGATTAGAAAAACCAGTGGGACAAGGGATGAGTAATGTTCTGTCTGGCTAGATTGTCATTTAATCTTTGATAAAAGACTACTCCTCTGTCTATAGCTTCAACCATCCCATTACACGTTCTATGACATGGACACGGAGCAAACTCAGTATTACTGTGGCAAAAGAAATATCATTAAAATTTTTTTCTCAAACTTAAGGTCCTCAGGAAATTTGCATTTGTGGGAAAGTGGAAAATTCAGAAGCACATGTGTAGCAGAGCTACCTATGGGAACAGTGTCTTCCAGTGACATGGATAATCAGCACCTGGGATTTCAATCCTCTCAAAGAGTCTGGGTTCCTGTAATTTTCCGCTCTTATTGTTCTGTTTGTCTGTATTTTAAACAGTGGTTTGGGTTAAATTAGATCATTTCTCTTCCCGGTAGTTTTCCAGCCATGTTTTATTTTCTCAAGGATCTATACCCCCGTAAAGGAGACAGCCTCGCTCTGTCTGTAGAGCTCTGGCCAAGAGCTCGACACCCACGCACGAGGCTGTGGCTTAAAGGGAGTGGTGGTAAAATGAAGCCTGGTCGCTTTGGTCATCAGAATCATTGCTCTGGCAGCACCGTCCACATTTAGTGCTTCCTGAAGACTGGGAGGCAACACAGGGCAAGTCCAAAATACAACACTGCTTTTCTCTGTCATTTCTCACACCTGGAGAGGAGTTTCTATAAAGATCAAATTACCAAACAGGTACCAAATTTGGCAACTCAATTTTCTACCGTTGGTTTCTTCAATACTTCAGGGGAAAAAAAAGCATTTTACTTTTGATCTTTTACTCCAGAAGATGTTAGTTCACTCAAGGATAAATTTTAGTATCACAGGACCCTCCTCAAATCCTCTTGATCTTTCATTTCAACATGAAGCTCAGGGGTTCCCTGGTGGCTCAGATGGCAAAGAATCTGCCTGCAATGCAGGAGACCCAGGTTCGATTCCTGGGTCAGGGAGATACCCTGAAGAAAGGAATGGCAACCCACTTCAATATTCTTGCCTGGAGAATTCCATGGACAGAAGAGCCTGGTGGGCTACAGTTCATGGGGTCTCAAAGAGTCAGACACGACTGAGTGACTAACACTATTTATCTAAACTTAACTTTAATTCCGGAGCAGGCAATGGCACCCTACTCCAGTACTCTTGCCTGGAAAATCCCATGGACAGAGGAGTCTGGAAGGCTGCAGTCCCTGGGGTCGCTGAGCGTTGGATACGACTGAGAGACTTCACTTTCACTTTTCACTTTCATGCATTGGAGAAGGAAATAGCAACCCACTCCAGTGTTCTTGCCTGGAGAATCCCAGGGACGGGGGGAGCCTGATGGGCTGCCATCTATGGGGTCGCACAGAGTCAGACACAACTGAAGCGACTTAGCAGAAGCAACTTTAATTCAAGATGGTGGAAGGCTTGACAATGAAGAAATATTACTATGAAAATTCTAGTGTACTTTAAAAAACCAACACTTCCCATGCTAGTTAAGAGTCCCTGTGTATTCCTCACCCTGATCGCACATCTTTACTATTAAAATTCCATATTTCCTACTAGTTTTTAATACTTATAAAGTTATATGGTCCCCAAATGATGCTAATTCTAGGGTAATATATCAAGATTATATCCATCCCACTTTAAAACCAAGTTTAAAATGCTTTTATATTCAAAAGACAGAATAACAACTAACACAACAACAACTCCATAAACAATAGCCTAGAATAGACTGACCCTGGGATCTGGGGAGTCTTCTTACTAACCTTCTATGCTTTCTTTCTGCCTACGTACCTGGTGGCGCAGTGGTGAAGAATCTGCCTGCCAGTGCAGAAGACACAGGAAATGTGGGTTCGATCCCTGGGATAGGGGAAGATCCCCTACAGAAGGAAATAGAAACCTACTCCAGTATTCTCACCTGGAAAATTCCACAGATGGAGGAGCCTGGCAGGCTACAGTCTATGATATTACAAAGAGTCAGACACAACTGAGCACATACTTATGTATTCTGCTTACTTAATACTGTCTTCATGATTAGGAATAGATTTTTTTTCTTGATTCCTCTAGCATCTTAAATTTGGCTGTAGACCTCTGAGCAAGCAGCTCTGAAGCTCCATTCCTTTTCCTGACTCAACTGCAACATTCTGAAATGTCATCAGTATGCTTCTACTGACATTTAGAAATGTATTTATTCTAAGAGAAGAAAAAGCAAATGCTGATTTGCCTGTGGAGCTTATGAAATCCAATGACCACCATAGTAACGATGATGGAAATGTCCTGGAAGCTGACATTTCCTGGGTCTTGTGCTGTGATGGACACTGTACTAAGAGCTTCATTTCTCCTGTCCACTCTGTCAGGGATGTACTGATATTTCCCAGCTTACTGGCGAGAACACTGGTACATGGAGAGACTAATCCACTTTGTCTAGGAGGCACAGAGCTGGGAGAAGAAGCCAGAACATCTTGACCTCTGGGCTTAAGATCTTAACCATCATTCTATTATCCTGAACCAAGCTCTCCTTTCACTTTGAAATAGACTTTGCAGTCAGGGCCAAATGCTTACTTTAAACACAGAGGATTAGCTGAGCAGAACACAAAGAACTTTGGGATGAAGACTGATTTTTATGGAAAATTCCAAAGACATGGAAGCAAGATATTTTTTAAACTGTGATGTGTTGCAAGCACTACAAGGGTAAAAGTGGAAGATGAAAGGAGTGATGCTGAAGCCATCGTATATCTGAGCCGTGCTAAGAAAATGAGGCTAAGAGAAATTAGGTCACTAACGCTCTGGCATGAGCACCATACAACAAAGGGTACAGACAAAACCCGGGCACACAGACCACATGGGCTGTCTCCCTGAGCTTATGTGCCAGTTCCATCACTAGAGTGGTAGAAATGCTAAGAGGCTTTCCAGCCTTCGAGAGACACCACTCGAGAACATCTCTGATCTCCCTTTATGCTTGGGATAATGCATCATCCTAGAATCTTTAGCTTGTGCAGAAATTCTACTGGATTCTCAACTGTGGGATTCATTTATTGCTGCTCAGGGTTCAGCTATGACTCACTGCTGGTATTTATGTAACTAGCACACACCAAGTTTTGTGAAAGATCTCTAAAGGTCTGTGGCTTTTGAACTGACTGATTTTTGGAGGTGACTTTAAGATTCAAAATTAGTTATTAAACAGGTTAGTCCTTCCAGCCCATGGATGCACACACTGGTGCACGGCTACACAGATTCACACACACACACTGAGAAAGGAATTCCAACACAATTCAAGTAGGTGATATATAATGGGATAAAGCCACACCACTGTTTTCTTTGCTGTGTGTGAATAAGCTTGTCATGACCTCCTCCCTGCCTCCCCTGCTATTATTGGTCTAAATTATTGACCTGATTTTGAGACTATAGGTAAAGTATAATCATCTTGAGAAATCTGTATGCATGTCAGGAAGCAACAGTTAGAACTGGACATGGAACAACAGACTGGTTTCAAATAGGAAAAGGAGTACATCAAGGCTGTATATTGTCACCCTGCTATTTAACTTATATGCAGAGCACATCATGAGGAACCCTGGACTGGAAGAAACACAAGCTGGAATCAAGATTGCCGGGAGAAATATCAATAACCTCAGATATGCAGATGACACCACCCTTATGGCAGAAAGTGAAGAGGAGCTAAAAAGCCTCTTGATGAAAGTGAAAGAGG
>SJYT01027794.1:2295-151885 GCA_006410635.1 Cephalophus harveyi | reverse complement strand
AAACTCAGCATTCAAAAAACAAAGGTCATGGCATCCGGTCCCATCACATCATGGCAAATAGACGGGGAAACAGTGGAAACAGTGTCAGACTTTATTTTTGGGGGCTCCAAAATCACTGCAGATGGTGACTGCAGCCATGAAATTAAAAGACCCTTACTCCTTGGAAGAAAAATTATGACCAACCTAGATAGCATATTCAAAAGCAGAGACATTACTTTGCTGACTAAGGTCCATCTAGTCAAGGTTATGGTTTTTCCTGTGGTCATGTATGGATGTGAGAGTTGGACTCTGAAGAAGGCTGAGCACCAAAGAATTGATGCTTTTGAACTGTGGTGTTGGAGAAGACTCTTGAGAATCCCTTGGACTGTAAGGAGCACCAACCAATCCATTCTGAAGGAGATCAGCCCTGGGATTTCTTTGGAAGGAATGATGCTAAAGCTGAAACTCCAGTACTTTGGCCACCTCAAGTGAAGAGTTGACTCATTGGAAAAGACTCTGATGCTGGAAGGGATTGGGGGCAGGAGGAGAAGGGGACAACCAAGGATGAGATGGCTGGATGGCATCCCTGACTCGATGGACATGAGTCTGAGTGAACTCTGGGAGTTGGTGATGGACAGGGAGGCCTGGCATGCTGCAGTTCATGGGGTAGCAAAGAGTCGGACACGACTGAGCGACTGAACTGATAATCATCTCACTGAGTAAACTGTTAAGAACACAAAATAAGGAAGGGCCAAGAGAAAGCAAACCAGGCAAGAGACAAAGGGTGTCAATAGTTGTAGCGAGGGCTCAAGAACGACATGTTCTGAATGTATGCTGTCTTTGGGTTCATATCCTGGATGAGCTCAATGTTTGGGGGCTTCCCTGGTGGCTCAGATGGTAAAATGTCTGCAGGCAATGCAGGAGACACAGGTTTGATCCCTGGGTCAGGAAGAGCCCCTGGAGAAGGGAATGGCAACCCACCCCAATATTTTTGCCTGGAAAAATCCCATGGATGGAGGAGCCTGGTAGGCTACAGTCAATGGGATCGCAAAGAGTTGGACACGGCTGAGCGATTCACTTGCTCTCTTGCTTGCTTTTACAACTATAACCATGTTTTGTGATGAATATTTTTCACCAGAAAAGTGATATGATAAAGGAATAAGCTACAGAATGGTGTGGGTAAAATTGAACTGCTTTGAAAATTTCTAAAGAGAGAATGAATTCATTTTTGTACTTGCTATTTCACGTACATAATAATGAGCCAGTAAATGCACATACTGAGCTTCCTTCTGTAAATCCAGATTCACCATAATTCAGGTTTGGGATCTTGGGAATTCAGAAGTGCTGTCTTGCTCCAGCCCTTTTGCCTACATGAATGAGGGGACGAAAGGACCCCATGAAAGGAGACACGCGGGCCCTGTCCACTTGGCCCTCAGAACCCTGAGGATGCTGCAGCCACAGAAGTATATTTGCTGAGTGTACAATGATTTATTCCAGAAACGTGACTTATGGATCACATGAAGAATACCAACCTCTTACATAGGCAGCGTGGCAGAATCTTGAATGGACCTTCACACATTATCTTATTGGCTGTATATAACAATGCTACAGAAACAGGGCAAGCACGGAAAATTCCTATTTTATAGAAAAGGAGCTCAAAGGGATTCTGTCACTTGCCCAAGGTTCTTGGTTAATAACATGGTGTGGCCCAAACCAGAAGCCAGAGAGATCGAGAGTATAGCACTCTTTCCTCCTTCAAGACTAGACTGAGGATGGAAGGTGGAGGGGTGGGGGCAAGTGGGATAAACATCCCCCCGCAATGCCCATCCAGATGGTTAAATACTAGAAGCAAATATTCCTAAAGGAAATCGTTCCTTTTTTCTGACGGCAGTGTAGTTTGAAAGGAATCTGAGAGCCTTAGGTAGATTAGGCTGAGTGAAGACTCCCTTGAGGTCTTTCCCTTTGAAAGGAGTCTAGGGTGGGCTCCTGGCTTCAAGTGATGCTGGCATAGATGGGAAAGTGTGGCCTTGACCTGTGGCCTGGTCAGCCTTGACTCTGCAGTCTGGCCGAGAAGTTCTGCAGGATGAGTGGCTCAGAAAGCTCCCTGCGCAGAAGCTTCCTGTAAGCACCTGAGAAGGACGTCGGTTAAAGTATTGGATTGGCCAGAATGTTTGTTTTTGTAACATCTTATGGGCTTCCCAAGTTGTGCTAGGGGTAAAGAACCTGCTGCCCAGTGCAGGAGATGTAGAGATGTGGGTTCGATCCCCATGGAGGAGGGTGTGGCAACCCACTCCAGTATTCTTGCCTAGAGAATCCTATGGACAAGAGTCGCCTGGTGGGTTACAGTCCATGAGGCTGCAAAGAGTTGGACATGACTGAGTGACTTAGCATGCACACACACATGGAAAAACCAAAATGAACTTTTTGACCAACCCAACAGCACAACCCCATTCAAGATCCCAGTGATTCCGAACGTGAAGACCCTGATGTCCCTGCTGACAATGGGACAGGAGCTGGGGCCCCTTGTGGCTCCAGACAGACCTACTGGGCACATCATGTGCTCCTTCCATACCTCCCGTGAAGGTATAGCACAAAAGGAAATTTCATACAGTACTGGCTGGAGTGTCGACTCTAATCCTTGGCAAAGGAAGATGTCAAAAGGTATTACCATTTAGAGCATACCGTCTCTTTAATCCAGTTAATATCCTGTTAGAATCTATCCAAACAAAATAAAGCCCAAGTACAGGATGCCTCTCAAACAAAGGCGTTCATTAAAGCATTTTTTGCCATGGCAGACAGTTGCCAACAATCTGTCTGTCTGCCAACGTGGGAAAGGCTAAGTAATTATGATTATTATTTTCTGCGTATATGGTCCATGCACACAGGGGCATGCTGACCAGCAATCACAGAGCTTGAGGTACAACTAAACATACCCAAGTGGAAATAAAAGCTCATGATCACAGTGTGAAGCTTATATACTGTAAGCAATATAGTATATTCTCACTCCACTAAAAAAATTTTTTTTAAAAGATCCTCAAAAATGGGTAAATACATGGAGATGAGCAGAGAGAAAGTTGGAGAATGACATATACCAAACTCTTAATACTGTTTATTTTAGGAGTGATGGGATGAAGGGAGTCAGGAAGAGGAAAATAATCAGCTTGACACTCATATCTGTATAGCTTTCCTTGTGACAAAGAACATATGTTACTTCAATGGTTTAAAATGAAAAATGAATACACAGAAGATAGACGAAATATCTAATTCTTAGGAGGCAAAGCCAGGGAACCACTCCACAGAGCAAAGATTTTTTTTTTTTTTTTTGGTCACACTGTGGCACGCAGGATCTTAGTTCCCTGATCAGGGATTGAACCTGTGACCCCTGCAATGGAAGGAAAGAGTCCTAACCACTGGACCACCAGGGAAGTCCCTTTCGATAAATTATCAGCGTGCTTTTGTGATGACCTGGGATGATGCCTCTTGGAAGGCTTCCCCTTGTTCATCTCGCTTGAAAGACACCCTGATTTCTGACAGCTTAAACACGAGGCTGAATTCTAGAAGCTGTGTGCCGTCCAAAGACAGCTGCAAGTCTCCAAAATCTAGACCTCTGAGCACGAGAAAAGACAGATCTGCTCTTGTTTAACTGACCCCCCTGCTGCCGCATGTTCAAGCCCTTTGTTACCTACTTCTACCTCCCACCAGGGTTTCCCTGGTGGCTCAGACAGTAAAGAATCTGCCTGCAATGCAGGAGACCTGGGTTCGACTCCAGTATTCTTGCCTGGAGAATCCCATGGACACAGGAGACTGGTGAGTTATAGTCCATGGGGTCTCAAAGAGTCAGACACGACTGAGTGACTTTCCCTTTCACCTTTGTACACACTTATAAAATATATAATAAAATACAATATTTATTATTACATTATTTATTAATTATAAAAAGGGAAAGGCTACCCACTCCAGTGTTCTGGTATGGAGCATTCCATGGACTATACAGGAAATGACTGAGCGACTTTCACTTTCTTTATGTCATGTACCCTGATCAGCAGAGAACATGGGGCCAGGCAAATAAGCTGTACACACTAAGTGTATTTGAATATTTCTTTATATTCCCCACAAACCTTTGAATTAGGGGCTTGAGCCTGGCAGGCTGTAGTCCATGGGGGTTGCAAGAGTTGGACACGAATTTTTTGCAAACGAACAAAAATGAATCGTTCGTCAGTGAAAGTCCTGGGGATTAGGGAGGTTTTGTATGACAAGGAGGGGGGCAGACTCAAGGAGCTGAAGATGGAAAAAGCAGTGGGGGAGAGAGAGAGAGAACACAGAGGTGAAGAGAGAAACACACAGAAGGATTATTGATGCAACCAGCGCTAAGATAGAAACGCAGCAGCGCACCTCTACAAGCCATTCAGACAGGATGACAATTCTAAGTGGTCGGAATGAGTGGAAAAGAGCTTTAGAATAAACATATATGGAATGAAACCTAAATAGGTGTGCAAAAAGAAATGTACAAAAACTGTACTCTTTGGGTATAACTACATCTAAACTCATTTGGCATTACATATAACGACATTTATAGAAGAATTTAAGAATCATTCCAACCTCGACATTAGAAATGTTTTACCAAGCCTGAACCTTGAGCTTCCTTATGGCTTAAACACTTGTTTTTGAACCAACTTTAATATCCTCACTATACATTTAGGTCCACTTCAAGTACTTTAAACTCACGTGTCTCAGAGTGCGGATGATGAAGATGCTAATTTTCTTTGCTAGAAATTCTTTGAAGTGCTCAAGATTTTGGCTTGATAACCTCTGCTTAATGCTTAGGAATAAACCTAAGCAAACATTTCTTCTTATTTCACAGAGAGTAAAAGGGAATTTCTAAAGGCTGTCTGTTAAGTTTCTAAATGGCAAAGTGCAGATTTCTTTTTTTAATTGCACATTAAGATAAAACCAATGAGAGCTCTGGACTTTGAGTAGTAAGTCGATTTTCTCATTGTGTAACTTTGACAGTACATTTTAATCTGTTTTAAAGCCTTAAGATTCCTTTCAATTACTCAATACAGAATATGATGTTTCTTCACAAGTAAAATGATTAAAATTTCCCCTTTGGTCCTGCTAAAAGACCATCTTTACAGAATAAAAGCTTTTCCTCTATAATCACTTACTGCTAGGTGAAGATGAAAGTCCACTAAATAGATAAAAAATGACCAAGTATTATATCACCTAATTTCTAACATTCTCAAAGCACAATTCCATATGACTGCACCACAATGTGTTCCTGGCTGATGCAAAAAAGTAAAGAATTCAAAGAGAAAAACACTGATCAGGGAAAAACAGGAAGTCCCAACTTTGAAAAACACTGAATCCACCTTCTCGGCAAACCACAAAGAGATTAGACAAACCAAGTATTTGTTGACACTGGCTGCAAATTTTGGAAGGGACTAGAACCTTAAAATATATCTGGAATGAGACCCAAATCCCCTTTTCACTGGTTCTTTTCTTTTGGAAAATATATTTTAAAGGAGCTGCTAAGGAGAAATATCCCTGTAGAGATGAGCATTATGATATGAAGTTCTGTTTTCAAGAGCTGTCCTAAGTGTGTATAGGTGTGTGTGCAAACCATGTTCTCATAAGTTCTCACAGTTTCTTTAATTCTTTTGAAAACCCAGCGAGGTAGGGAGTCTTAGCTCTTGTGAGAGATGGAGAGGCTGCAACTCATAGGGAAAAAATAATTTTTCCAAGTCAGAAAGCTATTTGTGGCAGAGCTGGGACTTTGGCCCGGAAATCCAGGCCGGGGAGCATGTGGGCCATCACTGAGATCTGAGCTCCCCCTTGTCCTCGCTGTGTTCTTTCAGTGCTTAGTAAAATGGGAATGCTTGCCCCCATGGGTCTCCTGCAGGACAGATTTTAGGATTAACTGTAATTATGTCCATTAAAGTGCTTAGTACCAAAGGAGGCAAATCACCAACCCTTTCTCCCTCCCCCAGATAAAAACTCTGCTGGGGACATGTGCCCTGACCTAAGCAAGGGCACATCAGGGGCTGCCAAGGCTCCCGTGGGCCCTCAGGATGCCATTGTGTTTTATTCTCTTAGTTAGTGCTCAAATGCTCAGTTGTGTCTGACTCTCTGCAACGTATGGACTGAGCCTGCCAGACTCCTCTGTCCATGGGGTTCTTCATGCAAGAATACTGAAGTGGGTGCCATTTCTTCTTCTAGGGGATCTTCCTGAACCAGTGATCAAACCTGTGTCTCTTGTGTCTCCCACACTGGCAGGCGGATTCTTTACCACTAGTGCCAGCTGCGAAGCCCTTATTCTATTCTATTTATGTCATTATTCTTAATTAATTTTTTTATTTTAAAAATGTTTTATTTTTAAAGCCACTTTTATATGCATTTATTTATTTTTGGCCACACTGTGCAGCGTGTCGGATCTTAGTTCCCCAACCAGGGATCGAACCTGTGCCCCCTTCGCTGGAAGCACCGAGTCTCAACCACCGGACAGCAGGGGAGTCCCAGGATGCAATTTCAGCTCAGGGCGTACTGGAAATTATTCCTGAAGACCTGAGGCAGGTCTGGGATTAACTTGCTTTTCGGAGGAGCCGCAGCCTGTGGAGAGATTCAGGTTCCGAATTCTGTCCGGATGCACTGGGTTACACCCACACAGCCTGCAGTGGGATCTCAAGGGTGTTGGTGAAGGACTCTATTTCTGGGTGATGACGAGCTCAGTCCTCCAGAAGTGACCGTGATGACTCAAACTGTATGAAACTTCAGGCTCTCCATCAGTGAGCAGGTGAGGGGCAGCGGGAAGGCAACAATGGTAGGTGCTTTGTGATTTCCATAAAAATGCAAAGATACAGATTCAATGCAGGAATTCCCAAAGCGCCTTCTCCACCAAGTGCTGCTTAACCAGGCTCCTTCAGCCTTAACAACCCCTTCCTGCCTCTCATTATTTATACACGTTTCCCTTGCTTAAAAGATAAGTGGACATGAGTTCTGAATAAATTCAGCCGTGCAGTCACAAGCAGCAGTAGCAAAGCAAAACGAAGAAAACTCCCCATTACTCAATATACATTCTCATTAATCTGTCAGCTTTAGAAGGGAACACTCAGTGTGTGTCATGCAGCATGGGTTTCACATGCTTGAAAGCAGCTTTCAGCGATAGCTCATTAAGTCAGACATCTACCCAGGCACCTACCTCGGACCCTCCCAGCTCTGACTGTCACCTGGTAAATCTTGGCCAGGCAGGTGCCTTGTGGACCTGGCCTGTTGGCAATCTCTTGGTTAGGAAGACGGTTCAGTAGCTATCACATGCCCAGGGCCGTGGAGCATACAAGACTGGAGACGAGGTCTCTGCCTCCAAGGAGGTTAGAGAGCACAGAACCAGTAAAGAGAGATTGGGACTTCCCAGGTGGAGCTGCTGCCGCTGCTACTGCTGCTAAGTCGCTTCAGTCGTGTCCGACTCTGTGCGACCCCATAGACGGCAGCCCACCAGGCTCCCCCGTCCCTGGGATTCTCCAGGCAAGAACACTGGAGTGGGTTGCCACTTCCTTCTCCAATGCATGAAAGTGAAAAGTGAAAGTGAAGTCGCTCAGTTGTGTCCAACTCTTAGCGACCCCGTGGACTGCAGCCCATCAGGCTCCTCCGTCCATGGGATTTTCCAGGCAAGAGTACTGGAGTGGGGTGCCATTGCCTTCTCCAGGTGGCGCTAGTGGTAAAGAACCTGCCTGCCAGTGCAGGAAATGGAAGACATTCGAGTTTGATCCCTGGCTCAGGAAGATCCCCTGGAGGAGGGCATGACAACCCACTCTGGTATCCTTGCCTGGGAAATCCCAGGGAGAGAGGAGCCTGGTTGGCAACAGTCTAAGGGGTTGCAAAGAGTTGGACGTGACTGAAATGACTTAGCAAATATGCAAAGAGTGATTAAAATGCTAAATGGTGGTAAGATAAGGACTGGCAGTGAGACATTTGATCAGCGACAGGCCCCATGTGTGCTGGAGAAGACGGGAAGGGTTCTGCGGTGGCAAGGAGAAGCGGGGAGGGCTCTGGGGGCGGTTTGGAGTGATGGAGCAGAGAAGAGGCTGGGCCTGGTCGGGTGGGGTTGGGGCGTTTAGAGTGGATGTAATTGGCAACTGAGAGCCTGTGAGCATAGAGTTTTGAAGGTTGATCAGGTGGGGATGTGTGTAATGGACTAGCGTGAGAAGGAAAGAGCCAGAAAACCACCTCTTATCACAACACACCAGGGAAAAGACATTCAGTCCAGGACCCAAGGGCCAACATTCATTTTGATGCAACAAGTGAGATCTGCTTCTCATGTGCCTTGAGCACCCCTCTCTCGGGTCGGTCTCCCTGAGGGCGGGACCTTATCCAGGTTGTCAATCAACACTGATGAAAGGAAAGAACAGCTCAGGATTTCTAGCTGAGGTGCAGCGGGGCGGGGGTGGGGTGGGAACTGCCTGAAACTGGGCACCCGGTGCACACAAGCTGGAAACAACGCCTGGGACTAACCATTCTCCAAGTTACGTAAACCAACAAATAAAACAATAGTTACAGCAGAGCCTTAAAAGAAAAGAGAGAGAGAGAGAGAGAAAGATGGACATTCTTACGAAGTTATATTTTTGCCTGGAGAATCCCATGGACAGAACACTGGTGGGCTACAGTCCCTGGGGTCACAAGGAGTTGGACATGACTTAGAGACTAAATAACAACAATCTTTAGGTAAGGATGTTTGACCAGGGACAGGCAGCCTTGACCTTGACATCTTAGGATCCTGGACTTGAAAAAATGCCCACAGGGTGGAAGAGATGCAGAGGTTACTGAAAGGCGGAAAACATCGTCCAAGGGCCAGGTGGCCAGCAGCAGGAGATTTACGAGACCGGGGACAGAGTAAGATGGCAGGAAAGGTGACAGGCTAGAAGGGACCCTGATGCTGCTCAGCTTTACCGCCTCAGCTCTGCACATGAGACTCCGTTATCCCCAGGGAGTCTGCCCTGGACATCTGCAGGGACACCACGTGGCCCCGGCTGGCTAACCGGCTCGCCGGCTGGGAGCCCTTGGTGTCTTCTGGCAGGGCAGCTGGCAAGGTCCTGGCAGGACCCTTTTCTTGC
Organism: Cephalophus harveyi; assembly: GCA_006410635.1. Taxonomy (NCBI): domain Eukaryota; kingdom Metazoa; phylum Chordata; class Mammalia; order Artiodactyla; family Bovidae; genus Cephalophus; species Cephalophus harveyi. The sequence goes on along the minus strand of SJYT01027794.1, from coordinate 142,802 downwards.
CCTGTTTGCTCTCTCATGGGGCAGTAAGTCCTCTTCCTCTGCCATTACTGCTTTTCTTTGTTGATTGATGAATGGGGTGACCACCCACGGGGGGAAAAATGTGTCTCTCTAAGTGTTAGAAGTGGTGCTTACGGAGGATTCATTTGAGTCTGCAAAGCTAACGTGTTTACAAAGCGAATGCTTATCTGATGGCAAACTTCTGTTGGGATAAACAGCAATATCGCCAGGGATCTGTTAACCCTGGGGAGAACCAGGTCCCGTGAGATGCAGCTGGAGTCCGTGCGGGTGCCCTGTTCTCTCCAGCAAAGGGCACCACGGTGTCTGTGCCCCGGGAGGACCTCACAGTTTCGAGCAGGGAAGCGCTGTTGGGAAATGCTGGGAACGCCAGCTGTTCTGGGGCAGCAAAACCTATGTGCAAAGGAGGCTTATTTTAGCTACAGTGGAGGCCTGGAAAAAGGTGAATTACTCAAGCTGGAAGTGTAACAGGCAGCTTCCTGAGTGCCCAGCCCTGCCTCGGCATTGACTGCGAAGCCAAGGAAGGCGGACGTGGGGTGGCTGAGAAAACCCTTGACCTGAAGGCAGCTGATGCAGCCCCGGAGCCCTGAGGATGGTCTAACGAAATCCTCCTTTGCTCTCTCTCTCCTTTCTTCGTTTACCAGGTCCCGTGAGATGCAGCTGGAGTCCGTGCGGGTGCCCTGTTCTCTCCAGCAAAGGGCACCACGGTGTCTGTGCCCCGGGAGGACCTCACAGTTTCGAGCAGGGAAGCGCTGTTGGGAAATGCTGGGAACGCCAGCTGTTCTGGGGCAGCAAAACCTATGTGCAAAGGAGGCTTATTTTAGCTACAGTGGAGGCCTGGAAAAAGGTGAATTACTCAAGCTGGAAGTGTAACAGGCAGCTTCCTGAGTGCCCAGCCCTGCCTCGGCATTGACTGCGAAGCCAAGGAAGGCGGACGTGGGGTGGCTGAGAAAACCCTTGACCTGAAGGCAGCTGATGCAGCCCCGGAGCCCTGAGGATGGTCTAACGAAATCCTCCTTTGCTCTCTCTCTCCTTTCTTCGTTGTAACCCTAATTAGTGAATTAGTTCTCCTTCCACAGAAAATCCTTTTGCTTGCTGTTAGATCGGTTTAAAGATAAATCACCCCAGGTTTACTAATGGCGGCGATTTGTAAAAGTGCTGTGGTTAAAAGCTGACCCCCACAGACAGATCACTTCCTAAGGTGCTGCTGAATTTTTTTTCCCATGGAGGTGAAAACCTAGAGCTGGCTACAAATCATACAGCAAGTGTGCTTTTTAACAGATACGCCTTAAGATCTGGAACGGACCAGACTTCTTTTCGTGGAATTGGACTGAGGTTGCACTTAGCACTACCTTGTCCTAAAACTTCGAAGAACCGCATACTGCGTTCGCGTCAGCACCAGATGAGGCAATGGAAATAGAACTGCTTTTGTGCTTTGGGAGGCATGCTCTTGTGTTTCCCTTTGCTGGGCTGTATGTTTCTGCAGGCAGTGGAACTAGAAGGCATGGAAATCGTGTGTACTCTGCTACTTGGCTGAGGGACCTCAAATGCCTGGATCCAGGTGTGGTCCAAAGCTTATCCACCTCATCTCACCCCTCACATGCTGCTGCAAACAGGAGCTCTTTTCAGAAGCTGGAGTTTTCATGTTCATGCACAGAAACATTTACCATTTTCTCTGCGGCATTTTAATGACAACACACAATTCAGTCACTGGTTCGGAGCCCCTGAAACGCCAATCCTTTGACCACCTGATGTGAAGAACTGACTTCTTGGAAAAGGTGCTGATGCTGGGAAAGATTGAAGGCAGGAGGAGAAGGGGACAACAGATGATGAGATGGTTGGATGGCATCACCGACCTGATGGACATGAGTTTGAGCAAGCTCTGGGAGTTGGTGATGGACAGGGAAGCCTGGTGTGCTGCAGTCCATGGAATCACAAAGAGTAGGACACGATTGAGCAACTGAACTGAACTTGGAGCCCCTATCACCAAACATCAAAATCAAGCAAAAAGAGGGTGAAAAAATTGACCTTAAAAGAGAGTAAAATTCAGTTGTGATCTACTAAATAATGTTGTTTGCTATTTGAACAGGCTTTTTTTTTTTTTTTGCATTTGAAAAAAAGAAAGATACAGCTTTTTCTTCTAAACTAGAGAATTCTCTCAACAATATTTTGTGGTTCTTAAGCTCCCTTTAAGTGAAAGTAAGTCCCAAATCATGTGAAATTGACTAAGGAGCATAGGAGAAAATGAAGAAGGAAAGTGCTGGATTCTTAAAGCGAGCCCTCAACCCTTTTCAAATGAGAACTCACAAGACATATTGCAAAAGCAGATTGTAGCACAAAATATACAAAGACAAATATAGTGAGATGAGCCCAGAGACTGTGAGGCTGGTTAATTACTCCTCTCGCAACATAAAAACACCTTATTACTATTTTGTTCCTTGGAGCCTAGTAGAGTTAAAATTATATTGGACATATTTTCCTTTCAGATTGTCAAGTGAATCGCTGCCAAAAAAAAATTCTTTTTCATGTGATATTTCTTACAAAGAAGTTTGTATCTGTGCTCTTTGGGTCTCATTTTGATGTATATATCTTAGAAGGTTTAACAGAATCCCCGGACAGAAAGGTTTCTTTTTCCCAGGCTGTTTCCACTCAGTTCAGTTCAGTCTCTCAGTTGTGTCCGACCCTTTGCGACCCCATGGACTGTAGCACACTGGCCTTCCCTGTCCTTCACTATCTCCCAGTGTTTGCTCGATTCTCCGGAAACAAACTCCATTGCTTCCACTCTGTCCCTAATGTTTGACCTGGTGATTACCAACGTCACTCTAGGTTTGGAAACTGACAAGCACACTGGAGATTTCTGAAAGTATGTTCCAGGAACACTGTTTCCTGGATGTTAATATGCTAAATATAAAAGAGCACAAGGCAGGCAAATAACTTTAGGATACAAAGTTGAACATTTATTTTTTTATTTTAGAACTTCTCAAAGCTTTTATATGCCAATCTATGTTATAAATCTCTAAGGGGACAATGGTATTAGAGAGTTTCCCAGGTGATTCTGCCTACAGAATCCTGTTTTTGAAGCACGAGTCACACTGCTGACTTTTCTAAATAGGATATGCTCTTGCTGGGTGTGTGCGCACAGCTGAGGAAATCAACACTGAGGGTAGGGTATTTTTTTGAACAGGAGAATAAAGACGTGTCACTAGTGCTCACTGATGATCAGATCAAACAGGGTGACACTGTTAGGAGCTGTAGGCTGCCTTGGATCTGGTTCCTGCTCTGGTACGAGTAACTTTGGGGTCTGGAGAAGTCACCTGATCACCTGGCATGATTTGGATGGCCTCTGAGGTTTTCTGACTTCCCTGGTGGCTCAGACCATAAAGCGTCTGCCTACAATGCGGGAGACCTGGGTTCGATCCCCGGGTCGGAAAGATCCCCTGGAGAAGGAAATGGCAACCCACTCCAGTATTCTTGCCTGGAAATTCCCATGGACCGAGGAGCCTGGTGGGCTACAGTCCACAGGGTCACAAACCGTTGGACACTGAGGGGTTCTGGAGGCAAGAATAGTCAGATCTATGGTTTTTACAGTACTCATGTAAGATGTGAGAGCTGGACCTTAAAGAAGGCTGCACACCGAAGAACAGATGCTTTCAAATTATGGTGTTGGAGAAGAGTATTGAGAGTCCCTTGGACTCCAAGGAGATCCAACCAGTCAATCCTAAAGGAAGTCAGTACTGAATATTCATTGGAAGGACTGATGCTAAAGTTGAAACTCCAATCCTTTGGCCACCTGATGCGAAGAGCCAACTCATTGGAAAAGACCCTGATGCTGGGAAAGATTGAGGGCAAGAGGAGAAGGGGGAGACAGAGGATGAGATGGTTGGATGGCATCACTGAACTCAATGGACACGAATTTGAGCAAACTCCAGGAAATAGTGGAAGACAGAGGACCCTGGCATGCTGCAGTCCATGGGGTCCCAAAGAGTTGGACACAACCTAGCAACTAAACAACAACAACAACAATAACAACAACTTTGCATGGAATCTGCCTCCCGGTTCTTAATTACCTTGTTAGTATCTACCAGCCTAGTCTAGACAGTAATTCACATGGACTAGTTGCCATATGTTATCGAGGCTAGATGCACATAGAACTTGGTAGATGGTTTCATCCGACTGCAGAAATATTCACTTTGCCTTCCCAGACGAAGTTAAGACCACACTGTCACTGGCTAGCGCGTGCTGTTAGCTGTCCCCCAGGTAAACTGAGTTTGCAATCTAACCAGATATCAGTCAACAGACAGTTTGGAAAATCTTCAGTTTCAGTGGTCTATGCTCCTAAGTCTTTTGATTAGCAGAGACATTTTGAGAGGATATATATAAAATTAATACATAATTTCTGACTCGTTCACAATCTAGGTGGGGAGAAAAGATAAACTTATAAAACTTACACAAGTAGACATACATGCAACGTGGGTGCAATTTTGTAACCATAATTTTCAATTTTTCTACACTTCTGCCATCTCAGTGCATCTGGGTCAAAAACACTAAAGGTACAAGCTGCTTAATTCAGTAGTTGTTGAATAAAATAAAACTATTAATCAATTAAAGAGAATTATTCTCCGTATGTCACCTCTCCCCACTCACTACCTGCTCCCTGGGGTACCTCCCTGCCCCCTCCCCCCAAAAAAAAAACCCAGCAAAACTCTAAACATCCCATCATAAAATTTATTTGCAAGGGCAGAAACAGTCTATGTAAGCCGACTGCTTGAACACGGTTTAAAACAAGGGACTTCAATGTTTTAAATGCACTATTCATCTCAATTTTTAATAATTACCATTAGTGATGATCTCAGAGTCCACCAGAGCGCTCCCCCTTTGGCAGTGTCTGGGGAGCGTTTGCTATTTGATCACCAGACATAGGAACCCTTTTCTCAGGAAGTCAGGGGAGGGACGCTCGCTGTGGCTGTGGCAAGAGGTCGCCCGCCCGCTAGGAGGGCAGGGATGACTCTGCGAGCATCAGGAGCCAGCGGGGCCAGCTCCTGTGTGTGCTGATCTTGGCGGCCCTTCTAATGGGAATGAGCCGAAGCGGCTCTTCCATCAGATGGGATCCATCCTCCAGACGGTGCTAACCATCCTCTTGTGACCTCGTGTGCATAGTACAGGAAAGAAATGTGGGAAAGACAGTGAATCCCAGAACTTACATCTGAGGAAGTAACAAAGCAGAGAGAGTGTAAACATGCAGTAACTTTGCACTGCAGCGTTATTTTAGGTACGAAATCACATTGGTCATTGTGAATTCAGAGGATATGGTTCTACCTTAAAAAAAAAACACACCTTATTTTTTTTTTTAAATAAACTTTCTTGTGATGAAGATGAAAATTTTCTTGCACCTTCTTCCTCACTAGCCCAGTCTTAAACCCACCACCACAGAGTCACAGCTACATGGATGGAATCCCTTCCTACATCATCAATGTCAGCACACTGAGTTCATGAGCACTATGGGATGAGCACTTCTCCGTTGTTTAGGTACCAATTTCCTTAACCTGTACCAGCGGTGAGAAAGGCAAACCTATTCAAATATTCTGCATTTTTGTATGTACATCTTTACGTGGACCTTCACTAGTTATAAATCTTTAAAAAGCAGACCCCTGATTGGCATGCCCCTGAGTGCATGCCAAGTCACTTCAGTCCTGTCTGACTCTTTGCGAACCTTTAGACTGTAGCCGGCCAGGCTCCTCTGTCCATGGGATTCTCCAGGCAAGTATACTGGCATAGGCTGCCATGCCCTCCTCTAGGGGATCTTCCCGACCCAGGGATTGAACCCTGGCCTCCTGCATTGCAGGTGGATTCTTTACCACCTGAGCCACCAGAGAAGCCCAAGAATACTGGAGTGGGTAGCCCATCCCTTCTCCAGGGGATCTTCCTGACCCAGGAATCAAACCCACATCTCCTGAGTCTCTGGTACCGCAGACAGATTCTTTACCCGCCGAGTCACCTGGGAAGCNTGCAGGTGGATTCTTTACCACCTGAGCCACCAGAGAAGCCCAAGAATACTGGAGTGGGTAGCCCATCCCTTCTCCAGGGGATCTTCCTGACCCAGGAATCAAACCCACATCTCCTGAGTCTCTGGTACCGCAGACAGATTCTTTACCCGCCGAGTCACCTGGGAAGCCCACTGTGTCCCCTGCAGTAAGTCTATATGGCAGCAAAGTGGCACAGGTAAGGGGAGTATTTAAGTGCTTCAATTACATGTATCTCCATCATAACAGAAAGCTCTGATTCCCCTGCCCCCTCCCACCTTGTTTTCTATTTCTCCTTGAAATCAACTGTTCCTGGGATGAAATGATGCCTTTCTATAGAGATGCAGGGCAGAAGCTTGTCCTGCAGATGTTCAAGTCTTAACCTTCTGAATTTCTCAGACTTTTCAGGCTAAGGCCAGGGACCACTTGGATGAGAAGCCTCCAGAGAAAACTCTGGACCCACAGGAAGTGGAGCGGATGATTCAACAGGATGGCTCCTTCCTCTGAGTCAGCCCAGTTGGTCTCAATGTGACCCTGGAGTGGGCACCGGGCTCCTGAAGCCAAGACAGTATTAAGATCTGAAACCAAGCTTTTGCTCACAAAGGAGCCTAAACAGGAAGTTAGGTTGTGATGCCAGTTGAACTGCAGCCACAGACACTGACTGTCTTCAGTCTCTGCTGCCACTGTTGCCCATTATTCTGACTTTTCAGAGGCTGCTGCTGCTGCTGCTAAGTCGCTTCAGTCGTGTCCGACTCTGTGCGACCCCATAGACGGCAGCCCACCAGGCTCCCCCGTCCCTGGGATTCTCCAGGCAAGAACACTGGAGTGGGTTGCCATTTCCTTCTCCATTTCAGAGGTTATGTACCACCAACAGTTTCTGAACTCCACCCAAGAAAGGGAAGATGCAAGACACAAATCTGAGTTGCGTGGAAGAGGAGAATAACACTCGTGAAAGACACAAATCATTAACTTTGAAGATGCAAAGTAGAATAATGTTGAGCATGTTTCTACCTGGTTATACTGATAAGTCTGTCTAGGATAAACGTTCATTGATTTTGTATTTAAAGCACCCAAGTGACAAGACCAGTTACATTAACCATGAATTTGGTGCCTGGCCATTTATTCCCATATTTTCAGGTTTCAGGAATCTCTTGTAACCGTAAGAGACTAAAGGGACAAGCGTATGTTTAACATCCACTTTCCATGCCCTCAGGAAGCATTACGTGTCTTTGGCTCCCTGACTTATTATTGCATGGTGGACTTTTTCTTTCTAAATTAAAAAGTCAGCAAAAGAACAAAAGATTTAGTATGAGATTAAACCTTGTGAATCACTGTCAAGGTCATTTTTTTTTTTTACCTCTTCTACATTGAGACCACTGGATGGTACAGTGCATTCATAAAATTCCAGACTCAATGCTCTCATTTCCATGGTGACAAAATGTCACTTGACAGAGAATTATGATTTCAGCGGGGCACCGTGGGGTGAAGAAGGTAGGAGGGAAATAAATGGACTATTAAAAGCAAAAGATAAATTGTGTTCCGGCATGTACAGCTCATGATTCCTCCAGCACAAGCCCACAAAGCCTCCCGAAGGAGGGGCCCTCCTGCCCCCCAGCCCCAGCAGCATCTTGCATTCCCAACGCTCTACGTTGGCTGAAACGAAACAGTTACTCGGCTGGCAAAAATCTCAACACTGCCAATGAAACAAGCTCAGCCACTTTATGACCTGACTCACACAGAAGAGAAAGAAAGGGCTGACCAAGCTCCACAGCCCAGAGACAGGGGGAGGTGGGAGAGGAGAAACCAGTAGCCTGGGCGCCTGGACTCTTTCTTCCCTGACGACTCCACCTAGACTAGACACATTATTCTTTTCCAGATGAAAAAGTCCTCATGCACAACTGTGAAAAGTCAGTGGGAGGCAGGGTTGCTGGTTTCAGCTCATAAAACCCCCAGTATACTGTAGAGACCTTTGAGTTGCCTTGTGGGTGTGCGCTGTTGGAACTAACAGCAAAATAGCAGTCTGATGAACTTGCCCATTGTCCCCCAAAGCAGGCCAACAATTAACCCTGTGTGATACCACAAGAATGAAAAGAATATGGAAACTTCTATCTTCAATCACTGAGTTTTTAGCCTACTGACATTTAAACACCTTTCTGTTTCAGAGGCAACCCCTTTCTTTGGAGTCCTAGGGTCTAACACAAAGAGAAACTCTGAGCACTTTCGGTTATGTTCCTGTTTTCTGCTGAACAAAATTTTGACTGCTATGAACCCTTCTCCAAGTTAAACAATTCACATCTGCATGGCAACAAGGTCCTAGAGCTGGAATATCTCATCCACATTTTTATAAAGAGTCATGCTTGATATTATCCATCTTTATTCAATTTCTCCTTAATTCTTCAAGGTCCGAAGACCAACAGGAAAATACATGGCGCATTATATGTATTATACATGTTGTTCGTTAGAAGTCTTTTTTTCAAGAATGAACATAGAAAATAATGTACTTTTCTATTTCAGTTCATGGTTCCATCAGAGCCTTTTCATTCCTTTTCCCTTCTATAAAATTCCTGATAGGATACTAAATTTTTTTTCTCAAAGAAGACATATTTAACAAAGACATCTCTAAAGACATATACCTAATTATAAAAAGTAAAACAGACATTCTTATGCTTAGTATCTTGGTGGTGGTGGTGGTTTAGTCACTAAGTCGTGTCGGACTCTTTTGTGACCCCATGGATGTAGCCCGCCAGGCTTCTCTGTCCATGGGATTTCCTAGGTAAGAATACTGGAGTGAGTTCCATTTCCTCCTTCAGGGGATCTTCCTGACCCAAGGATCGAACCCACGTCTCCTGTACTGGTAGACCGATCCTTTACCTGCGGAGCCACCAGGGAAGCCCTTTGTATCTTGATAGGCTACTTTAAATCATTTGATGCTGAAGATAGTTTTTTACTGTTAGCAATATTTATTTTAAAAAATATACCAATAGGGCATCAAGAATCATGAAAACTACTAAGGGAAAACTGATTTTTCTTTAAAGTTAATGTTTCCTCGAATTAAAATCAAAACCAAATAGTCATTTTCTACCAAAATAAAGTAAACTGGGTAAATGTTTCTGATTTGAACCATGTTCTCAATAGCCCCTTCCCTCTGCCCTCGTTAACATACTGGCCAGTTCCTCCCCCTAGAGGTCCCTTGACTGTTACACAAATCTCTCATGCTGCCTCCCGGTCCAGAAGCAAACTGTATGGGGCGTTACAGGACACACACACACACACACACTCTTTCCCTCTCTCTCAAACACTGAACAAGCAATACTCAGCCTTGTAGCTGACAAGACCCTCTCATCAACCCAACATCAGTCAGGCTCCTTTGAGCCCTCTTTTCCACTCCGTCTCATTGACCTTGGCCTGCTGAGTCATTTGCATTGAGAATCCTGCCATGTCAGTTTATCAAGAACTCTCCTACCCTTGATATCTGATTACCCTCAATGTCTGATTAAATGCCTTACCCGCCTCACTTGGCCTGCCTTGAGCAAGGCCTGTGAGGCCAGGTTAGCAAGGATCCCCCATCCTTTTGCTGATTTTATTTGTTTTGTTTTTTGTTTGTTTTATAGGCTGCACCATGGGATCTGGTTCCCCGACCAGGGACCAAACCCGTATATCCTGTCTTGAGAGAGTGGAGTATTAACCACAGGACGGCCACGAAAGTCCCAAGGATCCCCCCATCCTTGATGTCTCCTCTTTGTAATTTTCCATCCCTGGGCCCCCTCCTCAGCTCATCGGCTGTAAATTTCCACTTGTCCTGCTGGACTCATAGCCGAGCTTGATCTCTTGCCCCTGGTACAATAGCGTTGACCCCCTAGGGCAATACTGCTGCTGTTCAGTCGCTAAGTTGCGTCCGACTCTGTGACCCCATGAACTGCAGCACACAAGGCTTCCCTGTCCTTCACTGTCTCCCTGAGTTTGCTTAAACTCATGTCCTTTGAGTCAGTGATGCATCCAACCATCTCATCCTCTGTCGCCCCCTTCTCTAGTGCAATAAAGAAAGTGAAAGTGCAGTCGCTTAGTCGGGTCCGACTCTTGGCGACCCCATGGACTGTAGCCTGTCAGGCTCCTCCATCCATGGGATTTCCCAGGCAAGAGCACTGGAGTGGGTGACATTTCCTTTTCCCTCTAGTGCAATCATCCTGAATCAAATCTTCCTTATCATTTTAACAAATACCAGACTAACTTTTCCCTTAACCTGAGGGACAATCAAAAGATGAATAAAGTGTATATGTCCTCAAGCAACTGACGGTCTAGATGTGGAAAGAGACCTGAGGTACAGCAACATGAATACAAGGCAGCATGCACTGAGAGCCATGGACGGTTAACACTGCAAGCAAAGGGCTGCGTTTTAATTTTATTTTGTGTAATCACCCTTGTCATTTTTATATATGGTTGAACAGGTTCTTATGAGCATTACCCATTTTTCAGTGCATGTAAAGGTTTTAGGGTGTTATAAGGAGGTGTTAAAATTGGCTCACAGATACTCTCAAGGGTATGAATTTCAGCAAAAACACAAGTGAAACCTGAATTCCCTTGGGGAATAGTAAGTTCAGAGGGCAGAGTGATTTTGGCCAAAATATAAATACAGAAGAGTCACAAGAAGAAAGGTGAATTAAATGGAATCAAAAAGTGTAGCAGTTGCCTCAGCTTTGTAGTGCTATGGTGGTCACAAAGTTTCATGCCATGTTGGAAACTCCTGACGTGAAAAGGATCGCTACTCTCCTGACGTGAAAAGGATGGATGCTTATGTCAATGCCTGGAGCCTCGCGGTGTGGACCCCTGGGTGGGGCAACCCTCAACTAAGCTTTACAGGCACTTGGTCACCAATCAGTGAATCTACCACGGCTCAGCAGCTCCAATCCACATTTCTTGGCTCCCTACTTGCTTCCCTACACTGCTCCAGAGACAGCTTCTTAAAACACGTACAAAATCATGCCACTTCCATCTTCAAAACCCAGTAAGGACTCCCACTGCCTACAGCCATAAGTCTAAACCTTTACCTGTGTCTGATTTGCGTTAGGTCCTTTTCCAGCCGCTTCTTCTGCCCGCCTTTCTCTGCATCCTGCCCAGGTCCTGAGCATCACTTCCCTCTTGCTTTGCTTGGATTGATTCCTCAGGCCACGCACACCTCTCTCCTAATTCCCCCTTATCCTTCAACAGGCAGCTCAGGTGCTAAGGTCTTTGAGACAGCATTTCTGCCTCTCACATCAGAGTCAATCATTCCTTTCTTCAATATCGTTTCCATAGACAATTGTCAATCTTTACATGGCATTTATTTCATTTATATATAGCTTTATAAAGTTAGTTACTTATACGTTTGCCTGCTCCACTAGATCATAAATCATATGAGTGCAGAAGACTCTCTGTGTGTGTGTGTGTGTGTGTGTATGAGAAGGAGAGAGACAGAGGGAATGAGAGAGAGATCAATGTACTAGCTTCTGGCAAATATCAAGTATCTAAAAATGTAAATTAATAAATACAGAAGACTCTGTGTGTGTGTGAGAGAGAGAGAGAGAGAGAGAGAGAGACAGAGAGAGACAGAAGGAAAGAGACAGAATGAGAGAGAGATCAATGTACTAGCTTCTGGCAAATATCAAGTATCTAAAAATGTAAATATAATAAATGGGCCACAAAGTAGATGGATTAAGTCAGATCTTTTTTTTTAAGCTCAACATGTAGTCGGTTTCTGACATGAAGGCATATTTTATAGCTTTCTTTGACTCCAACTCAAGGATTCACGCTGCTGCTGCTGCTGCTAAGTCACTTCAGTTGTGTCCGACTCTGTGCGACCCCATAGACGGCAGCCCATTAGGCTTCTCTGTTCCTGGGATTCTCCAGGCAAGAATACTGGAGCAGGCTGCCATTTCCTTCTCCAATGCATGAAAGTGAAAAGTTAAAGTGAAGTCGCTCAGTTGTGCCCAACTCTTAGCGACCCCATGGACTGCAGCCTACCAGGCTTCGTCCGTGGGAATTTCCAGGCAAGAGTACTGGAGTGGGTTGCCATTGCCTTCTCCAGGATACACGCTGGGTCTATTCATTTAAGAATGTATCTGAACAGCTCATACTTTCAACCTACAGCATCTCCCAGATCATTAAGTTTACTAAAAGTCGCCCAATCCAATTCTTTATCTCCCTCCCTCTCCTCTCTAAATAAAAATATAGTTCCTTCAAATTTCATGGGGGGTGGTGAGGGAGACTGAGTCCTAAATCCAGAACACCAATATTTATTAAACAAGGCCACTCCCTACTTGAAAACAGAACTGGAATATTTAGTAGACTTTTCACCTTTCTAGTCTCTAAAGAGTCCTGACCTCTGAAGCATGTTCTAATATATCACTATCTTATCTCTGTCCTTTTCAACATTTCATTTCGTCCTTTCTGGCAATTCTGTAATTATACCAGACAAACCATGCTCAGAACATTAGGTCTGTGGCTACTTAGAAAAATAAGGGGAACTTTTTCTGTTTCATTTTCAATACCTTCCACCTAATGAAATATACACATCTCTGGCAGGACCTCTGGGCTGATGTGTTCAAGAGAGATAAACAAGTCTCCTGGGTTGCACCACAGGTGAAGATTTAACAAGCGATGCTCACTCTGCTGTAATCAAAGGGATTCGCTCCCCATAAATTCACTAGTTAACAATGAGCACATACGTGAATGGCTATGTGTGTGCAAGTGCAGGACAAAGCCACAGCCTTCACAGTCCTCACCAACAGCCATGCTCATTATCTGTAATCTTAGCTATTACACCATGTACTTCCTCCCATGGATTATTATCAAAACATCAGAGATCTTGATTTTCCATATGATTCTGAATCCATATGATTTCCAGAGAACCCCATGGGTTCTACATTTCCCTGGAGATATGCTAATTCTTTGGCCAAAGTCAGTTCTCATGAACGGTAGAGTCTTTATTAGCTCCTGCCAAGGAGTATTCTTTGCTTATAAGATAATATAACCACAGCTTGGCCACTTCTAGACAAATAGAGCAAGGAACTCCGGGGATTCATTCAGAGACAGGGGCCACAAGGCAGACAGAGACAATGGCCAGAGGGTCAGCGAGCGCAGAGGCACCAAACCCAGAGACCAGTCACTGCTGAGAACAAGTTGGAAAGGATTCCACATGGAATCCTGTTGAGTCTAGCTATTCTAAAAATCAGCTTGCTCAGACTTTTAATGTAAAGATCAAGGGTTCCAGTCAATAAGCTAGTAATATCCCAAGGTGGGTGGGTTATTCTTACATTGGGTTGGCCAAAAAGTTTGTTAGGGTTTTCTGTAAGATCTTACAAAAAACCCCAAACGAACTTTTTGGCTAACCAATGCATGGCTAAGTCTGAATTCTGGTCCCTACATTTTTCCGTTTGCAGGTCCCATCCACTGGACTGTTCAGTTCTGCTGGAGGTATTGTTGGTGTATCAGTTGCCAACACACTGAAGATAAGATGGTGAGAAAGTATTCCTGACCTAAAAATGCACCCCCCGTGTTGTTATTCTAATGTGGAGACCTATTATGCTGAAGTTTCCTTTTTCCAACCTAAAAGCACTTTTGCTTTGTTGACCTAAAGCAGTTGAAGGAAAGAGGTGGTTGTCTTAGCACGGGATATTCCACTTCTGGATCCGCCATATCTGAGTGTGTTATTTTCAACAAGGAACCTCTTGGGGACTTAGTTTCCTTACATATAAAACAAAAGAGGGCTGTTTTAGAAGCTCCAAGAAAAGAGAGAGGAGCTACTTTAGATGAATCTAAGTTTAGCTTCTTCTAAACCTCGAATAACTGGATGGGTGATTTTTTTTTTTCTCGCTGTGCTTTCAATGCCAAATAATCTAATTTAGCCCCCAGAGTGATCTGGAGCATAAGAAAGGAACAGGACCTAGCAAGAGAGAGAAGAGAAAGGTTCAGATTAGAAACTGTCAAGTTTAGAAGAAGGAATAAATCATGACTGCCTCACAAAGGATGTAGAAGGCTTGCTGATGGCTTGTTCTCTGGAACTCGTCTCTCACAAAAGGTTTTTATTCGGGTGTCAGTGTTTTCATGAGGCCATGAGTTTCAGCCATCTTCCTTGGAACAGGAATTTTGAGTATATATGACTGTTTCTCAGTGGAGCCTCTGTAATAGGCTGGTCTGGAACCAAGAAAAGCTTCTCAAAAATTCACCCAACCAAGAGGCAGGGCAGTCAAGCCACGGGCTTTGGACACTATGCAACGTGATGGCAAAACAAACTCTCCCACAGGGAAAAGAAAAACACTCACTTGGGATGTGAGGCAAGACAGGGTCAGGGACCAGGCACATGAGCTGTTACCTAATTTTACGGATCTTGGCTCTCCTACACGTATTGCCGTGAGTCAATGCTGGGTTAATTTTTTAAATTAAAAAATAATATAAAATCTGCTTTGATGATTCCATGGCATGTTATTTTCTAAATTCGAACATTTCACTGGATAAAATGCACCAATGCCTTTAGACATGGGCTCTCCTCTTTCTGTTGTTTTTGCCAAATAGACAGATGGAAAGGATGTATCGTGTAAGAGCCTCGGATTGGACACCGTGGAGTAGAAATGATGAATCAAAGCTTACGGATTCTGTTTGGCTTTCCGTGGCGCACTTTGGCAGCCTTGGGGAACATGTGTCAGAGCTTGTCTGACTCTGCATGCTGGGTGATGGTGGTAGGATTCTGTGTGTGTCACTAAAGTACAGGGAAGAAAACGCGAGTGGAAATGAGTGAGATGCAAGGATGGAACTAGGAAGAGCCAAAAGGGAACAAAAGGAAAAAAAGAAGAGCTCACGAAGATGCCAGAAAGAACAGAGATTATTTCTTAACTATCACGAGATGAAATACAATTGTTCTGTTGAATTCATCCTGCACCCGTGATATACTCTGCATCCACCAGAGCCTGTCCAGCCAGCTTCCTTCTTACTCCTCTGCCCTCCTTCTGTATTTATCTTATACAGAAAGAGTCAAGAGGTCAGTCTCTTGACCCTCACCACCACTTTGTAGAAATTCATAATGTGAAGAATCAAAAGATTGCTTATTTCTTCAGGGCATTTTGTCTAGAGAATCATTCCCAGAAGGGGGCTGTGCCACAGACCTGGCTACCCCACCTGTACCACCAGCATCCAGGAGAAAGAGATTTCACCTGGAGAGAGGGGTCATCTACACGTGCATTGTAAAACATAAAGAGCTCGTTATAATCATAGCATTCAAATTTAAAATTTAAGAGCAGATGCAGAAAGGGCACGATTTTAAGACCAACATCTATCAAATTTGTCTGCCCATCACAGTTATGATTCATGACGTGTCCTGATGAAGGCTTTAGCTTTGTCCTCTCACCTACTTTATTCCACGTGGAAGTCCAGGCTTTGCCCAAACTCCATCTCCAAGTCCTTTCTGCTCTCCAGCAGGACCAGCAAGGGGAGAAAGCTGGCCCCCACCCACCATCGTCTACCTCTCCTTGAACTATCCAGCTTTAAAAAAAGAAAATTTTTTTTAATGAGGCAGAAGAAATAAAAGGATCATAAGCAGGTAAGTGCAAACTGGCCTCCACGCTACCCCCAGTCATAAGGCCGTCACTTTTCTGATGTGAATATGTGATTCTGCCCTGGCTTCTTTCAGAAAGAAATAAAAAGTGTTACTGAATTACTATCATTCTGGTCTATAGCCTGTTGATATGTGCATATAGTACACACTCAATACATGATTCTTTAGCAAAAGCCCCAACAAAAACCTTTTATTTCATTGCTTCAGCAGAGTCATTTTTGAAAAGAGCTAGCTTTTTTTTTTAAATCATGAAATATCTTATTCTATTTTCTGTAAGATAGTAAAGACAGACCCGAATGAAGTTTTTGGTCAATCTAATAAAAACAAACAGAAATTTGTTGAGGTTTTAACACGGAGATTGAAAAGTAGTTTCATTCTAAGACTCAACTCTGAACAGGGAATGAAGGATCAGGCTGCTGGCATGAACAGGCCCTAGTCAGTTACAGAAGGGCACCGCTGGTGTCCAGAAAGAGCTGGTCCAGGTGTGGAAGGTGACTCTCCGGGAAGTTTCCATAATTATCTTCAGAAAAAAGAAATACTGAAACTACATATTATTCTGCTGTCTTTCTCTCTTTTGCATCACTTTTAAAATAACTAAACCTTGAAGAAAGACATTCTGGCGGGAAACAGACTGATAGACAAGCGTGCGCACCCATATCTTAATCTTGGATAATACTGGTGTTAGGCAATCAGGAAGGTGGACAACGTGGGTCAGGGCTGTCTGAAGAAATAAGCCCTTCTGATGAGCCTGGCATGTATACAAGGTTCTCTCTGCAGTTAAAAAACTGTTCGAAGGTTAAATGGAATGCTTTCTCATCTTCATTTTAGTATCCATTGAGAGAGCCACTTTCCAAGCCACCTCCTATGGACTTCCTGCAAGTAGGTTAAAACAAATTAAGCCTGATGTTGAATTAAGTTTGCAGCTCAGCAGAGAAGGAAATGGCAACCCACTCTAGTATTCTTGCCTGGAGAATCCCAGGGACAGAGGAGCCTGGTGGGCTGCTGTCTATGGGGTCTCACAGAGTTGGACACGACTGAAGCGACTTTGCAGCAGCAGCAACAGAAGAGAACATCACTGTGAGATATACCTGCCCACATATTTGGAGGCAAACCCTGTGCTGTAAGCTGAAAACACCTTACTCCTGCAGAAACAGTTAAGACTATGGAAATCTCGTATTTTATATATAAGATTTTTATAGTTTTAGGCCAGTTTTTACACATTGGTGGTGCATTCATGTGTGCTAAGGTCACTTCAGTAGTGCCCGACTCTTTTCAACCCTATGGACTGTAGCCCAGCAGGCTTCTCTATCCACAGGATTCTCCAAGCAAGAACACTGGAGTGGGTTGCTGTGCCCTCCTCCAAGGGATCTTCCTGACCCAGGAATTGAACTCACGTCTCCTGCGGCTCCTGCATCGGAGGTGAGCCACCCGGGAAGCCCACACGTTGGTGGTAAGTATAATAAAGTGTCTACATAAAATAAGGGTAATAGATGAGTGTACTTGCTAAATAAGTATGAACTTCAGTTCTAACCATAGGCTTGACTTTAGCTAAAGTACTGCTTTAATGGAATGAAATAAGAACTTACTGTGTTCCACTAAACAATAAAATTAACCGAAAGTTTTAATACATGGGATTCCCATGCAACTCATTATCTTGTTGGGGAAAAGTTATTCTTATTTATTTTTTACCTTAGTATAGCTACAGTCCACAGGGTCTCCAAGAGTCAGACATGACTGAAGCAACTTAGAACGGACACACCATAAGTGTGAGTTGTGTGGATGCTCAGTTGCTCAGTCATGTCAAACTCTTTGCAACCCCATAGACTGTAGCCCGCCAGGCTCCTCTGGCCATGGGATTCTCCAGGCAAGAATATTGGAGCAAGTTGACATTTCCTCCTCCAGGGGATCTTTCTGACCCAGGGATGGAACCTGCATCTCCTGCATTGGCAGGTGGATTCTTTACCACCAAGCCACCTGGGAAGCCCCCTAAGTTTAAGTTATTAATCTTCAAAAAGATGCAAAGACTTTATGAGAGCCTGACGTCTCGAGGATGATACATTTGTGGGTTTGCAGAGACATTCCAAGATAATTGCAAGCACATGTCACTAGCAGTTGTCCCGTGAGGGTAGTAAGCTAGCAAGACCTCCATCTCCGATCAACAGCATTAAGTTCAAAGGTCTTAGCTTCTTCACAGTGAGGGCCATCTGGTTGGCAACAACTCTTAATTGGTCACAAAGACAGAGTCTGTTATCATCTTACTTAGAATTACAGTAAAAACTCTTGGACTCCCCAAACAGAATGACATAAAATAGCCCATATTCTAGAGGAAACTCTGAGGGAGGAAAATCATCACAAAGATTCCACGACAGGTGTTGGCTAGGAGTTTTTGTTAATTATGGCTCATACTTGCTGTAAGCAAGGGCTTCAAAGCATTCGAAATGGCATTAATACCCCACTGACCATACTAAATAAGAACATATGCCTTCATTAGTCAAAGCTTCCACATTTTCAGTGGGAAAAAGCTGAATACAATAAAAACAACTGTTTGCTGAATAGGAATATGATAACTAAAGAAGTTTTGGAACTATAACTGAAGTCTTTAATTTCTACTGGATCGCTTCCCTGTAGCTATGGCAACAGCAGACCCAGATAAAGGAGTGAAAAAAAGGAATCCTTTACATTAAGGTTCTCACATGTTGCTTTTTACTTTCCTTTAAGTAATGACAAACATTAAATCACTGTTTGTTTGCTTTTCCATAAAAATAAAGTCAATCCTTCTATGGAGCAGCATTTGACCTGTATAAATTAACAATTAAAAAAATTAAACCTCTATTTTCCAGAAAGTCCTGTCAACATTTTGATTGGGCAGGATGGCAGCTGAACTGACACTTCTTTTTCTGTAAATGAGCAGGCATTCATATGATTCTTTGTTCTTCCTATCTGCAGCTGCCATCAAGCCATTAATGGACTTCCTTTGTGAAAACATTAGACCTGCGCTGTTCAGTGTGGCGACCACTGGCCATGTGTGGCTTACAGGGCATCTGAAATGTGATCAGTCTGGTCTGAGATGTGCTCCAAGAGTAAAATGCACACTGGCTATCAAAGTCTTGATACAGAAAAATAAACGTCTCCTTAATAGTTTTAGTTTGATTACATGTTGAAAGGATAGTATTTGATATATGAAGTTAAAGGAGCTATAGCACTTTTCTTTCACCTTTTAAATGGGGCTACTAGGAAATTTTGAATTATATCTGCAGTTCACATGACATTAGCGTTGGACAGTGTTGCATCGGTCTAGATCTTTGGGGGGAGGCTGCTTTCCCAGCCATCTGAACAGAATGAATAGTTCACACTGCAGAAATAGCACACCAGCAGAATCACATAATGACCCTACAATGGGCCCATCTGTTCAGTTACTGATTTAACTCTGTTACATAATCTTTCGGATGTATATTTAAAGATAGTGGTCTTTTTCATGACATACAGAATGCATTCGGAAGCAATGCAAACAGCAATAGTATTAATAAAAACCCTGCTGATAAACGACAGATATTTCATGACCACAAAAACTGTAAATCTGAGGAATACATGAAAACCACTCTGCCCTTTCTTGCACCCTAAGTACCTATCATTAAATACCACTAATACATACTGTACTCATTTGTGGTTATCTGGGCTTGGAGAAATTAAGAACACCATTATGAAATTTTACAACACTAAATGAAACCAAACTTTCAACTATACCTCTGACACTGACTCTGTTGCAAAGGGCAAAGTATGAACTTCAGAGGCTACTGCTAACAGTTGCTTAGGCCATTGGAAAACTGAATCCATATGATTTTATGCCTATAATAGAAAAAAAAATAACTTTAGTTCATGTAATTGATTGGTCCTACGTGCTTTGAACTGTGATTCATTTAAATGTCAGTGTGCCTATTTCCCAGAATATCAGGACTAACTGTAGCAGTAATTTAAAAAATAAAAATAATTTTTAAATAAGGAGAGAGACCTAGGGTATGAAATCTACAACTGACTATGGAAATGAACAATTTAGAACATTTGATGGCAAGAAAGCCATCATAGGGTAGAGTATGAGTAGGGGATCCCCTTACAAATAATTCAATAATTGAAAGACTGAGAGAGGAAAAGCGGATTATTTTTGAGCAGACAGGGGAGCAAAATGACTTTCAAGTTCACAGCCTCTGACGCATAAGAAGTCATTTCCACATTTAAACTTTCCTTTCTTCCTGTGGCGCCGTTGCCTAGAGAAACAGGCAGCAGACACAAACCCGCTGAACAAGTAGGTGGCAGCAAGAATATCTCATACTGACGAAGAGTCTGCAGAACCTTCAGACTGAAGACAAGCACCATCTCTGTAATATATTTTTTTTTTCCACAAAATATGAAGGCTGAAACAATTGAGCTCCAGGAGGACCACTCTTCCTTGAAAGAGGGAAGAAAGAACGGGTTCTGATGAAATGTGAATAGGAAAAAATTTTAAAGTGATGGAAAACAGATATCTACCCTCCTTCCCCCCAGATCTCTAAGGAGCGTGGCAGGGGGGTTACAGCTGTGTAGACCTAGCCTAGAAATTATGTGTCTGTTGCAGGCACCCTACTCTTGATTAGAAATCCAAACTCAAACTGGACTAGGAGCCTAAAGGGGAATAATGACAGCAATTTGTCCTAAAGCACAGACGGAGAAGAGAGTTTTCTTTAAAAGCCTAGTTCTCTAAGGAGCGTGGCAGGGGGGTTACAGCTGTGTAGACCTAGCCTAGAAATTATGTGTTTGTTGCAGGCACCCTACTCTTGATTAGAAATCCAAACTCAAACTGGACTAGGAGCCTAAAGGGGAATAATGACAGCAATTTGTCCTAAAGCACAGACGGAGAAAAGAGTTTTCTTTAAAAGCCTAGTGTTAAAATTGAGCTGAGTTTGAATTAGACAAGGGGTGAAATGCATGTCTGTGGTCATGAAATCGAAAACACAGCAGCCCCATGTGCCATAAGAACCAAAAACACCCTCAATTTAACTCATGGAATGAGAACAACCATATTGGGTTACGCATCACAAAAATAAGCAGTCATTTCTCAGTTTAACATAAAATTATGTTTGCTGATATTTCCCAGAGAAGAGACACAGATACTGAATGGTCATAATTTTGAATCCCTGATTATAAGGTATATATTTTCTTGCATGATGGATTCTCAAAGTTGTTATTTGCTAGTAAGTTGAAATCAAAGGATATAGAAGGACTTATGAAGTTTTTGTTTTTAATTTCAAAAAAGTTTTCTTGTTTCTTAAGAAAAATCTTACCTAAAGCATTCCTGCTTATAGGAAACATATAGCAAAATATATTATTATATTTAAGAAATTAGTCATTTCTAAACAATGCCGAATAATCTACACAGAGAAAAGTCCTGCAGTTTGTGCAATTACCCAGCTGATATAGGTAAGCACTTGTGCCTGGTTCCTGATATGTTAAGAGGATCCTCAGCTCTGAAGAATGAGGTCCCAAGTCCCAAGTCACTATTGGGTTGGCCAAGAAGTTCATAAGATGGTATGGAAAAACCCTAATGAATTTTTTGGCCAACACAATATACGACCAACGCCAACAGTCCAAGAAGTTGGCCCTGGATACTTGCATTTCCTGTCTGGCCCTTGCCTTGAGCTTGGCCTTGGAGCTCACCTCAGTACCCCAGGGCGCTGGTTACCCATCCTCAAGGCAAGCAATGTCACCTTCTCAATTCAATGAAGATCACTTTAAAGAAAAAATATGATCAGGAAAATTATAACTTCATGTAGCGGAAGATACTCTGAGATCTAGTAGTGACATCAGTAATAGATAGCTCTGATGGTTAGTCTAAGTTCTTCTCTTTTTTTTTAAAGATTTATTTATTTAGTTTTGGCTGTGCTGGGTCTTCGTTGCTGCGCGGGCTTTGCTCTAGCTGTGGTGAGCGAGGGCTCCTCTCCAGGTGGGGTGTGCTGGCTTCTCACGACAATAGCTTCTCTTGTCTCGAAGCACAGGTTCAGCAGTTGTGGTGCTTAGGCTTAGCTGCTCCATGGCAAGCGGGATCTTCCCAGACCAGGAATCGAACCCCTGCTTCCTGCATTGGCAGGCAGATTCTTTCCCACTGAGCCATCAGGGAAGCCCCTCTTGTTTTTATAAAACGAGGCCAGGGCCCTAAAGCTGAATGCTCTGAGGTAGATATTCTCCTTATTTAGCTGTCACACTGAGACTTTTCGGAAGGCAGATGAGGCCACGCACAACTGGGCACACGTCCAACCATCTTGAGGCTTGGCCAACGGTGTAGGTTCCCCGGCACACAGAAGTTCTAATTACTCAGCTGTTCCATGGCCTATCAAAACCCTTTGTACTCTCACACATCTGCCGCTTCCATCTGACATCTGTTTAAATCTCAGCCTTTTCACTGCTTTTACAAGCTTCTCTTAGTTCCACGGAGTCTATGGAACTGATAAAGGTGGCAAGGAGCTGACTCATTTTAACTGATCATGCCGAATCTCTTAATAAGCTCGTGATTCAAAGATCAGTCTTGATGCTGTCCACCTAGAGCGGCTCACGGAATTGTGGTTTATCTTTTGTCTGTGGGATGCTATACTCAAAAGATAAAAGCACACACACCAGTGACATTAGATTATGTAGCCCCTGTGATTAAAATGGTAAGATCCAATGCAAGTAAGGAAACCGATTTTTCAAGGAATATCTAAACAGGTATCAGGTTAAGACAGAAAAGCTACTTTTTCAGAGAAATGCAGAGCATGCATGGTTAACCTGGTAACAAACACAGCATGCTTAGCTAAGCAAATAAACTAAACTAAACAGAAGGATAAAGTACACACCAATGTGTGTTTTTCCATGCACATGTGTGTCAGGTTTCCCCGACAAACAACCCAGCTTATAACAAATTAATGAGTGCTGTATCGGGTAGAGTGAACACCCTATCCTGGATTTAGCGGCTTCTGGTGTATAGCTAGACTTGGTTTCCTATGAAGAAAATAGATGAGGGCTTTTAAATTTGCTCTCTAGTAAATTTTGTTAATTTCTGCTAATCCTGTAATTCTTCATCAATTCATATATGTATATATATACTCCAAATGAAAATATATTCACCCTATCCTGGATTTAGCGGCTTCTGGTGTATAGCTAGACTTGGTTTCCTATGAAGAAAATAGATGAGGGCTTTTAAATTTGCTCTCTAGTAAATTTTGTTAATTTCTGCTAATCCTGTAATTCTTCATCAATTCATATATGTATATATATACTCCAAATGAAAATATATATTTTTTTCATTTGGATTAACAACTTCTCCATAATTCACTTTC
Source organism: Cephalophus harveyi (assembly GCA_006410635.1). NCBI lineage: Eukaryota > Metazoa > Chordata > Mammalia > Artiodactyla > Bovidae > Cephalophus > Cephalophus harveyi. Next base: position 119,841 of record SJYT01027794.1, on the reverse strand, counting down.
TTCATGAAATTCAGACAACTCAGGTACTACACCATAAGGGCTGTGGTGGAGACTGAATAGATTAATTTCATCTTATTAAATGAGATAAAACAAGCATGTGAATCGCTGGGTAGGATGGTACACAGTAAATGCTCCATAAATGTTAGCTTTCATTATTACTTTACTCAGAAATGATAATGGAGTTGAAGTTCTGCCCGAACATGAGAATTTGAGCATTGTGCACCAAACAAGGAGGAGATTTTCCCTTTAATTTTCAAAATTAACCTGAAAAATGCTTATGCTTCATAGTGAAACCATAAACCAAAGTCAAAGTCATCTATTTGCTATCGGTTTATCCAAGTTCTGACCAATATTCACGTTCTTCTCTGCCTCTTGGGCACATAGCTAAACTACATTTCCCAGTCTCCCCTGCAGGTATGTGGGGCCCTGTGACTAGTTTTCGCCAAGGAAAAGTGGGAGAAGTACCAAACGTGAAATCAAGTCAACAGGATGTGGGCAAAGAAATGAAGCCCGTGAATGTGGGAGTACGGGAGAAGCTCCAGTCTCTAAGAACTCCTGAGCAAACAAACCTCTTTCCTTATCTGCCAGTTGGATGCTGAAGACCAGTGAACTCAAAATATGCCCAGAAATATGCCCTAGAATATGAACTATGACATATAAGTGACCTAGATTCCCAGATGTCCGCACAGAGCACAGCCACCTCACTGACAAGGGCTGTGGCACCAACAAGAAACAAACTTTCAACAGGCTAAGTGACAGATGTCTGTATTTTTTTCGCTCAGGGTATTATCAGACTCTAATCCATTGTTTGTCCCTCCTGAAGGAGTGATTATAATCTAGTAACAGTAACAGCTAATTCTTTCACCATGTGTTGAACACTGTGCTAAGGGCTTTCACACAAGAACTCATAATTCTCCCAACAATCCTATGGGGAGGGTAGACAAGAAAAATGTTTCCTATGAGACAAGGAAAATGACCACGAAGAGTTCAATAACTACCTAAGGTATCTGGCCACTGTAAGTTGATGAACTAGGGTGCAAACTATAGTCTAGATCCAGAGTTGGTATTCTCAACCACCAGAATATATTGTCTTTTAAATATAAATGTGCACACATTACACACACCCCTTTAGGATTATTCACCTGGGTGTTATATAGGGTCCAGGCACAGTTGAGAAGAAGGCTTGTTATCAATAAAGGACTCCCAAAGCAACCTTTCATAGCCCACCCCACTTCCTGCATTAAGCGGGTACCTTGTCATTCCTTTTGCTTCCTGGGACTCCTAATTTAAGGATCTTGTTAGAAAAAGGAAGCACAATAATCCCACCACACAATGAAGCTGTTCACGGCAGGTCACCTTAGCTATCACCCACTGATAACTTCTGTTATAAAAACAGGTTTGTCTTTACTGGAATGCAATTCTCTGAGCCCCTACCACAGAATAAAAACTATCGGTAATATGCTCTCTAGTGAGGATCTCATTACATGGAAAATTTACCTGTGAAAATGTTTCAGGGCCTAGACTCTAGCCATGCTCCAGGAAAAGATCAGCTTACCAAAATATGGCATTGATCCCAATCAGAGGTAGAAGAACAAGCTAGCAAATGACTTTGCCCAAGTCGAATGCCCCTATTTTTAAGGTCTGAATTACTCAAGGGATTTGCTTATGGGGCAATGACTCAGAAGAAGCAATTTCAAAGCATGAACCTCTACCACAGTTTTAGTTAACGGACGACTTTCGTTGTATATTATAATGAAGAGGGATAATAGAATCCAGAAGAACTAGGCAAACATTCACTACCACCCTATGAAACATATTTTCTATTATCTTTTCACCAGCCCTGTACAGAGGGGGAAGCAGGTTGAGACAAGTTAAATGACTTAATCAAGGTCACACCATGAGTTAGGTGCAAAGCCTGCACTTGAACTCAGGTGAATTCATCGGTATTTTCAACCACTACCATACTGTGTCCAACCAGAAACAATTATTTTGATGGGCACATGCTCTCTGTTCTCCTTCCTTATTTTGGTGGTCAGACTTCTAGAAATAATCCAATCAAACCATTAAAAGCTGAACATACAGTACAGTCGGGAGCCAGTTTCTACTGGAGAATATCAGAGTTCTGAGATATAGAAAGAAAAGTGTCAAATTCCCACTTTATAAATAAATGACCAAATGCTTAAGAAAAATACATTTGGACACGTTGCCTGTCTTTGTGCAGCGAATCAACAGAAATGTCCGACACAGGATCTAGAATTCACTTCAGCCAGCACTGCCCAACCATGACACCTCAGTCTTTGAAACTGCCTCCCCTCAAAAAAAAAAAAAAAAAAAAAAAAATCAAAGTACAGTTCAAAGTTTATTAGACGTGTCTTGTGTTTTGGAAAAGGGACCTGAGACAAATATAAGCTGTTTTCCCCATCCTCAAGATCTATAAAACACGTAATACATGAGTACGTTATGTGTCTTCATCAAAGTTTGTCAATTCTCTCCTAACCGACTAATAATTTCAGCCAAGAAAATATCAGCCTAGCCTCTAAAATGATCCATGATCTGTCAGATGGGGAATTATTATAGCAGGATTTCTGATCCTGGTCTTGCAGTTTTTAGATGTGGGGAGGAAGCCATTCATCTATTCTTTACCTGTGAGATGGATGGAGGGATGAATTAATGTCAGGGAAGTACAGTGTTTTAAGTTGAAAAGCAGTTCTTTAAATGATACACTAAAGTCACCATGACAGACTGAATAGATACTCAAAGATAACCATTGAGCCGGTGTTTCGCTTTGTCTTTTGCTTTTAATGGGCATAGTAAGCAAGGTTGTTAGGCAGAAGTCGTCGAGATTTGAGGCTGCCCCTCAAAACAATCCTCTTTTGTACCTGGGCTCGTGGGAAAAGTGTGTTTTCCTAACGTAGGGGCCATCATGCGGAGAACACACTGCTTGTGGCCAGACCCAGATGCGGGCACGCCCTCGCCGCTTGCACACACCCACACCGCAACGCTGGCCGGTGGGGATAGCAGGGGTACGAGCTGTCCTTGTGCTCAGTAAAGAGGCCAAATCAAATACCCCCCAGGGTCTGGGGGAGGGGAGAGCAGGAGATAAATGGGAGGCAAGACACTCCTGAGGACTTGGGAGATGTCCACGTTGCGGGCTGGGGAGGGTGAGAGAGAGAGAGAGAGAGAGAGAGTGTGTGTGTGTGTGTGTGTGTGTGTGTTTGTGTGTTGAGAGGGCTGGGGATGTGAGATTGCAGCTTTGGGGGTAAAAAGCCATGTCTCTAACTTAGGAAAATCATTTGAGCATAAGTGAAAGACTACAGCAACAGCAAACACAAACATCTTAGCAAAGGGCTGTTTATGTACCCAAGTCATGAGTCTGTTTTCCCAGAGTGCCTTCCCATGGCCAGCCTCCCAAGCCCTACCCAGAAAGGCTGGCCCTGCCAGTGGAGCACCAACCTTGACGCCCGCTTTCTGCTACATCTAGCCTGGTGCATGGCATGCAGTGGGTTTGCCTGGGTGTTGCTGAGCTTTAGAACTGAGAGTCTTAGATGCCTGGAAACCCCTCAGTCTGGGGAGACTGGGCCAGTTGGTCACTGTAAAGGTATCCCATGCTCTCAGTAAGCCTTCATGGAGAGGTGGTTCAACCAGCCTTCCCCCCTACCCCCACCTTTTTAAGGATATAGCTTTAGATGAAGGGACTTTTTTGATCAACAGAATTCAAGGGAAACTGTAATTTTGAATATTTCCAAAGCTGGATCTCATGTAAAGTGACACATCTAAATGCATTTAAAGCTTTTTTAAAAGTTATATAAGGCGATCTCTCATGTATTCTTTTTTTTTTTTTTTTACATTAAGAGATACTATTTGCATACCACTGCTGGTGCATTTAAAAACAATATTCTATGGGATTTCCCTGGCGGTCCAGTGGTTAAGAAGCCATTTTGCAGTGCAGGGGAGGTGGGTTCAATCCCTGCTCCAGGAAGATCCCACATGCCACGGAGCAACTAAGCCCATGTGCCACAACTACTCGGGGAAGGCAGTGGCACCCCACTCCAGTACTCTTGCCTGGAAAATCCCATGGACGGAGGAACCTGGAAGGCTGCAGTCCATGGGGTCGCTGAGGGTCAGACACAACTAAGTGACTTCACTTTCATGCATTGGAGAAGGAAATGGCAACCCACTCTAGTGTTCTTGCCTGGAGAATCCCAGGGACGAGGGAGCCTGGTGGGCTGCCGTCTATGGGGTCGCACAGAGTTGGACATGAGCCAGAGCGCCACAATGAGCCTGCGCAATGCAAGGAGGAGCCCACGTGGCGCCACTAAGACCTAACACAGCCAAATAGATAAATAAACATCAAAAAATTAAAAAGCAATATTCTACAACTTTTATCACCCCCAGAAGCCCCTACGCCTGGCTGCAGCTTCCTCTGTGGAAGCTTCCCCTTCTGCCCCTGTGGGAAGAGGGACAGGAACAAAGAGGACCCGGGGTTCCTCTCTGATCTCCAGGCTCCTCTCACTGATACGTGACCTCACCCTTCTCCACTGTCCTTCCTGAAATGCCAGCCTCCCCCACTAGCTTGCTGCACTCACATTCTGAAAGCAGAGTGCGCTGGAAAAGGCTAAGGACTCAAGGAAGGATGCCGGCAAGGAAGGGCTGGAGGGTTTCTTCATTCTGCCACCACCATGATTTGGCCCTGAGCTGCAGCAACCCCCCTGGGGGCTGCTTCATCAGGCATTGGATTGCTCCTACAGTGTCCTGGACGGCATGGCAACCCACTCCAGTATTCCGGCCTGGAGAGTCCCATGGACAGAGGAGGGCCATAGTCCATAGGGTTGCAGAGAGTCCAACATGACTGAAGTGACTCAGCCGGCACTCACAGGGTCCCGTGTGACCCCATGTTGCCTGCCTGACGGCCTCCTTTCAGTGAATTTACTGCTTTGGAATTCTGGACACAAAGTGGCAGGCTGCTGGCTTCTGTTGTTGATGATTTGCTGATTTTGAAAAAGTCATGGAACCCTATTTCTTTCAATAGGTGTTTAAATATATGCTAATCATTTGCAAAGGTCAGGTTTCAAGAAAAAAATCTTTGAAAACGATTTTATTCTAGTCAACCCAACATTGCCCAAACTTAGTTGATCACAGGGTCCAATGTGCACCATAGGTAAATTGTCCAGCAGCATATTCTGGGCAATTTGCTCAACTAAGGGATTCACAGAACTGAAAACAAGCGGTATTTTTTCTACAGCTAGCATATTAATCTTGCTAGTTGAGGAAAAGCAGGAACCAAATCATAGATTATTTCCCATAATCTTTTCCATCAACAAGTTGAATTTGGAAAATAAGGAAGACAAACTTTAAAGAACAAAGATTAATCATTTATGAAGAATGTTCTGCTTTTAAAACTTAACCTAAATTTTGAGGGGGTGGGGAATACTTGCCAGTGAAATACCCAATGCTGCCCTTGTATTTCTCAAGAGCTCCTAATACCAACAGTGCACAGCTCTACTCAAAATCACAGTGAAATTTCCTGGCAGCCTCCTACAAAAAAAGCAATTTTTAGATCAATAACCTCCAAATACAAGGTTTTAAAAATATTTTCTGGTCTGAAAATCATATGACGAAAGTATTCTTTAAGCAGTTATCTTTCCAAAATAGAATGCAATTCAAAAACTAAAACACAACAAAAAATATTTTGAAGTTATTAAAAGGTTACTGTCATAGACATAAATTTTATTGTCTTGGTGGAAATTCTGACAGTTTTCCACATGTAAATAAATATCATTCCCACTACTGTGCTTTGTTATAAGATCCCTAAATAGTTGCAATGACAGAAAAAATATTTCCCAACAACAAGCAAGCAGTATCCTTGCCAAAAATTTAATAACCAAAGCCAATGATCCAGTTGCTAGTTAATAGTTCTAGGGGTTATATGCAGAGGAAAAAGTCAAAATAAACAGGTTACATTTAGTAAATAAGCAGATTTATAGACCAGCTCAAGTCATCTAAAAACACAGAATGAGAATTAAAAAAAAACAAACTCTCATGGATTGATTGAAACTTGCTTCCAGAGGAAAGAGAGAAGGTAAGTTTCCAACAAGGTTGAAATAAGTTCCAGTTACTCTTCATACTCTAGTTTTCTAGTTCTAAAATGGGAATAAAGATATCTGTCCTGAGGATTTCCCTTTGTTAAGTGGCTAAGACTTCCAGCTCTCAATGCAGGGGGCCCTGGTTCAATCCCCGGTCAGGGAACTAGATCCCACATGCTGCATCTAAGATCTGGTGCGGCCAAATAAATAAAATCTTTTAAAAAGGGATTTGTTCTACTGTGAAAGCAATGAAAAAGTAGGGAAGAATAGGACTATTGAGATCTTGGGAAATGCATCCGCACCTAACCTTGCTGAAAAGGAGAAATCTGACTCGTTTACAGAAATTACTTCCAGTAACCTTCCACTGGACGATTAAAATATACCGAGCTACAACCAAATGAGTGTGTGGCCAGGGACCATTTCTGGTGCTTAACGTGCTTTCAGTTCCTTGATATAATCACACAGTCGCTTCCGTGGGGCCCAAGCTCAGCCAACTTGGTTCTTATTCCTGTGTCTCAGACAGAGAACCGCTGGGCAGCAAATAGAACCACCGTGAGGTCAGTGGCTTCCCTCCACTCATCTTAAGGCTCTTGATAGATCATAAGTCTCAAAGTGGGTGAAGACTCATCCCATTCTTAAATCACAGTGTAGCATACACTTCGGAAGTTCCACCAGAAAAGACTGGAAGCAAGAATTGACTTCGCACACTCATGAAAAATGAGGTATCTGTCTTGATATTCTGTCACTCCCTTCTCTGTAGAGCTCAGGTCTTGGGGTGGGAATGGGGTGGGGGTCCATTTGCTGGCGAGGGAGTAAGCTATTCATAGTAATTGGTGAGAGACTGGCCAAAGCTCTCACCAACTAAAAACAAACAAAGAAAACCCGCACAATATAAAAGCTACGAGTTGAGTTTATTCGGTGTCTAATTGAGGACTATGTGTGGGAGCTAAGCTGCTTCAGTCATGTCCTACTCTCTGCGACCCCACGGACTCCTCTGTGCCAGGCTCCTCTGCCCATGGATTTCTTTAAGCAAGAATACTGGAGCAGGCTTCCGAGTCCTCCTCTAGGGGGTCTTCCCGACCCAGGAAAGAACCACGTCTCCTGCGGTTTCTGCATCACAGGCAGACTCTTTACTGCTGAGCCACCTTGGAAACCCACTGAGGACGCTAGCCTGGGAGACAGTCTTGCAGACGTCTCTGAAGAATTGTCCTGAAGAGATGGGCGGGGAGGTCAGTATACATATGATCTTGACGAAGGAGTATGTGCAGTCAAGCCTACATCTCCGTAGAAGGTTTCTGCTAGTCACGAGGAGCAAGGTGTCTCCATTCACAACTTCAGTGTTTTTCGAGATATGAGATGATGCAAGAAATTAGGTTCATCAAATTCTTCAGAAACTGTAACTCCCTGAAGGCCTGTTCTGCCAGTTTTTCCCAGAGCACAGTGTCTCGTTCTTGATCTCCACCCTGAATTCCTTTCCGGGTGTGTTGGAAGTCAGCGGCTACAGTGATTGATGACCTAATTCTTGTAGAGCTGGATAGTGAGTGACATTCCTTAGCTGGCACCTGTAGAGCATATTGGGCTGTTTGCAATACCGGTTTCCCCCTGCTATTTGAAAGCACAGCATGCCAGTGAAATCTTTCTGAAGCCAAAATGATGCAAAGTGAACATGCAATTACCTTTAAGACACATCTTGCTAATGAATGCACAGAATAAATCGAGATGAAGCGTGGATGCTCACAGACACGTTCAGAGCTACGGCGGCTGGTTGCTGAGTTGCCTGGTGTGGGTCTCAGGGAAGGAGCTTGGAGGTGCTGTGCCCTCTGCCCTACGTGTGAGCTGCTCTACAACGGCTCACGGAGAAACTAATACTGAACGCTCTTTTGCTTTTTGACTTTTCCCCTAAATATGAAAATTCTGTTTAGATCTCTTTCAGTTAGCAGAAAGGTACTAATGGAGGTCTTTCATAAAAGCTAAGTGGCCCAAAGCGAACTTTCAAAAAGTGGGGTACCCACTTTGATGGATACCTGGACCCATCCTTGTAACACCTGGAGCTTGCTCTTCCCTAGGCTGGGTATAGGGTTTTAGAGTTGATTTCCAAGGCTATAGGAGTTAAAAAATAAAATTTAAAAAAATGAGGAGGTGAGGGTCACATTAAACATTCAAGACTGAAAAAGCTGCTGCACAAGCTTAAAATCAAGTGATGATATTCGCCAGAGACCTTTGAAAATAGCCAAGATGCTACCCTTCGTGGACTGGCCTATGCTGTGCCCAAGGGAGATGAGCCAGGTTGACCTAAGGCCCTGCCCAGGGCATCAGATTCTCTAAGAAGAGAATGACCTGGGGCATAGTCACAGCCCCCTAGAGGGTCATTCCTGTGTTCACAGAACAGAAATATGTAAGTTCAAAGGGACTGTCTGGGACTCTGCCATCCTTCATAATGCACTCCCTTCTCTCCCCTGGGTTAAAACACTTCTCAGTAACCAACAACCTCGGTCTTGGCAGCAGGAAGGAATTAGGAAAGCAAACAGCACCCTCGAGGGGCTCGAGCACGACTCACGATGACACACAGGCATTCCACGCTGATCTGGCGTCAACCCAGAGGGTGGTTGCCCTTCCTCAAAATGCACCAGCATCGTTAAAGCACGGAGAGCACTACGGTGATTTTACATACCATCCTGAAGGACAAGGAAAGAGGGACGAGGATGGGCTAAAGAACAGGAGCTCTGGCTTGCTGTGCAGGCGCAGAGGAGAACACTGCTGTCTGACTCTGGACGAGTTATCTGCCAACTTTAACTCCAGTTTCCCTGTCTGTAAGACAGAGATAATCCCAGGAGCCACAACCGTGGAAAACATCCATTTAAAATACTCAGTCGTTGACTGGTTTAGAGTAACAAGTGCTCCATTGTGGAGATGTTCACTGGAGTTGGTGGGAGTGGTAAAGAACCCACCTGCCAATGCAGGAGATGTAGGAGGTGTAAGAGATGTTGAGTGTGATCCCTGGGTCAGGAAGATCCCCTGGAGGAGGGAATGGCAACCCACTCCAGTATTCTTGTCTGGTTGCTAGTTACAGTCAAGGCAAGCATGCTCAAAAACAGGGAGCAAAGGGCAGTGATAGGGAGAAAACCCGGGTATACTGATGACTGAAATTCCTTGAGACTTTTAAAAAAAATGTTAAGATCTACTGTGTGGCCTCAGGCAAGTCACTTATGGTCTCTGTGCCTTATTTCCCCCTTTGGAGAAAGAGGATCCCAACAATCACGGTGTGGTCGGGTTATTTAGCAGATGAATGGATTAATACGCAAAAAGCACTTAGAGCCATTACCTGGAACAGAGTCGGGGCGATTTAACCTTTTGTAATGATTACCACCGTTAAGACAAAGCAAAGCACAGTCCTCAAATAAGTCAGCCCTGGGAGAGAAGAAAAGGTTGTTTATTTCATTAACATTTACAAATTAAGCAGGCTTAATCATAACTCCTAATACTCCATTCAGTTCAGTTCAGTTCAGTCACTCAACCGTGTCCAACTTTGTGACCCCATAGACTGCAGCACATCAGGCTTCCCTGTCCATCACCATTTCCCGGAGCTTGCTCAAACTCATGTCCATCGAGTCAGTGATGCCAACCAACCATTTCTTCCTCTTCTCCACCTGCCTTCAATCTTTCCCAACATCAGGGTCTTTTTCAGTGAGTCAGTTCTTCACATCAGGTGGCCAAAGTATTGGAGTTTCAGCTTCAGCATCAATCCTTCCAATGAATATTCAGGACAGATTTCCTTTAGGATGGACTGGTTGGATCTCCTTGCAGATCAAGGAACTCTCAAGAGTCTTCTCCAACACCACAGTTCAAAAGCACCAATTCTTCTGTGCTCAGCTTTCTTTATAGTCCAACTCTCACATCCATACATGACTACTGGAAAAACCAGAGCCTCGACTAGACGGACCTTTGTTGGTAATGTCTCTGCTTTTTAATATTCTGTCTAGGTTGGTCATAGCTTTTCTTCCAGGGAGCAAGCATCTTTTAATACTAGTACAACGAATTTTTACGGTGATATCCTTTCGAGATTTTTTTTGGAGTTATAATTCTGGATTTGGACAGAGATGGTAAAATTGTAAAGTGCTTCCTTGCTGCTGCTAAGTTGCTTCAGTCATGTCTGACTCCATGTGACCCCATAGACGGCAGCCCACCAGGCTCCCCCGTCCCTGGGATTCTCCAGGCAAGAACACTGGAGTGGGTTGCCATTTCCTTCTCCAATGCATGAAAGTGAAAAGTGAAAGGGAAGTTGCTCAGTCATGTCAGACTCTTAGCGACCCCATGGACTGCAGCCTACCAGGCTCCTCCGTCTATGGGATTTTCCAGGCAAGAGTACTAGAGTGGGGTGCCATCGCCTTCTCCTAAAGTGCTTCCATAAATATTTTTAATTCTGTTGAGACCGAGACATGTTGCTAAAAGAGATGAATGTGTGCCTCTAGGTAATCGTTCAGTTTGTGTCTTGGAAGAGCCTGTCCCGTTGCAAAAGGAAAACCTGACAATCTGTGCCCATGGCTCACTCTGTGTGGCTGAAATGTTTCTCTGATATTGAAAAACAAAACTACCATCAGGCCACCAGTCCTTCTTACAGGAGGTACGCTGCACAAGCACCCTTTGAGGCGTCCACCTCATCCTGCTCCCTCATCATTTAATTTCAAGCCATGGGAAGGTCCAGAAACACCCGTGCTGTGTTACTACGGGTTTGGGGCTTGTGAGATTCTAGCAGATGCTCCTGCTGACTGCAAATTCCGTTTCCTGTTTGCCTATCTGCTTAACCAGGCACCGTCTGTCTCCCAACAGGATCACGTTCAGGGGGTAATCCCCTCTTCCTTTGCTGCTGCTGCTAAGTCGCTTCAGTCGTGTCCGACTCTGTGCGCCCCACAGACGGCAGCCCATTGGGCTCTGCCATCCCTGGGATTCTCCAGGCAAGAACACTGGAGTGGGTTGCCATTTCCTTCTCCACCTCTCCCTTTAGAAAACCACAAATACATTTTACTCCAGAGCCGTGCTCTTCCTCCATGCAAGCCCGGAGGGGCCACTTCCCTGCCTGGGTGTCAGAAGGAGAGGAGACAGGAGGGGAGAAGCTCCAACACCAACAGCTGGTCCCCAAAGGACTGTTTGCTTAATTCCACTGGGATTGTGTTATTTGGCAGACGCTTCTTTGCACACTTTCTGATAAAGGGAAGCTTAGAAACAGTTTTTTTTTTTCCAATAAATTACTTAATGAGCATAACAAAAATACTCCATGGCATGAAATTTTTCTGCCAAGGTATGCAAACTGCAGGTGTGCCCAGGTAAAAACCCAACCCAATCCCTCCCAGCTGCTAAGGTGTGCCTGTGTTGGCCATGGTCATTATCCACACAAAGACCAAGGGCCTGAGCACTGGGGATTCCGGTGTCTGTAAATATCATGAGAATCTCTTTGACCAATAAGGCAACGAGAAAGCTGTTGGTGACCATCTCAGCAAAGCCCCGTAAAGTGGTTTCGATCTGATCATCCCAATGGGTCTTTACTTCAGTTTAGCAAACCGAGTCTAGTCTCACGCTACTCTAAGGGGAAAGGTCTAGAAAATACAGCAAGAGATGTATGCGTGAGTTGCCATAGTGACCACGTGCATGCTAAGTTGCTCAGTCGGGGCCGACTCTCTGCAGCCTTTTGGACTGTAACCCACTAGCTCCTCTGTCCATGGGATTCTCCAGGCAAGAATACTGAAGTGGGTTGCCATGCCCTCCTCCAGGGGATCTTCCCAACCCAGGGATCAAACCCGTGTCTCTTATGTCTCTTGCATTGGCGGGTGGGCTCTCTATCACTGATGCCACCTGGGAAGCTCCATAGTGACCACAGCATCCAACATTTTTACTTTCTGACATATATCCTTAAGTTTAAACTTAGACAGAATGCTTCATTACTGTCTTCACTACTGTAAAAAGAATGCTAACACGGAATAAAACTTCATAATTTGAAAGGGCGGGCACGCACGTGCATACACCCCCCCCCCCACACACACACACACACGATTTTGTCTTACTGTCTGACTTGGTCCTTTTAAAGAATACTGTACCAGCATATTCTGTCAAGTTTAAGCATGTAGCCTCAATTCTTAGAGTTTTATCAGTTAAGAACAAAAACCAGACAGAGTTCTTCTTCTTTTTTTTTATCTTTAGTTTTAAAAACGGGCTTTTGTTTGGTTGTGTTTTCAAGACTGGTTAGATTTTGATCAGTCTCCAAACTCCTATTACCGTCAGGCTGAAATCAAGACTAGAAAAAGCCAAGCCCTAAATTCTCCTTTTCCTAGAAGGAACTACCAGACACTGAATCACAGAATGAAAGGTCCTAAGGGCGGCCGGCTTTAGCAGGTCATGCTCAATATTCTAACTTTGCACCGTAAATAAGACACTTTACACAAGTCACAGATGTCCATGAGGTGAAAGTAAAAGTCTCTCAGTCGTGTCCGACTCTTTGTGACCCCATGGACTATACAGTTCATGGAATTTTCCAGGCCAGAATACTGGAGTGGGTAGCCGTTCCCTTCTCCAAGGGATCTTCCCAACCCGGGATCACACCCAGGTCTCCCACATTGCAGGCAGATTCTCTACCATCTGAGCCACAAGGGAAGTCCCAGATGTCTGTGGGACCCAGCATTTATCTTGATCTGTGAAGGAATGTAAGACAGAATACTCCCCATCAGAGGTAGGAATTTCACCTTGACTATGTCAAGGTCATGTCAAGTACCATGTCATGTACCTCTGTCAAGTACCATGTAACCAATCACACATCAAACCAGTGAAAATGACCAATGCCTGACTTTTTTTGTAATTTAACATAATAAATGTCCGGGCTGGCCTCATCCAAGACACATAGCCACGCCCCTCTGTGACTGTCCCCAAAACCTTCTGAGAGTAAGCAAGAGAATATACGTGACACTCTTCATGTCTTAAAAGGGGAGGGGGTTCTTCCCACACAGCAATGGATGATACCATTTGGTTTTCATCCTGACCACACCTCACATCTCCTATAAACCGTCTGTTCATGAAGAGATCCCAATACTCTTTTCAATTCTCAACAGGTGGAGCATTTGGCCAAAGCCAGGAATTCCCCTGACACTTTTTAATTATAGCTCGGCTTTCCTCTTTCTATTTCATCCAAGTTGTGGTTCAGCGATTTTAAAGAAGGAAGATTATTCCAACGAAGTATTTGTGTCCACCATTTTCTATTTTATGCTAGGACAAACATGTTAAGAATCACATTAAGAAAGTTGTTTCTGCCACAATTTTCTAGGAAGGAGGGGGCTGTGAAACCTGAAAAAATCACGAACATGGATCCTTCTTTTCTGGATTCAGAGTGCAACCAAATTTTGATTTTTTAAAACTTCATTCACATTAAATTTGAAATTGAATAATCTATTTATGAGCTTAATTGATCTGTGCCTTTTACTGACTTGTGACAGTTATTTTTTTTCATTGCATATCTTCTTAAAAAAATTTTTTTAAAACATCTTTTTATTGGGGTGTATTTAATAGGTGCATTAACGTGTTCACTTTGATATTCTGACATACACATATGCCAGGAAAGCCATCACCACTATCAAAATAATTCAAATGCTTGCTCCCACTTTTTTTAATTGACATATAATTGACATACAACATCATATTCATTTTAGGTATACACTAGCAAGGAGATCCAACCAGTCCATTCTGAAGGAGATCAGCCCTGGGATTTCTTTGGAAGGAATGATGCTAAAGCTGAAACTCCAGTACTTTGGCCACCTCATGCGAAGAGTTGACTCATTGGAAAAGACTCTGATGCTGGGAGGGATTGGGGGCAGGAGGAGAAGGGGACGACAGAGGATGAGATGGCTGGATGGCATCACGGACTCGACGGGCATGAGTCTGAGTGAACTCTGGGGGTTGGTGATGGATAGGGAGGCCTGGCGTGCTGCGATTCACGGGGTCGCAAAGAGTTGGACACGAATGAGCAACTGAACTGAACTGAACTGATGTTGTTTTTTGTTATTTAGTTGCTAAGTTGTATTTGACCCTTTTGAACCCCATGGATGACTGTAGCCCACTAAGCTCCTCTGTCCATGGGATTCTCCAGGCAAGAATACTGTAGCAGGTTGCCGTTTCCTTCTCCAGGAGATCTTCCTGACCCAGGGGATAGAACCCATGTCTCCTGCATTGCAGACAGATTCTTTTACCACGGAGCCACCAGGGAAGCCCAAGTGTAAACTACCATGATTTATATGTATATATTGCTAAATGGTCGCCGCAGAAAGTTTAGTTGATATCCATCACCACACATCGTTACAGCCTTTTATCTTGTGATAAGAACTTTTAAGATCTGGTCTCTTGGTGACAGGGCTTCCCAGGTGGCTAAGTAGTAAAGAATCCACCTGTCAAAGCAGGAGATTCAGGAGACAGGTTTAATCCCTGGGTCGGGAAGATCCCCTGGATGAGGAAATGGCAATCCACTCCAGTATTCTTGTCTGGAAAATCCCATGGACAGAGGAGCCTGGCGGACTACAGTCCGTGGGGTGACAAAGAGTCAGATGCAACTGAGCACACATAGACGTTCTTAGCAACTCTCCAACATACAATGCAGTATCATTAACCACAGTGTGACAATTACTCTAACGACTGAGTTGCCAGCTTTAAGCAAAGGCAAATGCCTTTGAATTTGCTGTATAAGACGGCTTCTGGCAACGACAAATGAGCTGATTTGGTAAGAACCGAGTTTTCAGATCTGCTTTCAAATATCACTGACTTGTCAGAGCTCTCTCTGACTCACTAGCGATTCCTCAGGCAGCCTCAGAGGCTGTCCTAAAGGGGAAGGTTTGGGCACCGAGACAGCCAAGGTGCATCCCAGAAGGTAACGCCAAGGGCATCTATGAAACAAAAGATGAACGGAAAACAGGGAAGTTCCCACTGAGTGAAGTCTCAGCGAGAAAACCCGCAGCGCCTCCAGATCAGTGTGCTTTTGACAGGCTAATACTTCACTGTGATTTTTTCCTTCACCCTACAGCATAAGAGATTCAGGTTCAATCCCTGGAGAAGGGCATGGCAACACACTCCAGTATGCTTGCCTGGAGAATTCCAAGGATAGAGGAGCCTGGCATGGACAGTCCAAGGGGGCGAAGAGAGTCGGATATGACTGACTAACACTTTTTCACTTTTGACAGGCTAATCCTTAATTGTGATTTTTTCCTTCACCCTACAGCACAGGTCTGGAATTGTCCTAAAAGTTTTGAGGGGGAATGTATATGACTGAGATGCATAAGGGGACTGATAGTCAAACCACTGCCTTTACGTCCTTTAGGGAGAAGTGTTTTATTGTGCGCTAAGTTGCTTCAGTCATGTCTGACTCTGCGACCCCATGGACTGGAGCCCCCCAGGCTCCTCTGTCCATGGGATTCTCCAGGCAAGAATACTGGAGTGGGTTGATATGCCCTCCTCCAGGGAATCTTCCCTGGAGGGATCTAAGTTGCATCTCTTAGGTCTTCTGCATTGGAAGGCAGGTTCTTTACGACTAGCGCCACCTGGGAAGCCCCATTAGGGAGAAATGAGCAAACAAAATGTTTAGAGGGACGAAGTGCTAACATAAAAGGCTTTTAAAGAAAAAACAGGGCCTCTTCAATCTGGACAAATATTTCAAGTGCTTTCAAATGACTGAAAGAGGTTCAAGGGAAAATAATTAAAGCATAAAATATTTTCTTTTTTTAAATTTATTTTTAATTGCGGTAAAAATAAACATAAACTTACCATTTTAACCACTTTTTTAAAGTGGGAAGTTCAGCGGCATGAAGTACATTCACATTATTGTACAAGCATTACCACCATCCATTTTCAGAATGTTCTTCGCCTTGCAGAACTGACACTCTGTACTCATCAAACACTAACTTCCCTCCCCCCGCCCCACCCTGCCCCGCAACCAGCATTCCCCTCTGTCTCTGATTTTGCCCCTCTAGGTAGCTCATGAGTGGAATCATACAGTATTTGATTTTTTGAGATTGGCTTATTTCAGTTTGAGTGATGTCATCAAGGTTCAGCAATACATGGGCACTGTTTTCCCCAAATCCTAGAGTTCTAGAATTGGGTATGAGTTCTGAAGTTCTAAGGAGGTAGGTTTTGTTTATTTTTGTTTTTGGTTTTATTTTTAGAAAAATTAAATGGACTAGTGCTTTACAAAAAAATAATAAGCGTTGAGCAATTTCTACCCCCAGGAGGTAGTAAAAGGCTAACTAGATCAATAGTTTTATCTGGATAACTAGATAAAAATCAGATAAATTCCTAGGTAACAGGAGCATAGAAAGCTATGTATTGTGAGGGAATTTACAGTGTCTGCTCTTTTTAAGGTAGATTTGGTAAAAAAGAGTTGGGAGTGGGGGTTCTTTGTAATACTGATCTCACCTGAGACCCCTTTGAGGCTGGGAGTGGGGTTTCCTACCTAGCTGATGGCCTTGCCAATCAATTCCCACCTGTCAGTCTGGAGACTGCTGGTGTGTTTTCAGCGGCAGTGAAGCACACGGAAAGCTCAGCTCACCAGCAGATCTGAAGGCCAAGGACAGAGACCAGCTCTGACCAAGCACGAGCCCCAAGGAGGCTGGCCTGCAGGGGCCACTCCAGTCCAGCGGCCTCCTTCCAAGCCCTGGGACCGGCTAGTTGTTCAGGCTTGGCCAGCGTGGTTGGGCCGGGAGGACACGCATGTAGGTGACCCTTGCCTAGTTCTTCCTAGGGAACGAGCTCTGTCTCGCTCTGCATGTGTGTCTTAGTCGTTCAGTCACATCCAGCTCTTTGTGACCCCACGGACTCAGTCCTCCAGGCTCCTCTGTCCATGGGATTCTCCAGGCAAGAACACTGGAGTGGGTAGCCATTCCCTTATCCAGGGGTTCTTCCCATCCCGGGGATCGAACCCGGGTCTCCTGCATTACAGGCAGACTCTTTACCATCTAAGCCACCAGGGAAGCCCATCTCACTCTGCATAGATGCAGAGAAAGGAAAGTGAGTTAACCATCCAGGTGGCCTACTGAGCCTTTAGTTTGCAGCATCTTGAGAAAACACTAGCTGTTTCTTGGGCAGAAGTCGACTTTGCTGGCAGGCGCAGGGAATGGGAATTTTCTTCAGTTTCCCAAGCCCGTGTTCACTAAGTGCTCATGAGCCGTGACTGAACAGCCACGTCACCAGTGGATGACGGTTTTCCGTCCCTTTTCTTTCAGTAACAGCGCCTAGAGCAGAATGTTCTGGAGATGCGACACAGAACACATGAAGATGCCTAGAGAGGAAAATCTGTCCTTCTCACCATCTCCTCCGTTCTCATGTGGTTCTGCTGCAGGACAGCAGTCTTAGGGAGCTCCACGGTAAGGGGCCACTGAGCAGTGGCCAGAGCGCTGGGTGATTAGAACACCTTGAGTAACTGCCTGCCTTCAGGTGGTGGAAGCTCATCTCCCAGGCCATTCAGCTCCCTACCCATGTCCTTTGATTCTCGTTTCTCTATAACACTCTTGTTCAGTCCCTAAGTCACGTCCGACTCTTTGTGACCCCATAGACTGCAGCACGCCAGGCCTCCCTGTCCATCACCAACTCCTGGAGTCTACTCGAACTCATGTCCATTGAGTCCATGAGGCCATCCAACCATCTCATCCTCTGTCATCCCCTTCTCCCGCCTTCAATCTTTCCCAGCATCAGGGTCTTTTCCAATGAGTCAGCTTTTCGCATCAGGTGGCCAAAGGACTGGAGCTTCAGTTTCAGGACCTGTCCTTCCAATGAATATTCAGAGTTGATTTAGACCCCAACAGATGGGAACCTCTGCTGACGAGTATAGGGTTGGCCAAAAGGAAAATAAAAGAGCCCACCTCCTAGGAGCAGAAGAGGTCAACCAGACAACACTCAAGCAAGAGCGGGCTGCCAGGACCAGGCCTGCCTGAGCTGAAGAGGCAGCGGATGGGAGGCAGGAAACTCAGGTGGAAGGCGGGTTCTTCTCTCTCCTGGATGTGTCCTGGTTTGTGCCGTAATGTACGCTCTGGGTGGCGGAGGATATGGGTCTTCGCCAAAAGAAGATGATGCAAGAGAAGCCTTAAGAAGAATCTTCCAGGGTTAATGAAATCCCGACTTTCCAAACTGACTGCCAGACAGCACCACTCACACACAGCTAGCATGCACTGTGCACACACAGGTAAGCAAACATACCTGGGATCTATTTTAGACACCTGAATGTCTACTGGTTTTTCCAGTAGTCAAGTATGGATGTGAGAGTTGGACTATAAAGAAAGCTGAGAACTGAAGAATTGATGCTTTTGAACTGTGGTGTTGAAGGAGACTCTTGAGAGTCCCTTGGACTGCAAGGAGATCCAACCAGTCCATCCTAAAGGAAATCAGTCCTGAATATTCATTGGAAGGACTGATGCTGAAGTTGAAACTCCAATCCTTTGGCCACCTGATGCAAAGAGCCAACTCATTGGAAAAGACCCTGATGCTGAATTATTGAAGGCGGGAGGAGAAGGGGATGACAGAGGATGAGATGGTTGGATGGCATCACCGACTCAACGGACATGAGTGTGAGTAAACTCTGGGAGTTGGTGATGCACAGGGAGGCCTGGTGTACTGCAGTCCATGGGGTTGCAAAGAGTTGGAGACGACTGAACGACTGAACTGAACTGAATGTGACATTTTTGTAATGGGCACAATACTCTTCTCTCCCTCTGTGAATCCAGAGTGGGGGATGAAGGGGAAGGAACAGGGTGTTCTTGCATCATCCCTGCCATTCTGAGCTTCAGTCAAGTTCACACTCACCACAGAGCAAACAAGCCCCTGGCCGCAGAGCAGAGCAACGTCAGTAGCCAGGCCGCTGGGTCTGTCTTCCTCTGCCTCACGCCTTTCTTCTCCTGAATTCAAGTATAACCTAAAGCCTTTTGGAATTTTTTAATATCCCCAAGGTTGGCAGTCTTGGGACAACTCTAATGTCTTATGTTTCTCTCTGTAGTCCATTCTTTCTCCTCACAACAGGCTCGCTTACTTCCTAAATGCCCAATTGTGTTTCACTTGCCAGGTTTCCTTGACCTTACTTTGAGCCAACGTTGTTTCCAGCTGCTGCTGCTGCTGCTGCTGCGTCGCTTCAGTCGTGTCTGACTCCGTGTGACCCCATAGACGGCAACCCACCAGGTTCCCCTGTCCCTGGGATTCTCCAGGCAAGAACACTGGAGTGGGTTGCCGTTTCCTTCTCCAATGCATGAAAGTGAAAAGTGAAAGTGAAGTCGCTCAGTCGTGTCCGACTCTTCACGACCCCATGGACTGCAGTCCACCAGGCTCCTCCATCCATGGGATTCTTCAGGTAAGAGTACTGGAGTGGGGTGCCACTGCCTTCTCCTGTTTCTAGCTACATGTGCTATTTCAGCATTTTTGCCAAACTTCCTGACTATCAGCTCAAAAGCAGCTGTCAAACTTTAATTTAGAAGAGGTCCTCAACCTAAAGGGAGACCTGAATGCTGGGACTTCCCTGGTAGTCCAGTGGTTAAGACTTTACTTTCCACTGTAGGGGTGTGTGTGTTCGATCCCTGGTTGGGAAGCTAGGATCCCACATGCCTTGGGGCCAAAAAAACCCAGAACATAAAAGAGAAGCAATGTTGTAACAAAATCAATAAAGACTTTAAAAATGGCCCATATGAAAAAAAAAAAAAAAAACTTAAGAAAAAAAAGACATGAGAGCTATTTTGATCTCGACTGTAGCTTCCAAGGCCTTCCCGTGTAGCTTCTAACTCTCCAGGTTTGTCCTCACTTTGGTGAGTTTTCGCTCTGGCTGTTTAAATTCTATTAAAGGGTGGCTCCCGTGGTGGCTCAGTGGTAAAGAACCCACCTGCAATGCAGAAGCCCTAGGTGATGTGGGTTCGATCCCTGGGTTGGGAAGATCCCCTGGAGGAGGGCATGACAAGCCACTCCAATATCCTCGCCTAGAGAATCCCATGGATAGAGGAGCCTGGCAGGCTACAGTCCACAGGGTCACAGAGTTGGTCATGACTGAAGCAGCTTAGCAGGAACACACCATACCCAAGGGGTCGTAGCTGTAACTCAGAGATCTGGGGACACAGAGGAAGTCAGAGATGACTTTATATTTGCCAGGCCACCTGGACTCAGATGTGCCCAGTCCACCGTGTAACGTTCTGCTTCGCCATGGTCCAGCTTGAAGAGCAGGCAGATTAGGATTTGTTCATCGGCACAGTCTCCAAACTTTAAGGATTTTTCATGTGTGCTTTGAATGTGAGAGCTATTTCTGTCTTTCTTGGCGCCCGGCCCCCAGTCTTCCTTTGTGTATAACAAGCTCTTTGTCTGGGTCCGAGAATTCTGGTGCTTCTAGGACTGTCTTCCAGGGAGGATTGGAGCCTCTGGCTTGGTATCAATTTTCTACTTAAAAATGCTTCCGTGGGGAGAGAAATGACTTAGCAACCTATCATATTATCAACCTCTTCCTGCTCTCCTATTCCTGTTCAGCTCAGCCAGCGAGGGGAACACAAACCTTTCTTTTCAACTGAACTTTCAGGGAGGACTTTAATAAGATATCTGATCATTTACCATTCAGATGAATGGTGCAGACAGAAACGTGCCTTCCAATAAATCTTCCATTTGGTTTATTTTGGTAAAGAACAAAAATGTAGTATCGTTTTACCTGTTTATGTAATTAGTGAATCTGTGACAGTCCAGTTTGGGTGGATAAATGAGCCCAGAGCTGTCTGTCTACCCTCTATCCTGCACCTGAAGCCACTACCCCGAGGTTTACAGCAGCGGTCCCCAACCTTTTTGGCACCTGGGACCGGTTTCGTGGAAGACAATTTCCGTGGATGGTGGGGGGTGGGAGGAGAAGATTTGGGGATAATTCAAGCACATGACATATCCTGTGAACTTATTTCTATTATTATTACAGCAACTCCACCTCAGACCATCAGTCATTAGATCCCAGAGGTTGGGGACCCCTGGTTTAAAGGTTTTGCTGCTGGTAGAAGAAATAGGATGGCTTTGGTTCTTTTTTACATTTTTTGGTTTCATTAAGAAAGGACAAGGACAAGAAGGCAATAGCAGGTGATTAAACAAAATGTGTGTGTGTGTGTGTGTGTGTGTGTGTGTGTTTAGGTGCCAGAGTCCAGGAGTTCCTCATAAGACTTGAGTTCAGTCAGTTCAGCCGCTCAGTCGTGTCCGACTCTTTGCGACCCCATGAAGTGCAGCATGCCAGGCCTCCCTGTTCATTACCAACTCCCGGAGATCACTCAGACTCACGTCCATCGAGTCAGTGATGCCATCCAGCCATCTCATCCTTTGTTGTCCCCTTCTCCTCCTGCCCCCAATCCCTCCCAGCATCAGAGTCTTTTCCAATGAGTCAACTCTTTGCATGAGGTGGCCAAAGTACTGGAGTTTCAGCTTTAGCATCAGTCCTTCCAAAGAACACCCAGGGCTGATCTCCTTCAGAATGGACTGGTTGGACCTCCTTGCTGTCCAAGGGACTCTCAAGAGTCTTCTCCAACACCACAGTTCAAAGGGATCAATTCTTTGGAGCTCAGCTTTCGAGCACCTGCTGCTTTTATCACATACGGCCACACACTTAGGGGCTTCCCTGGTGGCCCAGTGGTAAAAAGAAAAAAAAACCAACCTGCAAAGCAGGAGCTGCAGAAGATTCAGGTTCGATCCCTTCCCAGGGAAGGAGAGATCCCCTGAATAAGGGCATGGCAACCTTCTCCAGTATTCTTGCCTGGAGAATCCCACAGACAGAGGAGCCTGGTGGGCTACAGTCCATGGGGCCACAAAGAGTCGGACACAACTAAAGCAACTTGGCACCCCCACGCACGCATGCACGCATGTCACAAACTTACAGGGCCTTCTGAACCCTCCTACACAAACAGCTGGGTTAACAATGACTTGAGAGGAATTTTTTCTTTGTTTTGGCCCTAGAATAAGCAACACAGGGTTGCCCAAGTTCCTTGGGATTCCAGTCCGCCAAGGGAACCAGACAGAGCCTAACTGGACTCTCCCCACACTGGGCTCTTTCGGGGTCCCTTTAATATCCAATGGCCAAAGGTGCAAGGGGACCAAAGGTAACAGATTAATCCTGGTGCTGCAAACTGGACACAGAAAAATCTCCTTGTGGCCTTCTCACCATCTAAGAGAGCCCAGTAAAACAAAATCTAACCTTGTGAGTTGTTGCTGAATCACTAAGTCATGCCTGACTCTTCTGTGACTCCATGGAATGTAGATCACCAGGCTCCTCTGTCCATGGATTCTCCAGGCAAGAGTACTGGAGTGGGTTGCCATGCCCTCATCCAAGGGATCTTCCAGACCCAGGGATAGAACCTGCATCTCCTGCCCTGGCAGGCTGGTTCTTAACTGCCTGACCCAAGGGAAGCCCAACCTTTGAGTATCTTTTGGTAAATCATGCTCTTAGCACCATGTCAAACTGCCAGGAAATGGCTATGATTCTGAATGTTTACAGACTGTTACCAAGGTGTCCAAGAGCACTATTTCCATGAGTCAAGGGTTTAAGAAGGCATTCCTATCGTTTACATGGATTCAGTGTAACTGTCAGTGGAGTTTGGACTCTGATATGAAGCGGGTAAGATTTATTTAATAACCACTTCCAAGTGCTTTTTAGTCATTCAGCTTTCCAGGGGATTTCTTTGGCAGTTATTTCCTATGTGGGCAACGGAATGGGAATTCAAGAGGAAATGAAAAGTCATGGCTAAGCAACTGATTATTGTTTCTTGGTCTGTTTCTATGAGAGACCAAGTCTACTTCATCCAGCACAACTCGTCTGAGAGAAAACACGCATGCCTGACACACTACGAAATGGTCTAAGAATAAACTTCAAGTTCAGGGCTTTTCAAACTTGCAGACTTTCCTGTAAGATGAAAGGCTTCTCCTCAAAATTAGCGTGTTGTTCTCAAGAGAGGAAGCGGCCGATAAATCACGAAAGGCACAGCGTTAGTTGACAAGAGCTAAACCTTTATTATTTCCATTGATACTTGCAGGGGGCGGGTGCGGGGAGAAAGAGCGGTCAAAGTAGGCACCCCAAAATGAGTGATGACATGGCCAGTTAAGAAGACAGAGGTGACTGAGGGGAAAATGAGTTGTTCCTGGTCTTGAAAGGCAGTCTTTGCTGTAGAAGCTGTGCCATGGCGCTCCGGATAACAGCTGTGTATAAGGAGGCCCTGACGGCCGAAGGAAGGAAGGTACCCTGTCTTCCTGCAGGACCTGAGGCTTCAGCCAAGAGAAGCAGCCAGCTCCCGGCGCTGCTAAGCGAACAAAAGGGTCATCATCAAGAAGGATGCTGTCTATCCAGGGCTTCATCTGTGCTCCCGGGGAGCAGCCCTACCCGGGGCTGATGCTGTCACTTTAGCTGTCCTCTGGGTCCCCAACAACTGCCAGGGCGACATTAGCCAAGGACAATCTTACTGCTCAGGCTGACCGAGCACAGGGGTTGGCAGAGGGACAGGTGCCATTTGTCCTGTGCCTGCAGACAGGGCCCCAGCCTCTCTGACAAGCGGAGGATGGAGAGCAAGGGAGGATCGTGTGTTTCTAAATAACCACAGCTCGTTAGGAGATCCCATGAAAAACTGCAATGGAAAAATTCAGTAAGGATGCTCAGTTTGCTTTTTTTTTTTAAATGGGACACTCTGTTCTTTGATGATGAGAAACTTCAAATGTCACGACTGCACCTTTCCGTGATAAAGCAAGAGTGATTGTTAGGAAGCAGATGACATCTCATTATGAAGAAAGGTAAGGGATAAATTATTTTCATGATCTATTGAAAGGAAAAGAGAGTTTCATCTCCCTGTACCCTCCCCAGCATCTCACTCCCCTCCCCACTACAAACAAACGGAAAAACTACAAAATGCAAACACATCTCAGAGGAGATAAAAGAAGAAAAAATGCTTCCAAGCTTAGGAGCTGTCCACCCTTAAAAGGGACAGCAGCACATGCATGGAACAGTTATCTTTATGTGTTGGGAAACCACACGGACATGCAGACTAGAGGAGCGGGCAGTCCCGGAGGGATTGATTGTACTGTCCTCATCCAGTCTGGGTTGCACGCTTCGTTTCTGAAGTCCTACCATCAGCTTTATTGCAAATCTATGCATTGCTTTCTAAGGTTTCTGTTCTGTGTTGTTTCTTTCCTTTTTTAAAATTAGCTCCGTCCCATTAAAAAGAAAATCTAGCTTACTGCTAACCTGTAAATATTTTACATCAGGCTAAGGGAAACCTCAAATGACAGAAAACGAATAGAACGTTGCCGAGGTTATGTACTCGAAGATTTAATAACCTCAAATGGGAAACAAATGCAAACAAGTACATGTCATATCACGGGTAAAAGAGAACAGAGTGTAGTTTACCAAACAGTGCTGTGTTTTAAAAACATACCACTCTTGTTTCTACAGTTTTCCCTTTGGATTTACACCTCAACCTCAGTTGCTAAGGAACTGCATATACTGGAGATCAGATTTCTTCTTTATAAACTTGATGCAGTGACCAAGTCCCAAATGCATTTTGTCTCTTGCCGTCTCATTTAGACTTTTGGGAGGAAAACATTCAAGCTCTATTTCTGATCACTTTTTCTCCCTCTGTGTAATAGTAAATGATGTAACAAAATCAGAATCCCTTCTGAGTAGGAAACAGCAACCCTCTCCAGTGTCCTTGCCTGGAGAATTCCATGGACAGAGGAGCCTGGTGGGCTACAGTCCATGGGGTTGCAAAGAGTTGGACAAGAAAGAGCACATGTAACAAGGGACTTTCCCCTCCTACAGCATTAAATAGAGAAAGAGAGTTCATAAACTATGATTACTAAACTTTATTTGTACAGAATTTTTTGCAGGTTATGAGGCTAAATGTTGGGAAAGATTGAAGGTGGAAGAAGAAGGGGATGACAGAGGATGAGATAGTTGGATGGTATCACCGACTCAATGGACATGAGTGTGGGTAAACTCTGGGAGTTGGTGATGGATAGGGAGGCCTGGCGTGCTGCAGTCCATGGGGTCACAAAGAGTCAGACATGACTGAGCAACTGAACTGGACTGAAGGCTAAATGTTGGAAAGATAGAGGTAGGGAAGGCGAGCTTAATAGCAATAGTATTTGGTAGCTATCGGATGACTATTACTCCAGTGTTATTCTGTTCCGATCCCATGTTAAAACATGTAATATTGCCATTACATGACATATAATATGGCATATTCAGAGTGTTTTGGATTGGCCACAGCCCACTCTGATGACCCAAAAAGTACAGAATGCTCTTTATTAGGAGACAATAGCTAATATAATAATGTGATTCTTCACCTCTGATCTTCTCAGTCTAATTCCCGCCATGGTTGTGCAGGGTTCCTCTGTCCTGGATGAAGATAGCTGTCAATCAAACAAGATCCCCGTGCACTGAGATACTGCTCTAATGTCACCTGCCTGTGCATTTCTAATGAGAAGCTGGCCTTTGTGGACTCTCAAGGTTGAGGGTTGGAAGTCGACTCAGGGTCCCCCGGGCACCCTCCCCCACCTCCCTGGGATGATGCGCCTTGTAGGTTAAGACTGTCTCTGCATCAGGGGGGCACCCCAGTGGTCACAAATCACCCCCTTCCCCTCGGGCTGAAATCATCTCCCCGATAAGGCATCATTCTGTATGTTTTATTTCACCAGAAAAGGATTTCTCACCCAAACACAAGACTAACTGCTTTTCAAGGTACACAATCTTCCTGGCATCTACTTAAGACCGGCTGACAAGCCCAAATATCAAGTCTGTGCTGCTAGTAATCCCCTCCAGATTCATCACTGTTCCAGCCGCTTCCTGGCTGGGAGAGGAGGGACGCACACTGAGACGCAGCCCCATCAACCCTGAGCAAATCACATGTGTCACATGGCTTACGTTTTCAGGAAGGGGGGTCACTGCACCCAGTTATCTCACTTGTGCCCTTCTGAGGCTCCTGAAAGTTGTAGGAAGGGGAGCCCGGAGCAGATAAAGTAGGTAGGTGGCATCACTTGCCCTCGGGGGTTCATGGGGGGATGGGGACACAGACATGTAACCATGGAGATGCTGTGGATGGTGGAGATGGACCAAGAGCAGAGGGCAGCAGAGCCCGGAGGCCCCAGGAAGGGTAGAACGAAGGCTGCTCGCTTCATTCAGAGCTGGCTGCACTGAAAAGGCAAGAAACTCAGCTGGGGAAACTAATCTGAAATTAATGAATGCTTGGAAAGAAAAAAAATCTTAAAAAAGAAAGAGAGAGAGAGACATGATTTATGAAAAGGTGCTGAAAAGCAAGGGAACTGCAAAGTCTTCCAGAAGGAACAGCCAATGAGAGCCCAGGAAGCCCACGTGGAGTGGTTTCTTATTTTTTCTTCACTTGATTAGATTTGAAGACAGCGATACTCTGCAGCATAGAAAGGACCAGGAGGCGCTCATGTTCAGAGGAGAGAGGGAGGGACAGGAGGAGACTGTCTATGTTTGGCGAAGGTAGAGCTGCAGGCAGGGATGCTGAAGGACAGAGCAGTGAATAAACCTATTATACAGAGTGAAGTAAGCCAGAAAGAAAAACACCAATACAGTATACTGACACATATATATGGAATTTAGAAAGATGGCGATGATGACCCTGTATGCGAGACAGCTAAAAATAAATAAATAAACAAACAGGGTGGAGCCAGCAAGTGGCTCTGAACTGCTAAGCCTGGGCCGTGACCCCACTTCAGGGCTGGAGGGGAAGCACACATCCTCTTCCTGAGGACAGAGCAGACTCTCAAACAGGAAGAAGAAGAGGAGGCTCAGTCCAGGGAGATGCACAGGGAAGGAAGGTGGTCCTCTAGCTGTGGTCTGCTGACCCAAGCATAGGTCCCCGACTCCCAGAAGCCCCCTACAGCTCATGCCGATTTCTGTAACGCCAAGACTGGACTCCGTACTCCTCTGTGCTCAAGAGGACCCCTGTGAAGAAGCACCATCCAGGGCCCAGAAGGAAGATGGGGCTCCCCTCGGAGAGGGGGGCAGTGAGGGCTGGGGACCACTGGGTTCTCATGTCCAGGTTCATCTTCCACAGCCATCCCCTGATGATGGCTTCACATTCTCCCAAAAGGGGTCACCCAATGTGCCTGTGGGTTGTGCCACAACTGTTGCATTCAATGAGAATATATTTTATAAACCGTGAAGTGCTCTCCAAATGTGAAGTGTACGCCAGGTAAGAGAAAGAGTGATGTTCATTTTGTTGCATGAAAATTGAGAGCCCCCCCCAAGTTTGGGGGAGAATGGATACATGTATATGTATGGCTAAGTCCCTTCACAGTTCACCTGGAGCTATCACAACAAGGTTAACTGGCTACACCCCCGTAGAAAATGTTTTTGGCATTAAAAGAAAGAGAGCTGATCATGTGATTTTCCTTTCTTTTGTTGATGTCGTGTACTACATTGGTTGAAGTGCAAGTGATAAACCACCCTCATAATCTTGGAATAAATCCAACTGGATCATGAAAAAAAAAAAAAAACAACAACAAGAAGAAAAAACGAGTCCCCCTCAATCTGAGTTCCCTTGCCAAGTTGATGTTTAATCTCTCTATCCAAAACTTTATTCCCTTTCTTGTCCCCTCTGACCTCAACCCCTTTCTTGTCCCCTCCGACCTTAATCCTGGGCTAACTGAACACTCATCGACCAGTCAGAAGACTAAAATTGCTGCTGTTAACACTGTTAACAGACTATAATCGCTACTGTTCAGTTCAGTCCAGTTCAGTCACTCAGTCGTGTCTGACTCTTTGCGACCCCATGAATTGCAGCATGCCAGGCCTCCCTGTTCATCACCATCTCCCAGAGCTCACTCAGACTCATGTCCATCGAGTCCATGATGCCATCCAGCCATCTCATCCTCGGTCGTCCCCTTCTCCTCCTGCCCCCAATCCCTCCCAGCATCAGAGTCTTTTCCAATAACATACAGACTCAGGTGGCTTCTCCAGAGCAAGATAAGCTAATGGACCCCCCAAGCCATGGAACGCCTGACCAGAGAAGGCAAGGGGGTGGGGAACATCCGGAACCCCTACAACTACAGTGAAGGAATGGCAGGAGATGTCACGAGAAGATGATTAACCCCAGCTTCTTGGTTCTTCCCCTTTAAAAACAGCCCCAGCTCAAAGACCAAGCGGCAGTGGATCTGAGGCTGTCTCCCGCTCCCTGGCCTGATGCCCTGCAATAAACCCTAACTTTGCTGCAAACACTTGCTCTCAGAGTTTGGCTTTCTGTGCAGCAGGCACACCAGTTCTTTCTCATTTACAGCATCCGGAGAAAAGACTATCCATTTCTGCTGAACTTAGAAAAAAACTGGGTTAAACATTTGTTTTACACCCCCCTTTTAATTTAAGGTATTTATAATAACACTGGCTGACTCTTAGAAAAAGAAAGAAACAAATATATTTGGATATGTATATATATGTACACACACACAGGGCTTCCCTCATGGCTTAGACAGTAAAGAATCTGCCTGCAATGCAGGAGACCTGGGTTCGATTCCTGGGTGGGAAAGATCCCCTGGAGAAGGGAATGGTGACCCACTGCAGTATTCTTGCCTGGAGAATTCCATGGACAGAGGAGCCTGGGGGGCTATAGTCCAGGGAGGCGCAAAGAGTCAGGCACAACTGAGCTACTAACACACATATACACACACATGGGCTTCCCTTGTAGCTCAGTTGGTAAAGAATCTGCCTGCTATGCAGGAGACTCACGTTTGATTCCTGGGTCAGGAAGATCCCCTGGAGAAGGGAACTGTTACCCACTCCAGTATTCTTGCCTGGAGAATCCCATGGAAAGAGGAGCCTGGTAGGTTCCCAATCCATGGAGTTGCAAGAGTTAGACACAAGTAAACCACCACCACCACACACATACACACATTAGAAGTATTTCTTTTACAATATGGATGTGGTCCAATTATAGAAAATATTTTCACTTCCCCCAAGTCTCATCTCAGTTCTGTACTTCCTAGTAGCTTATTGGTTTCTTACTACTGAGTGCTGCTTTTTGACTGTTTTTCAAGAGGATATCAATTGCAATGAAGGCACAGGTAAGCCTACCTCAATAGATATATATCAGAGTTGTTTTAAAATCCTATTCTCACTAGAACACTTAGCGACAACACACTTAATTAGAATTTGAATGCCACTTACAGACTAATTACAGAAAGGAACCGTGACTCAGGAGTGGCAGGGCCTTGAAAGTTAGCCAGGCACCTAGGACGATGGCGGGCACGCTCAGCCTCTCAGCTGTGTCCCACTCTTTTACGACCACGTGGACTATAGCCTGCCGGGCTCCTGTGTCCATTGGATTATCCTGGTAAGAATACTGGCGTGCTGCTGCTGCTGCTGCTGCTGCTGCTGCTAAATCGCTTCAGTCGTGTCCCACTCTGTGCAACCCCAGAGACTGCAGCCCACCAGGCTCCCCCGTCACAATAAATTAGGTCACAATAAATTAGAGAGCAGGGAGGATGAATTCTGAAGTCCAGGGAGCTACTGACTGTGACCAGCAGAGCAAGTATTTCTCTAGCCATAAAGAAATAAGCGTGATTTTCCATATGAAAATATTTAAAATTGCCTTCCCCGTCCCACTAGCAGGGGAGGCTCACCACCGCAGACTTCAGATGCCTCCAGGTTACAGGCAGTGGTTTCCCACAGAAGTGGCTGAAGGCATGTGACCTTCATCTTATCCCCATCACCACCCTCACCCCACCCCCACCCCCACCCCGGCTGCCCTGGGTCCCCAGTACCAGCAGGAAGTAGGGGTCCCACAGCAGTCTACAGGGGCGTCCAGCCTCACACTCTCCGTTTCTCCCACAGTCCATCCAGGAGAATCTGCCCAGTCCCTCCTGTTAATTCCACTCCAGGAAATCTGTTTCACATCTCTCTTCCAAGTCTTGTCAAGTCATCCTCCAAGGACTGTCTGACACTCCCGTTTATGAGTTCTCAAATGACTATGATCACAGCTAACGAGGCACGCGGATGGAGAAGACATTCTGATTTTAAATTCACCCAGTCTCAAAGGCCCGGGGACCCATCTCTTTCCCTCCCAACTGCCAGCACCTTCCATACGTTTTATGAAGCCAACTGTTTGTAAAGTTAATTAAGATAAATAATATTTTTCAGCATCATTGCTTTCACCAGTGACCACTATTCTAACAGCATGATTTTTTACTACTCTTTGGTGCAAATAGATAATATTTTAATAAAATTAGAGGTTATGTAACTTTGGTCGAGTGGCCTGGAAATCTACCCACAATTTATCATATTATTTTTAGAGCAAAATGTATTCTCAAAAAGGTTTATGAATTACAACCAGGCTGCAAGCTGCAGACAATACCAAATACAAACACACAAACGAATATAAAACCATAAAAAGAACCCCTCTAAGGTTGGTCCCCTCTCTGCTGTTTACACAGTAAACATTTACTATACAGAGAAATGGAGCAAAATCATGGAGCCTCATCAAATATAATTCCAGATGGCACCTCTCTGCTGTCACCAGGCACCAAGTCTAACTGTAATAGTATCCTTAGCACAGCGCGATGATGAAGCAGATAAACATGCTTCCCCCAAAGTCCTAGATGTATTCCAAAGCCAAATATTCAGAAGTGTTTTTGAATTTTCCAATCACTGTTTCCTTAAGGCAAATGGCTGAGAAATGACTGTATTACAATAAAGCATTTTTACATTGTGAAGGAAAAAAATGCACATTCATAGTATTTGCATTTAGGCAAAAGCTCCCATTTATGGATAATGTAAGGGAGTTGCCCCTTTGAGAGGATGGGCAGGAGAGAGCGACAAACAGCAGCAACGTGATCCGGATACTATTCATCGCTGTTCCCGCCGTTATGCATAACTTGTCTTCTCTCTCAGGCAAGCAGTTTGAAACATGTCACTAAATCCAGTTGTCAGTGAATTAACACAACGGAACTCACCACCAGCTCTTTTAAAGCTGGGTCGCATCACCACTGGCTTCATCTTCTCCCAGCCCACCCGATTGGTGGCCAAGGCCATGTGACTCCAGACATCATGCCTCTCGTAGCCCTCCCTCCCTACCCCAGCCCTTCTCCAGGTCATCCGCCTCTGTCTCTCTGGTGTGGCCACAGGAGGATCTCGGTCAGTTTCCCCGCCTCTGTTCCCACCTCCGTCTCATTCATTAGCCACACTGGAACCAAAGTCACCTTTTCAAATAGGCAAATCCAGGCAAACCACACCCCCACTGAGAACTCTTCAAAATTCCCCACTGCCCTAACGATCAAGGCAGAACTTCTTACCCTGACTGAGTGGGTCCTCCCTGGTCTGGGTTCTGTTCATTTTGCCACCTGCCCGCTCCTGGCTTGTCCCGTGTCCCAGTCATACCAAGCATCTACCATTTTCTACCTGGAATTCTCTTGCTTTCCAGAAGACAGACACATCACTGTCTCTAGATCTTTGGTCTCAGCTTGACCTGACACTTAGGGTCCTGGGGTAAACATCCTGTTCTTCTATCTCAGACTTGATCACATTCTCTGACAGCTGCCTGCCTGTCTGGTTGCCTTTCTGGATTAATTACTGCACCAGCAAGAGCTGAGTCAGTCCTTTTTCCTATTTCATCTTCAGTGACTAGCACCAGACCTGCCACATTGCAGGTGTTCAAGAAACGCCTGTTGAAGGAACAGATTCATGAAGACACCCTTGCCCACTGTGTTCCATATTATCTATTAATAGTGAAATGATTCTCCATTTAATAGTGAAAACACTCCAAAATTATATACTAAGCACCTAAGAAAGAGGTACTCATTAAGAAGCCCCCCTACTTGGTTTCAATCTTGATGTGTTACTGCCAGAAAGTGAAATTTGCTCAGTGGTGTTTGACTCTTTGCGACCCCACGGACTATATATAGCCTATGGGGTTTTCCAGGCCAGAATATTAGAGCTGTTAGCCGTTTTCTTCTCCAGGGGAGCTTCCTGACTCAGGAGTCAAACCAGGGTCTCCTGCATTGCAGGTAGATTCTTTACCATCTGAGCTACCAGGGAAGCCTTCTGAAAAAGGCTGTTGGTCCTGTTTGTATGTAGATTAGAGAAGCAATCAGTGGTCCCTGTAGCCACCCTCCCCCAAATCTGTGCCAACCACCCACCTATGATTAAGAGCAAATGGAAATTTAACCTATCATTACAAAAAGCATGCTACCTAAGCCTTAGTAAGTAAGTAAGTAAAGTCACTCAGTCGTGTCCGACTCTTTGTGACCCCATGGACTGCAGCCCACCAGGCTCCTCAGTCAGTAACTCAACTAAAACCAAAAAAAAAAAAAGCACTACTGTGTAGATCCAGCTGTAAACATCTTTCCCCCAAAGTGGGGGAACCCAGCAGAAGTATTGCTGATACACATGTTGTAAAAGCCAAGTATTTCCAGCATCTGTCCTCTAGCATACTTCTGCTTGCCCCTAACTGGCCCTGGTTTTAGTAAGTCCCCTTAATGCAAGGCACAAATTCAATACAAGGGAAGAAAGGTCAGCTCTAGTCAAGGATGGGTGAAAATAAACAGGCAGAGCAGCAGCCTGCCTGGAGTAAAGCCCTAGCATATTGCTTTACATATTTTTAAAAGCTCTTCATATCTTTCAAAGCTCTTTTGCGTCCAGTGTCTGTGTGGTCTTCACTTTCAAAAGAAGGGAAGGAAACCCTTTACACCCATTTAACAGCTGGGAAAACTGAAGACCCCAGAAGTCAAGGCCTTTGCTCAAGGTCACAGAGCTGAGGGGTGGTGCACAGATGAAGGAGGTCATGTCCAGGGGGCCTGGCAAAAGTGGAAGTTCTTTCTCTCAGCCACGCTGGGGTCAGCTTGCAGCACTGCTAGAAACTACAGAGGAGAAGCCGCAGGAACCCAGTTCATCTCTCAATCAGCCGGAACCATCTCCCTCGGTCCACGCTGCCCCTTTTCTCCAAAGTGGGCTCTGAATAGCAAGGTGATTGGGTTAAAGGAAGAAGTCAGAGTCAAGGAGAGCAGAAAAGAGAGGAGGACCTTTTATTTTCCCTTTCCCCTAAATATCACTAGCTTCGCCCTTCCTTAGAACACAGGCAACTCCAAACATTCTCCTCCGAGACTCTAGGCATGAGCCACCGGTCAGAGGAGCGTGGCGGCACTGCAGAGGCTTAATAACCTGGTGCAGCTATTCAATCTTCCATCTTTAAAGTGGGGGTGGGGACACCCCCATGGTACACACCAGATGCCTCAGGCAGGACCTGACACCTTGGAAGATGGGTTAATTTTTTTTCCCCCTCCCACGAACTCACACAAGAAGTTTGGGAAACACACTTCTTGAGCATCACTGAATTCATCAAAAATAAAAAAAGGTACTTTTCTCTGCCTTGAAACCTACAGGGACAGGTATCTTCCCAGACGTATGAGAGTAAAACCAGCTCACTCCTCGTCCTTCCTGCGCTCATATCCAGTCCCAAGCGGGGGCGTGGGTGAACCTCCCTGGTGGCTCAGACAGTAGAGAATCTGCCTGAAATGTGGGAGACCCAGGTTCGATCTCTAGGTCAGGAAGATTCTGTAGAGAAGGAAATGGCAACCCTCTCCAGTACTCCTGCCTGGAGAATTCCATGGATAGAGGAGCCTGGCGGGCTACAGTCCCTGGGGTGGCAAAGAGTTGGACACGACTAAGCGACTAACTCTTTCACTTTGGGCAGTGAACGTATTGATACGTGCTTCCTGGAAAGAATGTATGGCCTGAAAGAGTTTCAAAGTATTACATGATGAAACACTGAATTGATCTCTCGGCATTTAAAACATGCTTTTAATACAAGACGTCACTCAAAGGAGTTCAGTACCATGTGGCTTTGAGAGAACTAGAATGCCTGATCTAGCAACGAGGGTGGGAAGGCCTGCTCAGAATGGGGCCACATCCAGTGGGCGCCTGCAGGGGAAACTGGGACAACTGGGACAGCCATGTGGTGTCACACGCAGGGGAAACCTTTGAAAAGAGGCACAAGCCTGCAAGCATTTCTAGTGTTAATCCAAAGAGATAATCAGAAACACAGATTCCTGAACAAACACGCTTCAGTGCACTGTTCGTAATAGAATGAAACAGAAATCGAGCCACAGAGGATCAGTTAATCTGGGAACAGTGTATCCTTGTGAAAGAATGCCATCTGAGATGAATACTGAAAAATCAAGGGAAACTTGCCTCTGAGGTAAAATGGAAAGAGGTTACAATTTTGTTTTAGAATATATAGATAGAAAAGAGATGAGAAGGACAAGCACTAGTTCCAGGTGGGGGGCGGTGTCTAGAGATTATGTTATATATTTTTATTTTCTTCTCTATGAAGAAAAGTGAAAGTGTTAGTTGCTCAGTCATGTCTAACTCTTTGCAACCCCATGGACTGTAGCCCGCTGGGCTCCTCTGTCCATGGGATTCTCCAGGCAAGACTACTGGAGTGGGTTGTCATTTCCTCCTCCAGGGGATCTTCCCCACCCAAGGATTGAACCCGGGTCTCCTGCATTATAGGCAGATTCTTTACCATCTGAGCTATCAGGGAAGCCCTTTCTTTTCTATACTTTTATTTTCCTTCTTTATACAATGACTATAACTAGAATACGGAGAAGGCAATGGCACCCGACTCCAGTACTCTTGCCTGGAAAATCCCATGGACAGAGGAGCCTGGTAGGCTGTGGTCCATGGGGTCGCTAAGAGTTGGACACGACTGAGCGACTTCCCTTTCACTTTTCACTTTCATGCACTGGAGAAGGAAATGGCAACTCACTCCAGTGTTCTTGCCTGGAGACTCCCAGGGACAGGGGAGCCTAGTGGGCTGCCGTCTATGGGGTCACACAGAGTCGAACACAACTGAAGCAACTTAGCACAGCAGCAGTATAACTAGAATAAAATTAATAAACTTTTTTTAAAAAAAGAGAGACCCTCTTCAAAACCCACTGGCTTTCTGAGCAGCTTATGCAGTTCATGAAAATTTAAAAATTTTGATAAAATATACATAACATAAAATTTATCATGTTCACCATTTAAAGCAGCAGTCCCCAACTTCTCTGGCACCAGGGACTGGTTTTGTGGAAGCCAATTTTTTCCACAGATGGGGTGCGGTAGCGGGGGATGGTTGGGGAATGACTCAAGTGCATTATATTTATGTCACTTTATTTCTATTATTCTTATATCAGCTCCACCTCAGATCATCAGGCATTATGATCTCGGAGGCTGAGGATCCCTGATGTAAAGTGTGCAGTTCAGTGGAATTAACTGCATTCACAGTGTTGTCTAACCATCACCCATCCACCTTCAGAGCTTTGTCATCCCAAACTGAAACTCTGCACCCATAAACAATAGCTTGAATTCCTCCCTCCCTGAAACCCTAGTAACTGCTAGTCCACCCTCTGCCTCTATGACGTGACTATTTGAGGTACTGCATATAGGTGGAGGCATCTACACATACAAAAGCATGTCCTTTTGTGTCTGGCTTATTTCACAGAGCGTAACATCAGCAAAGTTCATCCATGCTGTCGCATACATCATGATTTCACTTCTATTATAGGGCTGGAAAGCATCCACTGTATGTACATATCAGATTTCATTTTATGATCCTGGCTTTCTAAGCAGACTTTAATTTTTAAGCATACCTGAAAATAAAAATGATCATATAACTGATGGATGTACACTCATTGAAGAATTACAAACACCAAATAGCACAAAATAAGGAGAAAAGTTACTTTACATCTGCTTTTGAAAATGCTATCTAGGTTGGACATAACTTTTCTTCCAAGGAGTAAGCGTCTTCTAATTTCATGGCTGCAGTCACCATCAGCAGTGATTTTGGAGCCTAAAAAAAATAAAGTCTGGCACTGTTTCCACTGTTTCCCAATCTATTTCCCATGAAGTGATGGGACCAGATGCCATGATCTTCGTTTTCTGAATGTTGAGCTTGAAGCCAACTTTTTTGCTCTCCTCTTTCACTTTCATCAAGAGGCTTTTTAGTTCCTCTTCACTTTCTGCCATAAGGGTGGTGTCATCTGCATATCTGAGGTTATTGATATTTCTCCCGGCAATCTTGATTGCCACCTGCCTTAAACCCACTAAAATCCACAAGATTGAGCCTTTTTTTTCTTTTTTTTGCAGTGGGAAAGAGTCACAGGGCTACGGACTGTAATAACAACAAGCGGCCTCAAACTCAGTTATCTGGGACTGAAGGCATGCGTGTCGCTTTGTCCGAGCAACTAAAAAGGCTCCCGCAGCACTTGGAACAGCAGCTGGTCCCTGGGAGAGGGGGTATCAGAAACCTTCTGGGCTGATGGAAACACTCCGAATCTTGGAGTTGCTCAGTTATGCACAACTCTTTGTGACCCTTTGGACTGAAGCCCAACAGGTTCCTCTGTCCATGAGATTTTTCAGGCAAGAATACTGGAGCAGGTTGCCATATTCTCTTCTGGGGGATCTTCCTGATCCAGGGACCAAACTCACATCTCCTAGTTCTCCTGCATTGCAGGTGGACTCTTTACCCACTGAGCCATCAGGGTGTGGGTTATATACGGGTATACATTTGTCATCGGTCAAAACTCATGGACCTGTTCACGTAAGATCTGTACATTTCACTGCATATAAATGGAAAAAGGAAAGAAAAACAGCCTCCTCCCCTGAAAGAGGACATATGAAGCCTAAAAGCAATGAATCATGAATTTTAGGAAAACAAAAGTGGTTCTGCATCTCAGCCACCAATCGCTCGGGGCTCTACTGTGGATCTTTGGAACTAAGTCCAGGCTCCTAAAACACTGGCTCATCCAGGGAAGCCTGGTAAACACTCGGACTAAACTGCCAGTGGTGCCAGGGAGCCTCACTGGGTTTGGTAAGCAGCCCAAGAGGTGTGAGACGCAGGTGGTGTTGACACGGAAAGATGTGAGGCTCAGTGTGGGAGGCCGGGAGGTCCACCCTGACCTCACGTGGGACTCCAGGTGATGCAACGCTACAAAGGAAATGGGAGGGGGTGGGACCATAACCGTCCCAAGAAAAAACAAGCTCCCCGGGAGAGCTCCAGGGAAACAGAACTGAATGTGAGTCTAAAGCAGAGCAGAGACCTCTGACTCCCTGTTTTGGATCAAGCGGGTAGCAAGGGGTCTTTTCAGTTGCTTCTGCATTGGACTTGGCTAGGATCCTGAAGAGGTAACAGCTACCACTCTCTTACGAAGCATCGTTATTTGTTACTCTCCTCTGCGCTGTCTGTCGTTATAAAATGTCAAGTTTAGGCCACACATTGTGGGAGGCAGCTGTGTCCCAGCCACGGTGAATTTCCTGCCAAGCCATTTGAAGGAGTCAGATGACTTTTTTTCTCTTTTTTTGTAATCTGCTGTTTTAGATTCTCCACATCACCATTGCCCTGTGTTAAAATGCATGACCCAGTGGCCAACAGATCTTGGGGTTGTTTATGGAGCAGCAGTCAATAGTATATATACTTCTTATTATCCTAAAGACACCTCTGAAAACACTAAACAGCCACACCTATGCCAACTGGCAAATGAAAAAAATGACAGTCTGGGACTCATAAACTTCCCTAGACTTAATGGTATATTTCTTAAAAAAAAAAAAAAAAGACAAAAAACTGAGCAGGGATGCTGACAAGCTTATCGATGCAGGCTCATTATTATTTGGCTTCCCCTGGGCAGCTCCTTGGAAGAAAAGTTATGACCAACCTAGATAGCATATTCAAAAGCAGAGACATTACTTTGCCGACTAAGGTCCGTTTAGTCAAGGCTATGGTTTTTCATGTGGTCATGTGTGGATGTGAGAGTTGGACTGTGAAGAAGGCTGAGCACCAAAGAATTGATGCTTTTGAACTGTGGTGTTGGAGAAGACTCTTGAGAGTCCCTTGGACTGCAAGGAGCACCAGCCAGTCCATTCTGAAGGAGATCAGCCCTGGGATTTCTTTGGAAGGAATGATGCTAAAGCTTAAAACTCCAGTACTTTGGCCACCTCATGCGAAGAGTTGACTCATTGGAAAAGACTCTGATGCTGGGAGGGATTGGGGGCAGGAGGAGAAGGGGAGGACAGAGGATGAGATGGCTGGATGGCATCACTGACTGGATGAACGTGGGTCTGAGTGAACTCCAGGAGTTGGTGATAGACAGGGAGGCCTGGCGTGCTGCGATTCATGGTGTCGCAAAGAATTGGACATGACTGAGCGACTGAACTGAACTGGGCAGCTCAGTGGTAAAGAATCTACCTGTAATACAGAAGCTGCAAGAGGTGTGGGTTCAATCCCTGGGTCAGGAAGATCCCCTGGAGAAGGAAATGGCTACCCACTCCAGTATTCTTGCCTGGAGAATCCCGTGGACAGAGGAGCCTGGCGGGTTACAGTCCACAGGGTTGCAAAGAGTTGGGCATGTCTGAATCGACTCAGCAAACATGCATTACTCTTTAGTTAAGAAAATCAGGAGGGACTGGCTCTCACCATGTAAATGCTTATGCTGGACCACAATCCTGAAAGTTCCCCCACCCAAACCAACCCTTCCTGTGAGCCTCACAAGGTAAGTTACCTTTACTTCTGATATCCTGGGAAGATCACGGCCACAGAGCCAACTCCTGTCCCTCTCATTTTGGCTTTGTTTGCTCTTTTAATCTGATGGTAAACATTCTGTGTTCCAACTATTTAGTTCCAGTTGCATGCCCTGAGGAGTCTCAGCCTCACCTTTCTAGTCATCCTTGAAAGTTCTCAGCCAGAGTCCTACTTTTGCTGTTCACTTCCTCCCAGCCTGGAGTCCAAGGTCCCCCAGGGCCAGCTGCAGTCCCCATCTAGGAGGGATGAAAATGGGTGCACTGTGGCCAGACAGAGGAGGCTCAGGACATGCGCTGAGAATGTGGGCAAGGAGGTGCCTCTTGCCTCCTTATGCTAGAGAAGAAGGAGCCATCCCCACCCAGCCCCTCACCCACCCCAAGGTTGGGGACAGAGACGTAGACTCATTTTGGTAAGAGGACTGTCAGTTCATTCTGACAAACTCATCTACAGGAAAACAACCTTGCAACAGCACCAGGTGTCAGTCTCAAGGAAAGTCTCACCAATCTTGTGACATCAAAACCCCATGAAAAACGTAAAAGCCGGCTAGACCCTGTGAGCTGTAACTCAGACCAGTAGAAATGAAGCTGGTCCATCTGCCCTTGGGACCATGTGGCATTTCCTGGACCAGATGTACACGCTCATTATCTAGTGGAATAAATACCACCTTTGCCCTGACAAGTAAGTTATTTCCCTTCCCAAGATGGACTTGGAAAACATTTTTGGCATGGAGAAGCGACTATATAGAACCAGAAAGTTGTGATGCAGAAATCGTCAGCTGACTTGGGATAAGTGCAGTCTTGGTCATTATAAGCTCATTTGTTCTCATCATTGTGAATGGTACTTGGTTGTTGGTATTGCAACTGAATGACCCCCAAACCATAGAAACAGCAAAAATAAAACAGAGGGACTTGCTTGATGGTCCAGTGGTAAACTCTGATCTTCCAATGAAAGGGGCGTAGGTGTGATCCCTGGTTAGGGAACTAAGGGGTTTTCCAGGTGGTGCTAGTGGTAAAGAACCCACCTGCCAATGCAGAAGACACATGAGATGTGGGTTTGATCCCTGGGTCAGGAAGATCTCTTGGAGCATGCAACCCACTCCACTATTCTGGCCCAGAAAATTCCATGGACAGAGGAGCCTGGCGGGCTACAGTTCATCGGGTTGCAAAGAGTTGGACACGACTCACTGACACATACATGCAAGAAACTAAGATCCCATATCCCACAAGGCATGACCAAAACCATGTATTAAAAAACAAAACAAAACAAGACACAGGAATAAAACCTGGGGTTTATATGGCTTGGTATGAAGTCCACTAATTTCCCTTCCTGTGACTTCTATTCTCATCTCTCTGGTGGTTTAGTCGCTAAGTCGTGTCTGACTCTTGTAGCCGGCCAGGCTCCTCTGTCCATGGGATTCTCATCTCTATAGACGGGTGGTATTCACTTTGGGGATAGGAGAGTTTAGAGAGAAGGAGGCAGGGGAGACAAGCCGGGAGAACCACCTCTTCACGGCTTATTATTTCATCGCCAAGACCACACACTCACTGCGTGCTACTTAGAGCGCAGAATACCTCGCTTCACGCTATCACAAACTGCAGTGTACAATGAGGCATCTTGCTCTGTGATGCTCTGACTGTAAAAGTGTTTCCTGTATGTTTTCTCAACTGATGTGACCTGATTTGAGAACAGGGCCTGTGTCAAATGCTTCCCTTATTCAAATGTCATCTACCTGACAGGTACTCTAGAATCTCTCTAGAAGAGAAACAAAATTAGGCCAGGGCAGGAGGGCTAGTGTCACAAAGTATATATGCTTTTTTTTTTTTTCCCCCCAAGGGAGGCCTCCAAAATTATATATTCTTAATTTTTTTCATGGACTTCTAATGGATTTTAGTTTCTGGGGTCCAGGGCAGATCCAAAGCAGAAAATGAAGAAGCAAGTATTCAACATGTATTTGCTATTTTCATTCCTTATTATCTTATTATTTTTATTTTATCAGTCAGTGCCAAACTCATTGTTAAGTATTTTGAATATCACCTGTCAGTGGATATCTTGTCAGCTGATTGCCTTGCACAACATTCACAAGCCACCAGAAAGATGTTCTTTGTGCTTTGCATACAGCATTTATTTACTATGGTAGAAAAATGTGCAATATAGCTTTCCAGCAATAACAATCTCATGCTACAAAAAGAAAACCAGCGATCTGCATTTTAAGGGATAGCTTCAATTATCAAGAAAATGCACTCACAGAGAGGTAGCTCATATCCAGAAAATGCAGCATTGTGGCATCCCCTCATCGACTAATTAAGTCACAGGTGCTAAAAAAAATTACTGAATTGATTTTTTAAAATGTAGACATGACCCAAGTCACTCTGGTATAAGTTTAACGAGTTTATTTATTCTGACTTACACAGGACATTAAAGGAATGACTTTTCACATATGACCTCTTGCTTCTCATCCCAACATAATCTACCCCATTGCCCCAGATCAGACAAGGGAGAGCAAAAAGACTGGAAATCAGTTACTGGCCACAAATATGAAATTGGGCTTGTCACATCAAAAAAGTGAAATGGTACCATAAATATTATTATTATTATTTATTATATATTATTATTATTATTTGGTATACTTTTAAAACTGCTTTTAAAGAATTTGATGTATTACTAGAAAGAGATCTCGATGTTATCTTGACGCATGAAGTATTAGATTACCTTCTGAAGGAAGAAGTGTTCTGACAAAGTGATAGTTAGTTTGCTCATCAAACCACCCCAATAAATAAATGAGTAAAGAAACAAACCACAAGATTATATCTTTGAGGTTCTAGAAATAATCTACTTACCTAGGTGCAATGAAAGAGAGGTACTTTAAATGCAAATACATCAGTATATCTAAAGGAAACTGGGAAAATACAGTGGAGAAGTAACTGTCAATTGAACTGAGGAGGGTCACAGTGTCCTTGACTAAACACAGACTGTCAGTGACCTCATTTTCTATGTATGAATGAGAAACTGAAATAGGCATCAACTTATGCCAGGCATAAAGCCCAAGGCAATCAGAGAATCTGATTATCTACCTATTACACAGAGATGTCCACTAAGTTTACATTGGAAAAAGCAAACAAACAAACAAAAAAACTCAACATTTAAACAATAGAATATACAGCAAAGGAAATTATGCATGTTCACACAATAACAAATTATGCTGCTATTTCAAACCACAGTTAAATACTTTAAGTGACATGGGGAAAATACCTGTGAGTTCTGTGAAACATATATACATATATATGTATATATATCTCCTTAATTATGTAAAAAAAAAAAAAAAGGCAGGAGATATCTAAAATATTATAGGGGTTTTTCTTCACAGTAGCATTAGAAGTAATTTACATTTTTTCCCCATTTTTTAAAATATGCAACCAAACTTTGGGGGCTTCCCAGGTGGCACAGTGGTAAAGAATCCAGTGCAGGAAATGCATTGGATTGGTTCAATCC
Source organism: Cephalophus harveyi (assembly GCA_006410635.1). Lineage (NCBI taxonomy): Eukaryota > Metazoa > Chordata > Mammalia > Artiodactyla > Bovidae > Cephalophus > Cephalophus harveyi. The sequence continues at coordinate 77,717 of SJYT01027794.1, read as the reverse complement.
TTGGGTCAGGAAGATCATCTGGAGAAAGAAATGGCCACCCACTCCAGTATTCTTCCCTGGAAAATCCCATGGACAGAGGAGCCTGGTGGGTTAGAGTCCATCGGTTCGCAAAGAGTGGAACCTGGCTGAGCCCATAAGCAAACCAAACTTTAAATGGCATGTGTTACTTTAATAATTCAAAGACATAAATGCTGTTTTGAGAGTTAATCCAAGAGTATAGAATAGACTGAAGGAGGAAAACAGTCTCTCACCTACAGTTACTTAGAAACTCATTCTGGGATCTCATTTTCTGTCAGTACTTCGGAAAGTGAAACAAGCAATGGACACTTTTGTTATTACTGAGGGCAAGCTCTGCCTAGGGAGCTCTTCCATCACTTAGTGACCTTGGATGAAGTGGCCAGTACCATGTACAACATCCACTTAAAAACACTCCCATACCTCCTGGAGACCTTTTTAAAATTGGGGTGGGCTGGAGCTCATTTCTCTACTAGTAGACAAGGGGAATATTTATTAAGCTACTTTTCTGGGGTTTCTCTCTCTTTTTCCCCCCATTTTGTGATGTTAGTAATTTGAAACCCTCTTACACCATGGAAACCTAACTAAAGGTTTCACAAGTAAGAAAGGGGGCTGGGGAAACGTGGAACATTCCTGTCACACATCTTACTCTAGTAATGACCAATTCATATGCAAAACTCTTTGCTCACAGATAACTTGGGTCTTTCCTGTATCATACTGGACCCAACCAAATTGATTGATTCACTTAGGGTTACCTGCAATAACCTGCAATAACAAGTAATCACTTGGGTGTCAAACTGCCTGGCACGGAGCAGAACCTGTTTCTTCCTCAGTGAGAACAACGACCACTTTTTTCTCTTTCAAGTCTCCCCGGCAAAGCAGTCCTTAACATTTTAAGGGTCATGGCACGTGTGCGTGCTAAGTCCCTTTGTCGTGTCTTTGCAACGTCATGGACTGTAGCCCTCCAGGCTCTTCTGTCCAGAGGATTTTCCAGGCAAGAATACAGGAGTGGGTGGTGTACCCTCCTCCAGGGGCTCTTGCCCACCCAGGAATCGAACCCGTGTCTCTTAGGTCTCTAGTATTAGCAGGAGGGTTCTTTACCAATAGTGCCACTTTTAAGTGTCAATAGATACCCTAAAAAATGAATTACTGATTTAGTCTACATAATTTGGTGAACCTGGCTTTTAAGGAATTCAGGGACTGAATCAAGTTTGATTTTAAACAGAAATCATAGCCCTCTGAATACGGTGACATCAAATGGACATTTGCGGACACTTCTGAAGAAATACATCATTTAAAACTTCTCTCTGCATCTTCCATCTTTCCTTAGCAATCTGTATTGCTCAGATGATAAAGACTAAGTGATTTCTACACAATTTGGGGCAAGATCACTTGTTTCTTCCCTTTTCCCCTCACTTTTAACCAAAGGCTATGCCAACCTCATCAAAGTAAGATACAGCATTGATTTAATTAATGATCTACATAATTGGGCCCTTCTTATGCGACCCTCTTGGTCACAATCTCCCTTTCCTGAAAGACCTTGTTATGACCACCCTACATCTGTTGAGTCTTTAAAAATTCAAAATATGACAGCTAAGATTACATCTAAACCAAGGCTGGGACTTAGAAAAGCCAGAAGTTGCTTCTAAATTTCTAAGGAAACTCCTGGGGTGGCTCTCAGTGCATAAGCAGAGACCAGATGGCCAAGGGCCAGGGAAATGTGGTCTGAACCCTGACTCTGTCCTGCACTGTCTGTGCGAACTTATGCCTTAACGCACCTAGGCCTCTTATTCTTTCCCCATACATAACACGTGCTGAGACGTTACGAATACAAACTAAGTGCTCGATGAATGGAAGCAATGAATCCTTTTGATTCTTAATCTGTAAAAATAGACATAAAACGATAATTTCACATATAGTACAATTTTCATAAAGCGTTCGACACACCTAAAGGGTTCTACAAACATTATTCTAGTTTCTGCAATAAGGGATGTGTTCTCTTTTTTTTTCTTTCTTCTACTTCTTTCTTTTGGTGCACTGTAGGGCATGTGGGATCTTTGTTCCCTGACTAGGGGTCAAACCCTTGCTCCCTGCATTATAATCTCAGAGTCTTAACCACTGGACCATCAGGAAGTCCATTTTTTTCTATGATGCCTATGCTTAATATTAAGAAGCAGGTCATTCTATTCCATATAGCCTTTTTTTTTTTTTTTTTTTTGGTCCAGTGTAGAATTCAACATGTGCCCCGACCTCCAAATTACTGCCACCATCAAAATGGAAAAGTGTGATGAAAGATCTTGTTAGAATAAATATTCCATAATATTCGGGTTTCTTCCTTGGCTGACCTTAACATTACAGGGAAAGCTATACAAAACAGACAATGTTCCTGGAAAACCATCAGGAGGCCCTGGATGGAGCGTCACAGGCTTTTTCACAGCGCCCTCCCCCCAGCACTAACAGCTCTGAGATGACTGTAATAACTTCACTTGGTCACATGGGCAGCTTATCCAAATTTCAGTGGAACTGTGCATATAGCTGGATTTTCATTTTAAAAGTTCTGTCCACATTTTCTACAGAAACCACAAACGAAGATGTTTACAAACAGAAAAATCTTCACCTAAGAAACATTTTAAATGATTTCAGTATCCTTTCGTTCTTGAAACTTAAAAGTGAGTGAGATGCTTAATTTTTTAATTTTGGGTTTCTTCATCCTCTCGAAAGCTTGGGAACCAGGGGCTGTTCTGACCTTTGGACACCCATGTCACCTGCCTACTTGAGGATTAGTAAATTACTGAAATGTGAATCACTGTTCGCCCAGAGCAAGGTGTAACACACCTGCTTGCTTGGGAAGAAGGTAAAAACCTACATGTGTCCATCTGTCTAGAGAACTAGATAAGACTCCGTGTCAAGAGCTGCATACTTCCAGAAGTCTAAAGTAGACTCATATTTGCATATAATAGGATCATTTTTCCTCCTCTTTATTGTGCCTCAAAGCAGTTGGGCTAAAATGTTCTTTTATTCACAACCCACCTAAGGCACGGTCACTCTTTAGCTCACACTGTTATTCTTCCCCTTCAGTTTTACAATAAGAAAAAGTCAGTTTTGTTCTTTGCACCCTACCCTGTTTTGTCAAATTATCATCTGATGCCGGAAGGCAAAGCAAGGTTTTGGAAACATATCAATTTCTTCCCTCCATCTCTCTGCCCTCAACTCTGATAAACTATCTCCACCACCAGGCAGCCTGTAACCTCATAAATACACTGGCACTTAAGGGATAAGGGCCTCAAAAAAAACAAAACAAAACAAAAAGCACTTGTTGATAAAACTTGCTTCTGTGAAAAAAGATGGCTTTCAGCATTTTGCTTATGTCACCTACATGGAGGAGCTTAGCGTCTCAAGGATGAGTTTCAATTAGACCCACCAGGATAGCGTGTGTATGGCTTCTTTTATGTCTAGCCTCCCTTTTATGATCTCAGGGAGACTCCCTTCTTTACACTAAAATAAAATTCTTAGTTATATCACCTTGCATTAATTAAATCAAGGCAAATGTGAGGCAATACTGTGGTATGTTTCAGGCAGTTTAATTATGGCACAGAATACTCACTTCTCCCAGTTATCCCTATAAACACACACACAGACACACACACGCACATACACAGGCACTACAGTGCAGGAAGAAGGGATCAGTTGAGCAACCTCAGAGACTTTAGGGCAGCTCCGAAAAGATAAGAAAATAGTAAAGTTAAGGTGAACACATTGAACTTAACTCACCTAAAATGTGCAATGTAATAAGTTCAGGCCTAAAAACCTTTTCAAATTTTAGAGGAAATGCCTAAAGTCACCACTTAATTATGCAAGAAGGGGAGGGGAGAGGGGAAGGTGGAGCCCTTGGGGATCCTAGGGAGGAGCTGGTAGAGAAAGTGGCAACAGAAAAGACATATTTCATCAAAAGAACTAAGCTGGCTTCCTAGCTAGACAGAGGTCTCCAGAGGCTTTGCTACATTGTGAACACTTTTCTGCAATAAAATTTCAAGTAAAAAAGTAGCTTTTAAGGTGGGCTAAGCATTCCGTAGCTAAACACTTGCATTCAGTCAAAAGTTCTGAGCACAGAGAGACAAAGGCAAGCAGATACTCACCAAAAGGAGGAGTCAAATGTATCCCCCTTTGAAAACCTATTTGTTTTAATTTTTTTTTTTAAACTAAAGGTGCATCTAAATTGATGCTTTTTCTATACAAACATCCTTTCAAGTCTCTCGACTTAAAGGGAAAGAAACATGATAGGACAATGGCAGGTGCTGCTCAGTCACTCCCCGGGGCCATTAGGACACCTGCCCATCAAGGTGACAGGTGCTGCCCCCTCCCCCCAACACTCTTCCCAGCCTTAAAAATGCACCCGCATCCCGCAGGAGGCCTGCGAAAACGGTCCCCCACCGGCGGAGTGGGGAGTGCCAAGCACCAAAGCCCCGCTACTGGAGTCTGCAGTGCTCGATTTGCAATGACGCCACATGGAGAGAAATGGGGGAAAACAAGAAAAAGAAACAAGGATGAGAAGGCAACAAACAAAAATGTGCGCCCCTTCTTTGGTGATCCAAGACGGGGGGAAAAAAAAGAAACCCCAAACTAGAGATAGCCAATGGCTGGCTTATCAGAACACATCTGGGACACCTCTAACCCATACATGAGCTTAAAAAAAAAAACAACTAGTAGAACCTGGGAAATCAACTTGAACACATTCTAATGCAAAATTCCCCCCCTCATCACCATCACCACAAACTCGGGATAAATAGAACCGCCGGCACTCAAGCTATTAGAAACTACATTTTACTCACAAACCAGAGGTTTACATAATCACAAATTACATAATACTCCTTCTGTGCACGAAAAACCTTTCTATAGGTGAAGCTCCAAGCCCTCCGGGTTTTTCACGTTTTCCAGGGAGAGCTGGAAAAGTCTGCTGAATAATTGGGGGGGAGGAGGAGGAGGAATGGAATGCCAGAAAGTCATCTTTGACAAGCTGTCAACCCCACCAAATGTCCTAGGATTTTAAAAAGAGCCTCGTGGAGCAGGTGACTCGCCTCTGTCCCCATCCACTAAATGCCCGGGCATCTGAGGCCAAGGCAGAGAGGGAGCAAGGAGCTGGGCGCGGGGCGCAGAGTGCGGGGCGTCGCTGTCCGGTGGGGGGAGGGTGGTGGCAGCGGGGCTTACCTGCTCCCCGAAGTCGATGGCTATGTTGGTGATACCCAGGGGCACCAGGAACCGGATCAGGGGCCAGTAGTGCGTGAGCGCCGGGAATTTCACCATAGTCCCCGCCGTGGGCTGACCCCACACACATCTGCCGCCGCGAGGGGACTGTGCCGGGAGGCTGTCTCTTATACACATCTCAGGTAAGCCCCGCTGCCACCACCCTCCCCCCACCGGACAGCGACGCCCCGCACTCTGCGCCCCGCGCCCAGCTCCTTGCTCCCTCTCTGCCTTGGCCTCAGATGCCCGGGCATTTAGTGGATGGGGACAGAGGCGAGTCACCTGCTCCACGAGGCTCTTTTTAAAATCCTAGGACATTTGGTGGGGTTGACAGCTTGTCAAAGATGACTTTCTGGCATTCCATTCCTCCTCCTCCTCCCCCCCAATTATTCAGCAGACTTTTCCAGCTCTCCCTGGAAAACGTGAAAAACCCGGAGGGCTTGGAGCTTCACCTATAGAAAGGTTTTTCGTGCACAGAAGGAGTATTATGTAATTTGTGATTATGTAAACCTCTGGTTTGTGAGTAAAATGTAGTTTCTAATAGCTTGAGTGCCGGCGGTTCTATTTATCCCGAGTTTGTGGTGATGGTGATGAGGGGGGGAATTTTGCATTAGAATGTGTTCAAGTTGATTTCCCAGGTTCTACTAGTTGTTTTTTTTTTTAAGCTCATGTATGGGTTAGAGGTGTCCCAGATGTGTTCTGATAAGCCAGCCATTGGCTATCTCTAGTTTGGGGTTTCTTTTTTTTCCCCCCGTCTTGGATCACCAAAGAAGGGGCGCACATTTTTGTTTGTTGCCTTCTCATCCTTGTTTCTTTTTCTTGTTTTCCCCCATTTCTCTCCATGTGGCGTCATTGCAAATCGAGCTGGCGGCGCGGGGCTGCGGGGGAAGCGGGCTGGGGAGGCGGGCGAGCGCGCGGCCTGCACCCGAGGGCGCCGTCCGGGGGACGGCTGAGGGGGAGAGCGCGCCCAGCGATCGGGAGGCTCCGGGGCCGCCCCGGCTCCCTGGCCGGGCCCTGACGCCCGAGCCCCGCGGGGCCGGGGGTGCTGGGCTCCCCGCGCTGTCCCGGGAAGAGCCGGGACGTGTGGGAGATGGGCGGCTGGAGCGCGGATGCTCGGGAAGGGATGGGGCGCGCAGGAGCCGGGAGGGAGCGGGTTTGGGAGGACCCCACCTCCCATAGCGGGCGCCGCGCCAGCTCCATCCCCGGGTGGCCGCCTAGAGTGGAGCGGGGACCTGCTTGGGGCCCACCCGGACAGCTGGGGGCCCGGGAGAGATGGAGGCTTCGCTCTGGGCGGGCGGGAGACACCCAGAAAACGAGCATCGCTCTCTCAGGGTGTCCAGGGGCGACGGGGACCCGCATCCCGGGGCGCGGGCGGGAGGGCGTGGAATGCGCGCAGGGCCGCGGGCATTGTGCCCAAAGGCGCCCAGGCTGGGCGCGCCGGCTTTTGGGGGGCCCAGACCGGTTCCCAGCCGACTTTGCCAACTGTGAGCTGAGGTTCCTCTGCAGACGTCACGATTGTAAACAACAAAGCAAAACTCGAAAAGTGTCTCTTTTTCATATAGAAGGAGAAGGAAAGAAAAATCTGTTTATGACACTTGCCCCAGTGATTTCGGCATAAATAAGAGCTATGCTGAATGTTTTACCTAAAAATTCAAAACTGTGAGCCAGGCAGCAGACGCCGGCATCCATCATGGCTCTCTGCACTGGTGCGCTCTGACCCGAGGGCCCAGGCCCGCAACGTCAGGCATCTCAGGAAGGGAGAGGGTGCGTGGAAATCACTGTACCTTAAGGGACACAGAAGGCCTCGTGTGCACGTTTAGATTCATAGGCGTGTAACCTGTGTGCTCGCAAAGGCCCTGCACTTGGAGCTGTACCCTGTTAAATGCTCTGCCTCCGGAAATTCGTAATTTTTGAATGAGGGGTTGGTATGTCGGCATGTTTTTCAGCCTTTCTCATACTATTTTGCACTCCCTCCCCCATCTCTTAAAGTTTACTTAGCATATTAAATAAATTAATTATTAGAAGTAATAAAGTAATTGTACACCCAGGCACAAGCCTGTTACCTCCCATTTAGGGTCGTTAAGCTTGCGTTCATAGTAAGCGTACGACCTCCACCTCCTGAGTTCAGGTATTTCACAATTATTTGAAAATATTAGATGTTTTCCTTACTTCCATGAAATATTTCTATTTTTTTTTAATTTTAAAAGACCTTTTAATTTATTTTTTTTTAATTTTAAAAGACCTTTTAAAATTCCAAACAGAACAAGGCCTTGAGAAATAGGAAGCTAATTTACCTTGCAGCTCTGATGTAACATCATATTACATGCCCTATAATTAAAATTAAAATTCTGGTAATTATTTGTTGTGTCAAATAGTATTATTTAAGAGATTTTTCAGCAAAACAGGAAGTTCTTGTGTACAGGACTCTCTTCAATAAGAAGTTCCTCAAAGGTATGTTTTACTGTTGTTGGATCTTGTTTTAAGTGGATCAAGAGAGCCTATTATTTAAAGGATATTCAGGGAAGGAGTTTTTTTCTAAAGCAAATATTACTTCATGGTTTATCCATTCTGTCGACTAGCAATTTGTCTTAAAGCAGTCTAATTACACCGACCTTTGTCTAGAATCTGGGGTTGATAAGGTTCTCAATCGATCCTCAGTAAGTTCAGTTTGCCTTGGTTGGTCTTAGGAAGGAATAGTGAGAAAGTTCCAGTGAATCAATGAGAGGTCATCATCCTTGTTTGAGTATTCTAAGTGTGCTTTTTTTTTTTTTTTAAGTAAATGATTTAATTGTGTCATCTGGCTTTGCATTTCAATCACACTATGACAATGTGAAATTGAATGGAACTGTTATTTTGTTTTTTCTGTCAAAGATTCAAAATCAGATTTCATAGGGAGTTTTTGGCCTTTCTGTCTCTGTCTTCCTCTTTTTAACCTAGCAGTTGTTTGAAAACATAACTCCAGAATACTGGTGATAGTAATGAATAGGAAGTTTTTCTAAACTACCCAGAAGCCAAGAAGAGGTCACAAAATCATTTAAATTAGATTCAGAGTATTTCCTTTCAGAGGGTACAGCTTTACTTTCAATGTACAAAGTTTTTAGTTTAGAGTTGATTGCTTTTGGCTAATGATCATTACCAGATGCTGCTGCTTCTGCCACTAAATGGCTTCAGTCGTGTCTGACTCTGTGCGACCCCATAGACGGCAACCCACCAGGCTCCCCCATCCCTGGGATTCTCCAGGCAAGAACACTGGAGTGGGTTGCCATTTCCTTCTCCAATGCGTGAAAGTGAAGTCACTCAGTCATGTCCGATTCTTAGCGACCCCGTGGACTGCAGCCTACCAGGCTCCTCTGTCCATGGGATTTTTCTAGGCAAGAGTACTGGAGTGGGGTGCCATTGCCTTCTCCTATCAGATGCTAACAAGTGACTTATTGGAAAAGACCTTGATGCTGGGAAAGATTGAGGCAGAAGAAGAGGGTGACAGAGGATGAGATGGTTGGATGGCATCACCAATTCAATGGACATGAACTTTTGCAAACTCCAGGAGATGGCGAGGAACAGGGAAGCCTGGCATGCTGCCATCCATGGTGTCGAGAAGAGTCGGGTGCGACTTGGTGACTGAAAAACAACAACAAACATCATTACAAGATTCACAGACCCTATATCCAATAGTGTAAGAAAAAATTGTGTACCTACAGGAAACAGTGCTGGAAGAAATATGCTCAATATTAATAGCGGTTAGTTATAGCTGCATAGTGTTATTTCCTTTTATACTTTTCAGTATTAAAGACAATGGGCATATATAAGTTCATAAAAAGAAAATGAGTTCTAAAAATATTTATGAAACTTCCTTAGAAGTACAAGTTAGCATTGATTTCAAAGCATGGAAAAATTTACTCTTCCCAAAACAATTTCATAAAAGACCAGCAATGTATTAAGATTTTAATGCCTGAAATCATTAATACCCAGTTTTGAAGACTCTAATATCAAAATCACTGCAGATGGTGATTGCAGCCATGAAATTAAAAGATGCTCACTCCTTGGAAAGAAAGTTATGACCAACCTAGATAGCATATTGAAAAGCAGAGACATTACTTTGCCAACAAAGGTCTGTCTAGTCAAGGCTATGGTTTTACCTGTGGTCATGCATGGGTGTGAGAGTTGGACTGTGAAGAAAGCTGAGTGCCGAAAAATTGATGCTTTTAAACTGTGGTGTTGGAGAAGACTTGAGAGTCCCTTGGACTGCAAGGAGATCCAACCAGTCCATCCCAAAGGAGAGCGGTCCTGGGTGTTCACTGGAAGGAATCATGCTGAGGCTGAAACTCCAATACTTTGGCCACCTCATGCGAAGAGTTGACTCATTTGAAAAGACCCTGACTCTGGGAGGGATTGGGGGCAGGAGGAGAAGGGGACGACAGAGGATGAGATGGCTGGATGGCATCAGCGATTCGATGCACGTGAGTTTGGGTGAACTCTGGGAGTTGGTGATGGACAGGGAGGCCTGGCATGCTGCAATTCATGGGGTTGCAAAGAGTCGGACATGACTGAGCGAATGAACTGAACTGAAGGCAAAAAAAGAAACTAAAAGTTACATACATGTCTGGTTTACTGTTTTCTGCTATTGATCATAAATGAATATGTTCAAACTACCCTCAAGGATGGGCTTCCCAGGTAGTGCTAGGGGTAAAGAACCCGTCTGCAATGTGGAAGACTCAAGAGACACTAAGTTCAGTCCCTAGGTCAGGAAGATTCCCTGGAGGAGGGAATGCCTACCTACTCCAGTATTCTCACCTGGAAAACCCCATGGACAGAGCATCCTTGGTGGGCTACAGTCCATAGGGTCACAGTGAGTCGGACACAACTGAAGTGACTGAGCACACACACGCCCTCAAGGAACATCTGCTGCAAAGGACAGAATAAAAGATCATGTTTAAGATCATACAGTTCTAGGACTCTACTGTTTGGTTCCTTGATTTGAGGAGCCCGATGGCATCCAGTTGAAAAGACAGAAGTGGACTTCATCTGGCAACAGTTGTCATAAATCTTTGTGTAAGATTGACTTCAAAGAATTGTCTATTAATACACTGTGTGTGTGCTCTTTTGCTTAGTCATGTCCGACTCCTTGCAGTCCCATGGATTGTAGCCCACCGGGATCCTCTGTCCACGGAATTTTCCAGGCATGAATACTGACTGGAGTGGATTCCAGGGGATCTTCCCAACCCAAGAATCGGGCTCCTATCTTCTGCATCTCTTGCATTTGCAGGTGGATTCTTTACCACTGAGCCACTTGAGAATATTAATACACGGGTCACACAGAATTACCCAATATCATGCATTTAGTACAACCAATTTTTTTGATAAAGTAGTGAGGAAGGATTTTAATTAATTAATTTTATTTTTTGGTTTCTCTGGTCTTCACTGCTGCTTGGGGGCTTCCTCTAGTTGGGGGGAGTGGGACTATTCTCTAGTTGTGGTGCGAGATCTTCTCACCACAGTGGCTTCTCTGTGGCAGGGCACAGGCTCCAGGTGAGCAGGCTAGGTAGTTGTGGTTTGAGGACTTCCATTTTCCGGGGCATGTGGAATCTTCCCAGACAAGGGATTGAACCAGTGTCTTCTGCATTAGCAGGTGGATTCTTACCCACTGTTCCACCAGGGAAGCCCTAACAGTTTTGATGGAAGATTTAGATGTCGGTGTCCAGTTTTGAAGTGGTCAGTAAGCCCTCCCCAATCGAGCAGACTAGATATAAATTGCAGCTTTATGGTCCTACATCTGGGCCTGGTGCAGTGTTACTACATGGCTCACTGTGAATGGGCCGGTGGGGGTGGGGGGTTGGGGGGCTTCTGATTCTAGACAATGTAATTGTGCTCGCGTAAATATTGACCTCTTTCATGATGTCATGGTTTCTGCCCACATCCAAGCTTCCAGAGAGCAGAAAGTTCTGCCCCAAACTTCAAGTTTTACTTTCACAACCTCTGTGACCTTCCAGCCCAAAGCCTGCTTATAATTTGCTTAGCTTAATTTTCAAAGCCAATTTTAGCTCTCAGCATATCCCCACAATTAGAGGTAGGAGGTGGGTGGCATAGGTAAGTTATCCTGAAATTGAGCTTTTGCTGTGGATAAGCTGGAATTTGCTAGTTAAATTTTGTCATGAGTTGCAGTTCTCCAGACTTGTGATTGGGGGGTGGGGGGAGGCACGGTGGGGAGGGGAGGAGGATGGATCAGGAAGTCGGGGTTAGCAGATGCAAACTGTTATATACAGGATGGATGAACAAAAAAGGCCTACTGTATAGCACAGGGAACTATAACCAATACCTGTGATAAACCATAATGGAAAAGAATGTGAAAAAGAATATATATGTATAATTGAGTCACTTTGCTGTACAGCCGAAATTAAACACAACATTATAAATCAATTTTACTTCAATAAAAAATTTTTAAGAAGTTATAGTTCTCACTTTTAATAACTTCTTTAATAATATTTTTAAAAGGGACCATACAGATGCTTCAAAATGTGCTGTAAAGATGAGTGACGATTTCTATGTACTAATATAAAGTCATAAAATAGTATGACAGAGGACGACGTGGTTGGATGACGTCACAGACTCAACGGACATGAGTTTGAGCGAGCTCCTGAGTTGGTGATGGACAGGGAAGCCTGGCGTGCTGCAGTCCGTGGGGTCGCAAATAGTCGGACAGGACTGAGCGGTTGAACTGAACTGAATAGAAAGTGATCTTCAGACTATTTTTTTAATTAATTACTTTTATCTTTTATTTTTGCTTGCACGGGGTCTTCACTGCTGTGAGTGGGCTTTCTCTATTGTGAGCAGCGGCAGTGTGCGGGCTTCTCATTGCAGAGGCTTCTCTTGTTGCGGAGCACAAGCTCTTGGCAAGCGAGCTGCATTAGCTGCCGCGCGTGGGCTCCGTAGTCGCGGTGTGCAGTCCTGGTGTGAGTGTTCTTCAGTAGCTGTGGCACACGGCTTTGTTCCTCTGAGGCGTGTGGTATCTTCTGGAGCAGAGATCGAATCTGTGTCTCCTGCATTGGCAGGCGGATTCTTACGCGCTGCCACCAGGGACGTCCCTGCACACTATTTCGATAAGTGAAAAAAAGCAAGGTGCCAATCTCAAATGGTTTGCTACTGGGGGATAAGAAAGGAGAGATATATGAATATGGCTGTGTGTACCTGTGTGTACTTGCTTATATTTGTGAAAAGACACATTGGAAATATAAACAAAAAATTTTCAAATGTTTATTTATAAGGAAAAAAGTAAGAGACCAATGTGGAACAGGGAAGGAGGAAGAATTTCTCTGAATGTAACTTACCAAATTTTGGCTTTGGAAACATTTATGTCTTACATGTTAAAACAAATTTAAATCAAAAGAAGACAATATGGACAGCAGAGATAAAATTCTCATGCTTGTTTTTTTCTTGTTTATTTTTCTTTTATTCTGAGAAGAGGATTTGAGACAGATTTAATCAGAGCACAGATGTATGCCATATGCATTTTATTTTTATTTTTCTATAATTGTTGTTTAGCTGCTAAGTTGTGTCCAACTCTTCACAACTCTATGGACTGTAGCATACCAGGCTCCTCTGTCTTGCAGAGGAATTTGCTCAAATTCATGTCCATTGAGTCAGTAATGTTATCTAACCCTCTCATCCTCTGCCGCCCTCTTCTCCTCTCGCCGTCAGTCTTTCCCGGCATCAGGGTCTTTTCCAAAGAGTCTGCTCTTCACATCAGGTGGCCAAAGTATTGGAGCTTCAGCTTCAGCATTAGTCCTTCCAATGAATATTCAGAGTGGATTTCCTTTAGGATTGACTGGTTTGATCTCCTTGTTGTCCAAAGTACTCAAGAGTTTTCTCCAGCACCACAATTCAAAAGCATCAGTTCTCGGGTGCTCAGCCTTCTTTTTGGTCCAACTCTCACATCCATACTGGAAAAATCATAGCTTTGTTGGCAAAGTGATATCTCTGCTTTTTAATACACTGTCCAGGTTTGTCATAGCTTTTCTTCCAAGGAGCAAATGTCTTTTAATTTCATGGCTGCAGTTACCATCCACAGTGATTTCAAAGCTCCCCAAAATTAAATCAGCCACTGCTTCCATTTTCCCCCCTTTCATTTGCCATGAAGTGACAGGACCAGATGCCATAATGTTAGTTTTTTGAATGTTGAGTTTTAGGCCAACCTTTTCACTCTCCTCTTTCACTCACACCAAGAGGCTTTTTAGTTCCTCTTTGCTTTCTGCCATTAGAGTGGTATCATCTGTATGTTTGAGGTTGTTGATATTTCTCCCAGCAATCTTGATTCTAGCCTATCATTCGTCCAGCCTGACATTTCTCATGATGTACTCTGCATAGAAGTTAAATAATCAATTAGGGCGACAATATATAGCCTTGTCATATTCCTTTCTCAATTACGAACCAGTCTGTTGTTTCATGTAAGGTTCTAACTGTTGCTTATCTTGCATACAGGTTTCTCAGGAGCCAGATAAGGTGGTCTGATACTCTCATCTCTTTAAGAATTATCCAGTTTGTTGTGATCCACCCAGTTAAAGGCTTTAGAAGTAAGTGAAGTAGAAGTAGACGTTTTTCTGAAACTCCCTTGCTTTCTCATGCTCCAAAGACTTGCTTTCTCCATGCTCTAAAGAATGTTGGCAATTTGATCTCTGATAACTATCAATGCAATAGTTCTAAATAAAAACATGAGAGAAAATCTCTGTGACCTTAGGTTAGGCCAAGATACACATCAAAAGCACAAACCATATGCAAAAGTGTCCTGAATTGGACTTCAGAATTCAAAACTTCTCTTTGAAAGCATGGTTATGAAAATTAATACTAGCCACAGACTGGGGAAAATATTGGCAAAATATATATCTGATAAAGGGCTTGTATCCAGAATCATATATATATATATATATATATATATATTCACACACACATACTTTCAAAACACAATAATAGAAATCCATTTAACCCAATTAAGCAGCGGGTAAAAATTTGAAAATCTGCCTCATTAAAGAAGATGTAAAGGAAGCAAACAAACACATGAAAAGACTGTCAGCTTCACTAGTTAGTCACTAGAGAAATACATATTCAAACCATTAAATACCTATAAGAATGGATAAAATTAAAAACAAGGAAACAAGCAAAAAACACTGAATGTCACCGGGTGCTGGTAAGGAGTCAGAGCAGATTGGACTCTCATAAACCACTGGTGGGAATACAAAATGGTATAAGCAACTGCTTGGGAAAGCAGTTTGAGAGTTTCTAATAAACATACACATATCAAACAACTCCTTTCTAGGTATTTACATGAGAGAAATGAAAGTTTATGTCCAGAAAAAGACCTGCTGATGAATCTTTGTAGCAGACTTTACTCATAATTACCAACAACTGCAAAAAACCCAAGCAGCCATCAGCTGGTGAATGGATAAATAAATTGTGATATATCCATATGTGGAATGCTACCAAGCAATAAAACCATACACCACTGATGCATGCAACAAAATGGATGAATCTCAAGTGCATTATTAGGACCAAAAGAAGCTGGAGTCAATATGATAATATTTATATGACATTATGGTCTTCCCTGGTGGCTCAGAAGGGACAAAAGCCATCTGCAATGCAGGAGACGCTGGTTAGATTCCTGGTGCCTAAGAGTCAGACACAACTTGAGTGACTAAGCATTCACACAAATGACATTATGGAAAATACAAAATTATAGGACAAAAATTGGACCAATAGTTGCCAATGGCTGGAGATCTGAAATGATTGTCTACAAGATGGTATAAAGAAACTTAGGATGATGGAAATACTCTGTATTTTGACTGTGGTTGTGGTTCCCCAATGCAGAGAACTATCCACCTAAAAAGGGTGATTATTTTATTTATATAAATTATTATTTTGATAAACTACCTTTGAGTTAAGTATATATGCACATTAAAACAAATAAAGTACAATCTGTTCTTTCCTGGAACAGCTATTAAACAAATAAATATAAATGTGTAAATAAATATACAGTTCAGTTCAGTTCAGTCATTCAGTCCTTTCTGACTCTGTGCGACCCCGTGGACTGCAGCACAGCAGGCCTCCCTGTCCATCACCAACTCCCGGAGTCTACCCAAACTCATGTCCACTGAGTCAGTGATGCCATCCAACCATCTCATCCTCTGTCGTCCCCTTCTCCTCCCGCCTTCAATCTTTCCCAGCATCAAGGTCTTTACCAAAGAGTCGGTTCTTTGCCTCAGGTAGCCAAAGTATTGGAGTTTCAGGTTCAACATCAGTCCTTACAATGAACACTCAGGACTGATCTCCTTTAGGATGGACTGGTTGGATCTCCTTGCCATCCAAGGGACTCTCAAGAGTATATAAATATACAATTACATACTGCATTTAACAACACAGCTGGCCATCTCACAAAGGGCTGGATAAGGAAGTTTGCAATTTATGTTTGAATATTGTGCTGAGCTGTGCTGTGCTTAGTCGCTCAGTTGTGTTCAACTCTTTGCAACCCCATGCACTGCAGCCCGCCAGGCTCCTCTGCCCATGGGGATTCTCCAGGCAAGAATACTGGAATGGGTTGCCATGCCCTCCTCCAGGGGATCTTCCCAGCCCAGGGATGGAACCCAGTTCTGCCACATTACAGGGGATTCTTCACTGTCTGAGCCACCAGGGAAGCCCAAGAATACTGGAGTGGGTAGCCTATCTTTTCTCTAGGGAGACTTCCCGACCCAGGAATCATGCTGGGGTCTCCTGCATTGCAGGTAGATTCTTTACTACCTGAGCTACCAGGGAAGCCCAGAAATAGATATATGAAGTGGTGAATGGAGAGGAGGGAGGTTTGGTTGATATTAAATCAATCAAATCAATCCAATTCATTTGTTTTAGAATTTGGTAGAGTCTTCTATTTGCTATATTACAAGTAATAGCTAAATTACAACCTTCCTGTATATTGGACACTACACTAGATTCTTTACATATATCATTTTATTTAATCCTCAGAGTAATCCTATACATTTGCTACTATTACCCTCTCCTTTCAGATGGTAAAGCGTCTGTCTACAATGCGGGAAACCTGGGTTCGATCCCTGGGTCAGGAAGATCTGCTGGAGAAGGAAATGACAATCCACTTCAGTACTATTGCCTAGAATATCCCATGGACAGAGGAGCCTGGTAGGCTACAGTCCATGAGGTCGCAAAGAGTTGGGCACGACTGAGAGACTTCACTTACTTACTTACTTACTTTTTAGGCTGTGGAAGCATGAATACGTAAGTTCTGCAAATTGTCTAAGGTCTTACAACAAATAAGGAGCTAGCTTGATACTGAACCCAGACCTGCATGACTAAAAAGACATTGATCCCCATGCCAGGGTGTTTTAAATGTTGTTTGCTTACCGTGCAGAATCCCAGTCCTTGCTTAGGGTCTGGCATTCAGACTGAAGAACAGGGGGATTCCTGAGGGGCTGTATTTTCACAAGCACTTCACGAGATCCTGGCCAGGTCTCCCCATTCAGACCATCTCTCCTAGTCTGTAGTCTGTGTGGTCAGTAGAGTAGATCATTATAAAGAGACTCAGAACCACACGATAGCAAAACTGCAAGAGATTTTGAAGACTGTTTAGACCAGTGGCATATCTCCAACCTAAAGGTTGAAAAGAGAAAAGGCAATGGACTCCTGGGTGTAGAGCAGCCGTGCTGGTGGTTTCTCAGAAATAGGGGCCTGAGGATGTCTTGGGAGCAAGGCCTGTGCCCCCATGCTTGAGAGAAGAGACAGAAGGAAGTCAGGGTTTCCCAAAACTGGGGGCAAGGTCACTAGTTAGAGCAGCAATAAGCAGGGGCTTGTTATCCAGCAGGGGCTGCCTTGATAACAGCCTCTCCGGATGCTGTGCCCTTTGCAAAGTACTTTTCCTGTGAATTACATTCCTTGCTCAAGGCGGAAGGGAGGAAGGGCGAAGGGAGAAAGGGCTTCCCCTGGTGGCTCAGACAGTAGAGAATCTGCCTGCAATGCGGGAGACCTGGGTTGGGAAGATCCCCTGGAGGAGGGTACGGCAACCCACTCCAGTATTCTTGCCTGGAGAATCCCCATGGACAGAGGAGCCTGGCGGGCTGCAGTCCATGGGGTCACAAAGAGTCAGAAATGACTGAGCGATTAAGCACACATTCCTTGCTCACAGTTGATCTCTGAGAAGGTATATTGGTTAAACTTCTTGATTGAATGTAAGAGAAATCAGTTTAAACAGCCGAAGTTGCAAAGAGGGATTTCTGATGAAGGTATCGGCACAGCTCACAGGACCCAGACCTCAGGAAGGGCCTGGAAGCGGGGACTGGGCATCATGGGGACTCTCTCTGCGTCTCTAATCCCGATTTCTCGCTCTCCTTTTCTCCCTGCCCTCTTTTCTTCCTTTCCTCCCCTCTCTCCTCTCTCATCCTTTGCCTTTCTGGTCCTCATGGTGGTTAGAAAATGCCCAGCCATAGCTCCTGAGCTTAGATCATCAGGTTCTTTTTGGTCCGAGGTCTGTATTTCAAGAGGGACCCTGAATGGGCCAGTTTTGGTCAGGTGCTCACCTTGGTTCAATCAGAGGAGTCAGGGATGGGGTCCTAGTGCCCCCAGTGACCACTGGGAGCCCCAGAGAGGAGCTGGCAGACAGCCCAACAGGTGTTTAGTGCATGGCCCCTGCACGCTGGCTATATAACACCTGTATACATCATCCCGCACATACACTTTTTCAAAGATGCCTCGGCTTAATGAGGCCCACTATTCTAGTTAGAGCTGCAAATGTATACTCTCCTTCCACTAAAGGAAGACAACTCAAGGTCATGGCCGGCTGCTCTGTGCAGAAGTGAGAACTATGTTTCATAGACAATCTCACCTTTGTCATAGAAGGCAGTAGCCACCTTTTTGCTACTTAGGTGTTGGTCTCAGATTCCAGGGAGTAGGTATCCTTGTAGGCCATTATTTAGCCCACCACAAGTAGCTTTGTTTAAAAGGTAAAACAAAACAGATGAAGTTAAAAACTTTCAAAGACATTTATTATTTATTTATTTATAGCCTCACTGTGTGGCATGTGCAATCCTAGTTTCTCCAGGTTTCAAACCCACACCCCTGGAAGTGGACGCCCAGAGTCTTAACCACTGGACCACAAGGGGAGTCCCTGGGTGAAATTAATTTTAATTATATATTTTATTTAACTGAATGTAACCAAAACATTGCTTCCCTAGTGAAAATTAAAGTCGCTCAGTGTGTCCAATTCTTTGGGACCCCATGGACTGTAGTCCATGGAATTCTCCAGGCCAGAATACTAGAGTGGGTAGCCTTTCCCTTCTCCAGGGGATCTTCCCAATCCAGGGATCGAACCCAGGTCCTCCCACATTGCAGGTGGATTCTTTACCAGCTGAGCCACCTGGTAAAGAACCTGCCTGCCAATACAGGTTCCTGCCAGTACAATTCCCTATCCTCTCTGCATTTTAGGTCGAGGAGTTCTTGAGCTGGGTCACAGCTGCACATACCATGGGGTCACGCTCCAGTGAAAGGACCCTGTCCAGGTCTCTCTTTTTTACAGTGGGATTTGCCCAGGGGGATAAACACCCAAGATGTTTATGTTGCATCTAGCCAAGATGCCAGCTGACTAGGGGAGAGCTGGGAAAGGCCAGCTGTGTGGTCCTAGAGACCCTGAGTGTTCCTTGGGCATGGGAAGTGGAATTCAGTGTGGCCTCTTGCTATCAGAGAACTGGCCTGGTAGGACTGCACCTTGTTGCCAGGAAATAGAAATGCAGAAAAGCACCCACAGCTGTCAGTGGGGTGGTCCTGCTTTGTCTTCATAGCTGAAAATGGTGGCTATAGGCTTCCCAGGTTGTGCAGTGGTGAAATAACCCGCCAGCCATTGTGGAAGACCCAAAAGATGCAGGTTTGATCCCTGGGTTGGGAAGATCCCCTGAAGTAGGAAATGGCACCCAACTCTAAGATTCTTGCCTGGAGAATCCCATGGACAGAGGAGCCTGGTGGGCTACAGTCCATAGCGTCGCAAGGAAGTGGATACGACTGAGCAAGAAGCTCAGAGAGGACTTTAGGTTTCCAGTTTTCTCCCAGCTACTGTTCTCTTCTGCTGCTTCTAGTGTGACCACATCCATGCAGGGTTTGACCCAGGGTCGCCGTCTGAGATGGACTGAGCTGGGGGTTGTGTATGCAGCAGGCCCCTGTTGGCCTGAGATGGGTTGGGGAGCATGTGAGCTGGGCCAAGCTGTGGCCAGTCGGGGACCCCGACACACCAGGGTGTGGTTCCTGTGGCTGAGGGAAGGAAACTCCTGTAGTTTCAGGAGCAGTTGGACGGAGTGGCCTGGCCTGAGGTTGAAGCCGCGGTGGGGCGGTTCACGGACAGGCTTGTTTGGGATGGAGGAGAATTGCTAAGCTGTTTATTTTCGGGGTGAGCTGCTCCACCCAAGAACGTCTCAGTCATGTCTTCAAGGCTGTAGCTCCTCCAGAGAGGCTCTGCTTTGCCCGAGTCAGTGATTTTTGTCTCCTTCTGTCTAAGAAACCCGCCAGTTTGTCTCCCAGAGAGTGTTTTGCCCTCGGGGAGGATGGGAATTCTGGTGACTCTGGACCTAGACAGAGTCCTCTTGGCCTTTGGGTTGGTAATTTTCCAATTCGCTGCAGAGCTGGGGCCGCAGGTGGGTGTCTGACCTGAGCTTGACACCCTAACTAGCTCCGTCAGCGGCAGGCGCCAGGGTGTCTGCACAGACCAGGCCTCCCTGACAGGCCTTATCTGGGCTGGTTTGGCTGACTACCAGGCCAGGGGAACCATGTACCTGAGGCCTCATCCCAGGAGTCAAGAAAAACCTCTTGTCTTTGCCCCAAGTTTTCCCGAGGACCCTGCTAAGGCTTTTTGAAGGCGTGTTAAGAGTGATGCGTCATCTGCGTGCTCATCTCTCCTTGATGTGCCCACACAGAGTGTGTGGTCCAAAGCTCAAAACAATGGGCAGGTCAATAACCAGTTACGTTTGATGTGGATCTGTTATTGTAACAGTTTTCAGAGCAAACTCTGGGATGAACTTATTTGGTTTGCCTTTCTCAAGGTTTGCCTAACTTTTCCCGATGAAATTCCTCATATTTCAGGCATGTCTGACTCTTTGCGACTCCATGAGCTGTAGCCTGCCAGGCTCCTCTGTCCATGGGATTTCCCAGGCAAGAACACTGGAGTGAGTAGCCGTTCTCTTCTCCAGGGGATCTTCCCAACCCAGGGACTGAATCCAGGTCTCCCACATCGCAGGCAGATTCTTTACCATCTGAGCCACCAGAGAAGCCCATTTGAATACGTACAATCTCCCAAACAACACAGTAGACAGTAATAAGTAGTGCAGTAGTAAAGGAACCTGCCTGCCAATGCAGGTTCGATCCCTGGTCAGGGAAGATCCCCTGGAGTAGGAAATGGCAACTCATCCCAGTATTCTTTCTTGAAAAATCCATGAGCACAGGAACCTGGTGGGCTACAGCCATGGGGTGACAAAGAGTCGAACACGACTAAGCACTCACACCTAACTTTTCCCTATGAAATCCCCCATGTTTAAATGTGTGCAATCTCCAGAACAACACAGTAGTCATGAAAGGTAAGATTGGCTGTGTTTTCTGAGCCTTGAATACTGTTTAGGGCTGCTTTTCAGTCTGACAAGTGCTATTTGGAGGCAGAAATCTTTACGTTTTAGCTCTTAAGTTGAAAAGGACAGAATATGTTATTGGAATTAAGGTTGTGCAAGAATGCATCCAGGCCATTTGATGACCGTAGCGGAAGACAATTCATCCAACCATCCTCCTTATCTACTTATCTGGCAGAATCAAACTCTGTGACAAGTAGAGGAGTGTTGGCCGTTGACATTCTTTCTCGCCACGATGGTAATCTTCATCATCGTCTTCTGACTGTTCTTAGGTTTCAGGGGAGAGGTTTGGGCATGGCAGGGAGAGGTCTAAAAAGTTGACGGGCCAGGAGGAAAGGCAGGGCGTGGAAAGCACCTAAACAAATAATAATTAAAAATGAAAAGAACAAGTACAGCAGAAGGTAATATTTATTAGTTATGTACTTCATCTCAGGGGGCTTGGCTGTCAATGCTATGCTCAGGGCTTTAGATGTAGAACCTCATTCATTGATTCATTTGTGGATTCACTTATTCATTCCTTTATTCCATTGTTCAACAGTTATCAATGTGCCAGGCAGTGTCCTAGGTACCAAGGATGCTGCAATGAATGCAGCAAAGTCCCTGTTTCCTAGAGTAACTTTCTAGTAGGGACAAAGCCAACCAGTATACAAATAATGCAAAGTAGAGAGTCCTAGGAAGAAAATTAACTGAACACGGGATCCGGAGGGACAGAGGGTGGCTTAGGAAGTGGCTGTGTCTAGTGGGTATCTGTCTGCTTCCCAGGCAGAGGGAACAGCAGTTCCCTGATTCTGAGAAGGGCAAAGCATGTTGATGGAGGGCGGAAGGGGGAGAGGGGTTGGGAATGAGGGTGGCTAGGGAACTCTTGGAGATTATAGCAGGCACACATTTTGATGTAGGTTTGAAAGGAATTGCACTGCTTCTTTAATGGAGAAAAGGTTAGGTTGAGGGTAAGGATGGGAGCAGGAAGCCCAGTTAGGAAGCTTCTGCAGTCATCCAGGAGGAAGATGGTGATGGTTTGCAGCCATGACCTGAAGTTGGAGGAGGTGAGAAGTGGTAGACTGTGGAAATACTCTGGAGTTATGATGAACATATTTGCTGATAGATTCAGATGTGAGCTGAGAGCAAGAGAGAAGCATGTTGTGACTGAGTCCAAACTAGCAGCTCCATTTACTGACCTGGGCAGCTAGGGGAAAGGAGCAGCTTTGGAGACACAGATCAAGAGTCTGGTGTGGACATGCCACCTATGTGATGCTTCTTACGCATCAGTGGTGTCCGAAAGAGAGCTGAGCGGCCCAGTGGATCAAGAGCTCCCAGGGGAGGCTACTTGTTTAGACTCAGGTGTCATGAGCAAAAAAAGGCCTTCTGAAGTCAAGGATCTGAGGTCCAAGGTACTCCAGCATTCCTGCTTAGAGAAGGGACATGTGCTGAGGGGAGTTCAGAGAGGTGGGAGGGAAGCCAGGCCCTTATTGACAGCAAGTCAGGAGCGTGACCAGCGATGTCCAGTGCCCGAGTCGGTTGAGGGAGATGGAAACAGAGCTGATCTCAGGGTCGAGCCACTTGTATTTCCTTCATCTTGAAACCTTATGTGGTGGGCACTGTTTTTTTTTACACTCTACCAGTGAGAAAGCCAAGGCTCAGAGAGGCTGAGTTATCTGCCAGGGCTCACACAGTCAGAGATGGAGCCGGGGCACACTAAACCCGCTCAATCCAGAGGCTCCCTAGGGCTACAACTGGGAACTACTACTACTGCTAAGTCACTTCAGTCGTGTCCAACTCTATGTGACCCCATAGACAGCAGCCCACCAGGCTCCCCATCCCTGGGATTCTCCAGGCAAGAACACTAGAGTGGGTTGCCATTTCCTTCTCCAGTGCAAGAAAGTGAAAAGTGAAAGTGAAGTCACTCAGTCGTGTCCGACTCTTCGAGACTCTATGGACTGCAGCCCACCAGGCTACCCCATCCATGGGATCTGCCAGGCAAACGTACTGGAGTGGGGTGCCGTTGCCTTCTCCAACAACTGGGAACTACACATTCCCTTCTCTATTTCCAGTGTAGTCCTGGGCTTCATAACCTCACCTGCCAGGTAAACAGTGCTCCAGGGAGGGAAACGTTCTCAGTTCCACTCAGAGGATGACAGGTCAGTGCAGAATCTTCAGAAAGAATGATTCTAACTGAGGACAGGGAGAGGAGAATGTAGTGCATTTAAGAGAGGCCTGTCTCCCTGCTTATGTTCAGTTTGGGCTCATGATTGCCTTAAAAATGCCTTATTAGTGTGAAAGAGAAGAGGAAAAAGCTCAAAATAGAAAGTGTTTATACAAAAAAAAAAAGAAAAGAAAACCTAGTGGGGGGTTTGCAGGCTTTTCTGACAGATTGCAGGCTACAAATCAGATTTGTGGGTGAAGTCTAGGCTCTTTGTGTTTGTTCTTTCTTTGTTTTCTCTCCTGTATGCTTAATGCCCATTTAAGAAAAGTCAATTAGGATACAATAGAAATAGCATAAGTAACCTTCAGCCTGAGATAATGTTATCTATTGACTACAAACTATTTTATGTGAAAAGGCATGTTTATCTTTCAGGAAAATAAAGTGGCTGATGCACTGCCCCACTTTATATATATATATATATAATTTTCTAATTGTATATTCTTAAAACCAGTAATACTCTGAATCTAGGTTTTCAAATCTGGGTGAATCTAGAGAAAGGTCAGTTTTGTAGGCTGCATGCGGGCTTCCCTGGTGGCTCAGCAGTAAAGAATCCCCCTGCCAGTGTGGACACGTGCATTAGATCGATCCCCAGGCTGGGAAGATCCCCTGGAGAAGGAAATGGCAGCCCACTCCAGTATTCTCGCCTGGAGAGTCTCATGGACAGAGGAGCCTGGTGGGCTACAGTTCATGAGGTCGCAAAAGAGTTGGATACAACTTAGCAACTAAACAACAGCAACAACAGCAGGCTGTAGGCAGCAGCAGAGTTGTGGGTGGTTGTTACAAAATGAAAAGTCTTTCGTTTCAGAGTGAATTTGTTTCCTGTGGCTGCCATGACAAAGCACCATAGACTGGGGTTCTGAAGACAATAGGCATTTATTCTCCAGCCATCCTGGGGGCCTGAGGTTGGAAATCAGTGAGGCCAGTCCCTGCCCTTCCCACTGCTGGAGGCTGAGACGTTCCCTGGCTCATGGTTTCACAGTTCTGATCTCTGCAGTGTCTTCATGTGGCTTCTCCCTTGAGTCTCCTGAGTCTCAAATCTCTTCTGACTTTTTCTGATAAGGACCTTATCCTTGGATTGGCATGCATGCTTGCTAAGTCGCTTCAGTCATGTCTGACTCTTTGCGACTCCATGGGCAATAACCCTCCAGGCTCCTCTGTCCATGGGATTCTCCAGGCAAGGATACTGGAGTGGGTTGCCATGCCCTCTTTCAGGGGATCTTCCCCATCCAGGGACTGAACCCTTGTCTCTTGCCTGTACTTGCATTGGCAGGCAAGTTCTTTACCACTGGTGTCACTTGGGAAGTCCCTTGGATTTAGGGCCCAGCAAAGATCTGTTTCTCCAAATAAGGTCACAGTCATAGCTTCTGAGTTTTAAGATGTGGACATAGATTTTTGGAAGCTTTGCAGAAATCTTGACACAGTGTTAGACCCCCAAAGTGGTGGGAAGGACTCAGAGGCCCAGGATATAGTCTTCCCTCTGATGTTTAGTTTTGTAAGTTAACACACAACACCACGATCAAGAGACTGTAACACACGTGTGTCAGAAGTTTCCGGAAGTGCATGAGAGAGAGGCAAGGATGCTCACTCTGCAATTCTCCCTTGTAGGCATCGACATCTCACAGAAAGAGAACGTGCTCTGGATCAGACCCACCAGGGCTGAAACTCATTCTGCCACTCACTGGCTCTGTGACCTTGGCCGTTGATTGAACTTGACCTCCATCTTTTCAACTGTGAAATGTTGAGTTATAACACTGACTTTGGAGTATCCCTGAGAAGATCCAAAGAGCCGTCCAGTGTCTGGTCCCCAGCACAAGCCTAGATGATTCTGAGGGTCTACAACCCCTTCTCTCCATGCCAAGCCAGGTGGCCCATACGCCCTTGCCTTCAGGATTCAGCTTGTTCTGTTGGGTGAGGTGAGAGCTCCAGTCTGGTTCCTCAAATCCTGCCTCTGTCAGCTGCTCTGTTTAGGGTCTCTGTTCCCACAAGATGTTTCTGATTCACTCACTCAATCCTGCCCCGAGGTAATGAGAACTTTTCTCATCTGTTCCTCAGAAATCCCTGGCATTTAGATTTATCTACCCAGTTCAATTATTAAGAAGAGGTGGCAAGAATACACAGAAGAACTATACAAAAAAGATCTTCATGACCCAGATAACCACAGTGCTGTGATCACTCACCTAGAAGCCAGACATCCTGGAATGTTAAGTCAAGTGGGCCTTAGGAAGTATCACTACAAACAAAGCTAGTGGAGGTGATGGAATTCCAGTTGAGATATTTCAAATCCTAAAAGATGATGCTGTGAAAGTGCTGCACTCAATCTGCCAGCAAATTTGGAAAACTCAGCAGTGGCCACAGGACTGGAAAAGGTCAGTTTTCATTCCAATCCCAAAGAAAGGCAATGCCAAAGAATGCTCGAACTACAGCACAATTGCCCTCATCTCACAAGCTAGCAAAGTAATGCTCAAAATTCTCCAAGCCAGGCTTCAGCAATACGTGAACCGTAAACTTCCAGATGTTCAAGCTGGATTTAGAAAAGGTAGAGGAACCAGAGATCAAATTGCCAACATCCGCTGCATCATGGAAAAAGCAAGAGAGTTCCAGAAAAACATCTACTTCTGCTTTATTGCCTATGCCAAAGCCTTTGACTGTGTGGATCACAATAAACTGTGGAAAATTCTGAAAGAGACAGGAATACCAAACCACTTGACCTGCCTCCTGAGAAACTTGTATGCAGGTCAAGAAGCAACAGTTAGAACTGGACATGGAACAATAGACTGGTTCCAAATTGGAAAAGGGTACGTCAAAGCTGTATAATGTCACCCTGCTTATTTAACTTTTATGCAGAGTACATCATGTGAAATGCCTGGCTGGATGAAGCACAAGCTGGAATCCAGATTTCTGGGAGAGATATCAATAACATCAGATATGCAGATGACACCACCCTTATGACAGAAAACAAAGAAGAACTAAATGAAACACTTGATGAAAGTGAAAGAGGAGAGTGAGAAAGTTGGCTTAAAACTCACCATTCAGAAAACTAAGATCATGGCATCTGGTCCCATCACTTCAAGGCAAATAGATGGGGAAACAATGGAAACAGTGAGAGATTTTATTTTTGGGGCCTCCAAAATCACTGCAGATGGTGACTGTAAGTCATGAAATTAAAAGATGCTTGTCCTTGGAAGAAAAGCTATGACCAACCTAGACAGCATATTAAAAAGCAGAGACATTACTTTACCAACAAAGGTCTGTCTAGTCAAAGCTATGGTTTTTCCAATAGTCATGTATGGATGTGAGAGTTGGACTATCAAGAAAGCTGAGTGCCGAAGAATTGATCTTTTGAACTGTGGTGTTGGAGAAGACTCTTGAGAGTCCCTTCGACTGCAAGGAGATCCAACCAGTCAATCTTAAAGGAAATCAGTCCAAATATTCATTGGGAGAACTGATGCTGAAGCTGAAATGCCAGTACTTTGGCCACCTGATGTGAAGAACCGACTCATTGGGAAAGGCCCTGATGCTGGAAAAGATTGAAGGCAAGAGAAGGGGATGACAGAAAATGAGATGGTTGGATGGCATCACTGACACAATGGACATGAGTTTGAGTAGGCTTCAGGAGTTGGTGATGGACAGGGAGGCCTGGCGTGCTGAAGTCCGTGCAGTCACAAAGAGTTGGACACAATTGAGTGACTGAACTGAACTGACTCAGTTCAATCTGGGCTTTCATGGTAGCTCAACTGGTAAAGAATCCACCTGCAATGTGGGGGACCTGGGTTCAATCTCTGGGTTGGGAAATCCCCTGGAGATGGGACTGTCTACCCACTCCAGTATTCTGGCCTGGATAATTCCATGGGTAGAGGAGCCTGGCAGGCTACAATCCATGGGGTCTCAAAGAGTTGGACACGACAGAGTGACTTTAAAAAACAAACAAACAAAACCCAGTTCAATCTAGTGCTCAGCTAAGGGCCCAGTAATTCTTTCGCTTGGTTTCATTGCATATCCATTAAGATTTTGCTCTGACTCAACCTGCCCTTCTCTTTTCTTTGTGCTCTCAATGCTCTGCAAGCCTCCTGGCTTCCGATCTTTCCCCCTCTTTTAACATTGGTTTAATGGAATCTGGCCATCCGCTTGTGGGTCTTCTCCTTTAAGCCATGAGCTCCTTGAAGGAAAAAATGGTGACTTTTGACTCTGTGTCTTTAAGGCATCAGGTGGGCTTGAGAAGAAGACAAACAAGAGTGTAATAGCTGGCTCACAGGACTGGGTGACTACTTCAGATCTTTCGGAGCTAGCCATTGATAATTAGGGGACCCAGAGCTAGGCTTCCAGTCCATGTACTGAAAGCAGCAAGCAGTAGGCTTAATTGGCAGCTCAGAATTGTGGTCTGAATGGGGCTGCTAGTTACGGGACTGGAAATAAAGGCCATTGTGACTAGCTCACGTGGCCTGTCTTTTCAGTTGTGGCAGATGATGCATTGCTCAGCTTCAGGGAGGGACCCTGGACTTGGAATCTGACGATGTATGTGGACCCAGCAAACCATCTAACGTCTCTGAACTCTAGCCTTCCACTGTGTTAAAAAACAAAGCAAAACACAATTACAAGTTATTTGGGAATGTAAATAAGATCATGGGTATACATGCAAGTAAATGTTATTCAACTTCAATGTGCAATGTAAGATAATCAGGCAGTTAGAAGTCACATGCCTCTGGGGTAGCCCTGTTCTCTGTTCTGTATATATTATTCTTTAATGCACGGTGGTGAGAAATGAATGCCAAGAAATGAAAGTAAAGTCAATCCAAGTCAGTAGGAGGATTTTGATGATGATCACTTCCGGTCCAGCTGTTGTCTTTTGTTCACTGAGAATTAGGCTAGGGTAGAGTGTCTCAGATCTTGTTCACTAAGAGTGAGGTTAGGGTAGCATGTCTCAGACCTTTGTTTTTTCACTAAGAGTGAGGCTAGGGATGTGTATCTTAGATCGTTGTGTAGTTGCCTACAGCTTGTGGAAATGCAGTCTTTCATTCAGTCGCTCTTGGCTGGGACCTGAAATTCTGCATTTCTAGCAAGTTCCCGGATGACGTGGATCCTGCTGGGTGGAGGACCACACTTTGAGTAGCAAGGAGCAGGGCAATACCCTGGGATTCACTCACTCAAATACTCTGGTTTTCTCTAAAGATCTACATTCAGGATTTTCCCAAGGCTAGCAGCTCTAACTTCTCTTTTCTTTTTTCGCTGAGAATTCATTTTCTTCTGGTCAGAATTCACAGTGAAGAATCTTCTCAGGGCAACCCAGACAGGATGGAGACAGTAAGACAGAGGGAAATCACTGCTTTGAGGAACAGTTTCTTCAACCAATAAAAGTGCTGACCCAGGGGCTTTTGTCCCACCAGACTTTAACCTGCACATTTCCAGTCTAGCACCACGGATCAACCTAGGACTCATCTAGTTAGTTGCTCAGTTGTGTCTGACTCTTTGTGACTGTAAAGGAAAGCCCACCAGGCTTTTCTATCCATGGGGATTCTCTAGGCAAGAATACTGGACTGGGTTGCCATGCCCTCCTCCAGGGGATCTTTCCGACTGAGGGATTGAACCTACGTCTCTTGCGTCTCCTGCACTTTGCTCTGATTCCACCTACCCTACTTCTCTATTCTTTGTGCTCTCAATCCTCTTCAAGACCCATGGCTTTCAATCTTTACCTCTGTTTTCGCACTGGTTTCATTGAACCCAGCCATCTTCTGTGGGTCTTCTCCTTTACACCATGAGCTCCTTGAAGACAAAATGGTGACTTTTGACTCTGTGTCTTTGAGGACTTTGACAATGTCTGACATGTGAGACAACTCCAGATCTAGCAAATGACTGGTTTGTTGGAACAAATGACCAATTTGTTTACTCAAACACCCTTTTGCTAATCCTCATTTATTCCTCTGAACAACTCCATGAATTTTTGCTGTCTCTCCCCTTCATAGACATGGTAATGGGAGCTTAGGAATGTTAAGTGGCATACCTAAGCAAGTGATGGAATTGAGTCTGGGTGAAGGTACCTCTGGCTCGTTGGTCCAGTTTCTCTCTGACCACTTTGGAATGACTGAATGAAGAAATGCATCCATAGTGAACTTTGTTTACCGTGACCTGCAGAGTGTAGGTGGCTAATCACAGCTTTGGCCAGACATGTCGACATCCGGAGTGATGGTTTCCAAGTGCTGGTCCCTGGGCCAGTGTCAGGTCAGGACCAAAGATTCACCAGTCTTGGAGAGGAGGAAAATACGAGCATAAAATTAAATTTATATAACTAAAGAACTGCCTTCATGATGAGACCATGTCAATTCTTTTCTGATATTCAAGTGACCTTCTTTTCACAAGATAATGGCAAGAATAATCATTAGTTATTACTATATTTTAACATTCTTACTAGGAAAATTAGACCAACCCCACTGAGTTGAAAATCATACTTCTTAACAGTGTACCAACCCTTAAAAGTTGGACTTCTGTGAAGTCTCCAAATGTGGGAATGACTGCTTTAGAGAAAGTTAATAATCGACCGACAACAGAGCCTCTATTTGAGGGTAAAAAGGCAGACACCTTCACGGATGACTTTGCGATTGTAATAAATTTATCCTTTTTTCCCACCTTGCCTTGCTGACTCTGAGCAGCTGTTGATAGAAGACCACAAATCCATGAAAGGAACACCTCTTTAATTTGGGCAAAATGGTTGCAGATTTTCTTTTGTAAAGAGTGCTGCTTACAGGGGCACTCTTTCAGGCGCTTGGAGAGCATTCATTTCTAAAGACTGAGAGTCAGGCTACCGGAATTTCTGGGACATGGTGAGTGAGGGGTGAGGAGAGGGAGGGGAATAGGGCCCTGACCAGGAAGACCAGGGCCATTTGGTTGAACGATCGGGGCAAGAGAGAGGAAGTCTCAAATAATGGGCACACCCAGAAGAATATTGAACAAATACCCAGAAGACAGAAGCACGGGAAGGTCAGATTTTACTTTTTATTTTGTTTCAAAGCAAAATTCCCAATCAAAATAAACACAGCCACCAAAAGTCCCGTGATATCATCAGGAACGGAACACTTTCCACGTGGAAGTGTCAGATGAGCTGAGGGAATTCTTCCAGTTTCTCTAATTCAGAGAGAAGAGTCAGGCAGGCTCTCTTTCTCATTGTGTTCATATCATCGTCTGGTGATTGGAATGACTGACAGGATAAGTACAGGTAATTATTACATCTTTTCCTTACATTTCACAACATTCAGCCCTACCTAACAGAATTGATCTGGTACCCACGAGTATGAAAAGAACATCCATGTGTAGAGCAGTGGATCACAAAATTAAAAAAAGGCTGGGCAGGCCCCACAACTCCAGGAAAAGCTTGGTGTATGGGGGACGTCATCTTTATTGTCCTCTTGGTGAGTCATGAATCACCGCACCCAATAAACTCTTGGTACACTTTTCAGATGAGCAGAACTCACCATCCTGATAGTAGCATTATCCTTCATTGCTAAGTAGCTCAAAAGTTAAAAAGCATCTTTGTAAGGTAACAAACATCAGAGCAACATCAGACTGTATATGATTAGAACAATAATCTCGCTGTAGAATGGGTTTATTATATCTATTGTGTAACTGCATTTTTTTTTTCTGATCCAGCTACTGTGGTCATTAGTAACGACAGAGAATCAAATCTGGTGTTATTTCACATCTGTAAATTTTTCAGTAATTATAAGGAGTCAAGGATTTCTGGCTAGTGAAGGAGAGAATGGCCCAGGAACATTCCTTCACCATGAGAGAGCTACTTCACGGTGGCTTGGTGGTAAAGAATCTGCCTGCTACAGCAGGAGACCTGGGTTTGATCCCTGGGTCGGGAAGATCCCATGGAGAAGGAAATGGCAACCCACTCCAGCATTCTTGCCTGGGAAATTCCATGGACAGAGGAGCCTGGCAATCTATAGTCCCTGGGGTCGCAAAAGAGTCAGACACGACTTAGTGATTAAATAACAACGAGCGACCTGACCCCAGAATTGAGCCTAAATGTGTATGTCTTGATTGATTTGTGGGTAAGTGTGGGATTTAAGTGTTCACAGATTTTACTTGGGAGCGGATCTTTCCATTGAACATACCATGCCAATGCCCTAAAATGTCTTTCTCCCAGGAAAGTGTCCGAGATATGGCAATGCGATGGCAAGTGAGATGGAGCCTCTACTCTTATGCAAACTAGATGGGAATGCAAGGTGCTTTTGTACCTGAAATGGAAAACAATGTGTGGAGGGAGATACAGAGGAAGTGAGAAGGGCAAGTGAGAAGAGTAAGGTCTTGGAGGCAGCTTCATGGAATGTGTGGTATTTTCACTGAGCCTTTGGGGATGGGGTCTAGGAAGTCATTGGCTAACACTGACTATCTTGGTAAAGATTAGGGCACATCAAGATGTAGAGGAGTACATTCCTGAACTGTGAAGTAGCGTGGAAGTCCAGGCTTTTTCCATGGGGTCACGTGGGCAGGTGGGACGGAGGGATCCTAGTGATAAGACTTGCAGATACAGGCTGAAGACACGATGGTGGTAGGAGCTTGGAAATCCAGACCGAAGAGCTTGGCTTGTGTTCTGTCCGTGACTGTTGCAAACAGATAACTCTTATTTGCCTACCCAGTAGCTATGACTTGCTTACTTTTTTTCCTTTTGCTAACAGAGCCACAATGATCATAAACCTCCCATTTTATAGGCAATCAGCATCTGTAAAATGGTTTTGTGGGTGTTTGATCAGAGGAATAGTGCTTGAGTTGATTTGTCCTTTATACGGACAACCCTGGTCAGAGGGTGGTGGGTGGAGAGTGTGGAGGAGGGAGAAAACCTTGACCAGACAAAAAGATAAAAATGAAGGCCATGGAGCTTAGCAGCAGTAAGACATACCCAAGAACCTTCTAGAATCTAAAAGCAAACAAAAATCACCTCCAAAAGATTAGAAAGGGAATAACTTCCTAACCACTCTGAAATGATAAGAACACATTCATTTTAATCTGGTTCCTTCTAAGGGACAGCATAAACCACCATGGAACTCTCAGATCTGTATTAACCAAGGGGAGAAGCCACCAGAAGGCTCTCGCCATGTGCTTTGACCTATGCTCTTGGCAGAAGCAGTAACTGTGTTAAACACAAAGGGACTGTGCTGTGCGGAACTTTGTATCTACCAAAAGATATGCTCAATGTCCCCGGTACCTGCGAATGTGACTTATTTGGAAATAGAGTCTTCGTAGATGTAATGAAATGAAGATGAGGTTTAAGAGAGCAAATGCTAAGACATCTCATTACACAGAAAAAGATTGTGTTTTTCTTCTTTAGTATCCATCTGAGATGAAAGATGTTAACTAAATTAATTGTAGTAATTATTTCACAATATATGTAAGTCATCATGCTGGACATGTTACACTTACAGTGCTGTATGTCAGTGATGTCTCAATAAAATTGGAAAAAAGTTTAAGACGAAGTCACACTGGATTGAAAGACATTTTATTTAAAATGTGTCTCATAAGCAGCATATAGATAGCTTGTCATTCAGCATGACAATCTTCATCTTATTACCACAGTGATTGGTCTAGGTGCTAGCTTCATAAGATTGCTGTAAGAAATCAACAAAAACTAAATGACTTCACTGAAACTTATTCTCTCAAAAGCATGGATGCTAGAAGTTCAAAATCAAGGTGTCAGCAGGGCGAGGCTTCCTTAAAAGACTCTAAGAAAAAATACTTCTTTACATGTTGTATCTTCTGAGGGTTGCAATAATTCTTGGTTTTCCTTGGCTTGTGGCAGAATAATGCCAATCTTTGCTCCATTGACCTTTTTGTACAAAAACCAACCAAACAAAACAAAACCCAAAACCTAACCCCTGTATCTGGGTCCAAATCTCCCCTTCTTCTAAGGACACCAGTCATTGGATTTAAGGCCCATCCTAATCCAGTGTGGGCTTCCCTGGTGGCTCAGATGGTAGAGGGTCTGCCTGCAAAGCAGGAGACCCGGGTTCAATCCCTGGGTCAGAAAGATCCCCTGGAGAAAGGAACAGTAACCCACTCCAGTGTTCTTGTCTGGAGAATTCCACGGACAGAGGACCCTGGTGGGCTACAGTCCATAGGATCAAAAAGAGTGGAACTTGACTGATGTGACTTACCAAACACACACCAGTTACACGATATTTTATAAAAATATAAGGGGAAAAGCTTACAGCTTTACTAGTTAATTTTGTGACCCTCAGTGCTTTGGCAACAAGGTATTAGTGCCAGAGAAGAGGAAGAAAGGGATCAGGACACTTAGGATTTGAGGGGCTCAAGAAATATATAATCTAAGACAAGATCAGAATTATAAATGCAAAGATTGATTTGGGGGGACAGTGGTTAAGAAATCAGAGCAGTGTGAACTGTGGAGCCAGTGTGGTTGATGACCACAGACTGGAGTCAGAGTCCAGACCCCAGGAAGCCTCACATCTCTCCCTCACAGCAGGTGAGAGGTGAGATAGTAAAAGAAAAATGAGATAAGGAGTTGGCTCATGGAAAATTCCAAGAGGCCTTGGGCACAGAGGTTAAGCGTGTGGACTTCGGAGTCACACTGTCTAAATTTGAATCCACTCGCCTGTGTTACCGCAGGCACGGTACCTAGCCTCTCTGCGCCTCCTCCTCCAAGTCCTGAGGCTTAAACAAATTCATAAGATTCCTGGTGCTTGCTATTTTTAGGAAGAAGCATGTCAGGAATCTAGTGGTTGGTGTCCAGGCAATAGAAGGTATTAGCAAAGGTCAGGGCAAGACAGAAGGTGCCTGGGTAGGGACATCTGGGCCTTCAGGTCCTCTTCAGAGCACGAGAGAGCTCCAAGGCAGGTGGCCTCTGGAGGGCCCGGGGCGGTGAGTAAGAAACCGGAGTGTGAAGCAGAAGCTCTCCTCTCTCAGACTCAGCATAACCTCCATCATCAGCTTTGTCTTTCAGACTTACTGAGCTTCTTCTGATGATGAAGGTTCTACATTGCAGCGTTATTTGTAGTAGCTACAGGCCGGAAAGAACCTGAATGTCAGTCAGGGAATAGATTAATTGTGGTATATTTGAAGAAGACTCTACAGCAGCTTTCCCAGGTGGCTCGGTGGTAGTGAGCCAATGCAGGAGATGCAAGAGGCGTGGGGTGGATTCTTGGGTCAGGAAGAGCCCATGGAGGAGCAGGTGGCGACCCACTCCAGTGTTCTTGTCTGGGAAATTTCCATGGAAAGAGTAGCCGGGCAGGCTACAGTCCAGGGGGTTGCAAAGAGCTGGACGTGACTGAGCACAGACAGATGCGTGCATTACAGCAGTTAAAGGAAGTGAATTAGTTCAATACGTTGCAGCCTGAACGGCTCTTGAAAATCTAATGATAGTGAAAAAAGTAAGTGACAGTGTGATCAAGTTTATGTAAACAAATTACATGATGCTATGAAACTGCAATGTATAGAAAAGTATACAATCAGAAATTAGATGGATGCATTCTCAAGAAGAGAGGGGTCTGGACTAGGAACAAAGTACACTCAAAATACAACATCTGTTGTTGGTGTTCAGCTGCTAAGTTGTGTCTAACTCTTCATGACCCCATGGGCTGCAGCATGCCAGGCTCCTCTGTCCTCTGCTGTCTCCCACAGTTTGTTCAAATTTATGTCCATTGAGTCAGTGATGCCATCCAACCATCTCATCCTCTGTCGTCCCCTTCTCCTCCTGCCTTCAATCTTTCCCAGCGTCAGGGTCTTTTCTAATGAGTCGGCTCTTTGCATCAGGTGGCCACAGTATGCTGAGCTTCAGCTTCAGCATCAGTCCTTCCAGTGAATACTCAGGATTGATTTCCTTTAGGATTGACTGGTTTGTTCTCCTTGCACTCAAGGGTCTTCTCCAGCACCACAGTTTGAAAACATCAGTTCTTTGGCACTCACCCTTCTTCATGGTCCAGCTCTCACATCTGCACATGACTACTGGAAAACCCATAGCTTTGACTAGATGAACCTTTGGCAGCAAAGTGATGCCACTACTTTTAATGGACTGTCTCGTTGTTGTTGTTCAGTCGCTCACTCGTGTCTGACTCTTCACGCTGTATACGTTTGTCATAGCTTTCCTTCCAAGGAACAGCCTATTACTTCATCAAATTTTTTGAAGCAAAAACAAAGGTTAATTTTGGGTGGAGGGTCCATTATTTTCCTGTACTTTCTTCTATTTTTAAAAACGTTTCCTGCCCATTGTAGAAAACAAAGTAGTAGGAAAAGCAAGTAACTAGCATGTAGATATTATTGCTGTTATCATTTTGCCCTTTTACTATATGTATATAGATGTGTATTTAAAATTACACTGTCTGTATATAGTTTTGTAAGATGTTTTTTAAACTTGATGGATTATATTTTCCTATGTCATCAAATGTTCTTTAAAGATATGATTTTCAATGACCGCAAAATAGTTCATCTTCTGTATATGCTATAATTATTCCATCATTTTCCCATGACTGGATCTATAAACTGTTATAAACTATTGGGTTAGTCAAAAGTTTCATTTGTGTGTTTTCTGTAACATCTTGCAGAAAAACTCAAATGAAATTTTTAGGTTTTTGGCCAACTCAGTACATCTGACTTTTTGGCTCTGTAAATAATGACTTTATTATATAAAAATTATTGTATAAGTAATTATATAATTATATATAACCTACATAATTAATTAGTAATATAATTAATACGTAATTAGCATAATTATTATATAATTGTATATTTCTGATTATTCCATTAAGATACATTTCTAGGAATAGAATTACTGGTTCAAGATGTATAGGCATTTTTAAGGTTATTGATAAGTAAACTCCATGGACTATAGCTCACCAGGCTCCTCCGTTCATGGAATTCTCTAGGCAAGAATACTGCAGTGGGTTGCCATTCTCTCTTACTGACTGAGGGACTGAAGCTCAGTCTTCTGCATTGCAGGCAGATTCTTTAACATCTGAGCCGCTAGGGAGGCCCATTGATACAGATTGACAAATTAGTTTCCAAAAGACAGGAACAGTTGCCACTCCCTCCAGTTCTATATGAGGTAGCTGCTGATCTTGAAGAAAGTGAAAGAAGAAAGTCAAGTTGCTCAGTCGTGTCCAACTCTTTGTGACCCCATGGACTGTAGCCCACCAGGCTCTTCTGCCCACGGAATTCTCCAGGCAGGAATACTGGAGTGGGTTGCCATTTCCTTCTCCAGGGGATCTTCCTGACCAAGGGATCAAACCTGGGTCTCCCGCATCGTAGGCAGATGCTTTTACCATCTGAGCCAGCAGGGAATGCTGATCTTAAAGTTCCATAAATTGGATAAAACTCCTAACCCACTCCACCTCCACTGCAAATTTGATTTTCCTGGTCCTCCAGTCTTATTTTCTTTTAGATTTCCTCTAGCAGTGGTTTCTAGCTCAGGAAGAAAGTGACCTCTGGCTGGAAGACAGCCGTGGTGGGCGATTCCCCTAATATTTGCTCCCATGGGAGGCTCTCTGAGCCAACCTCCTCCCTCCAAGGAGCTCAGTCACTTCCAGGCATGGGGGTGAGGGCCAGTCTTATTGCTGCTCGGCACCTCCTACTCTGTGGCTGACACCTACGCTGCGGCCGCCTTCAGAGGAAAGACAGCCTGTTATTTTGTACTTGTTGGTGTCTTATACCAATAGGAAGCCAGTGATGCTGTTCTCAGCAAACACAGATTCACCCTAAGAAGCTGTCCTTTTCGAAATGGGATAATCCTGCCCTGGTGTTCCCTGACTGGCAAGACTCCCTTCCAAATGGGAACATCTGTCTGTATCTGAAATTGATTCTAGTCATGGGACTACTGATGAGTATCAGATGGTTCAGTAGAAGAATTAATGGTTTAATCCTGGCTTATCAATTGATGGGTAACATATGTTTATTGGGCTTTCCCTGGTGGCTCAGGGATAAAGAATCTGCCCGCTGATGCAGGAGACCTGGGTCCCATCCCTGGGTTGGGAAGGTCCCCTGGAGAAGGAAATTGGCAACCTACCCCAGTATTGTTTCCATGGGAAATCCCATGAAAACAGGAGCCTGGTGGTCTGCAGTTCATGGGGTCACAGGATCAGACCAAATAACAAAACAACAAACTTGTGTTTGTTACAGACCATTTATTTACTTCTACAATATCTGTAGAGCTAAGCCACAGCCATTAGGAAAGAGCCTCTCACCTCGTGATACAGTGTTGCTTTTAAACCTACATTGACGTAAAACAAATTATTTGTATACCTCACTGTCATCATACAATTTCAGATATTTTAAAGTTAAAAAAAATAGTAGCTGCCTCCTACTGCTCTTTGGATAAATAGCCACATCCTCACCATGACCCTCAAGCCTGTCTGGTTTCACTGTGGGCAAAAACTCCCCTCTTGAAAACCTCTTTCACCTTCTTCCCAGATCTCAAATTCAACATTCTCCCTCTGACCTCAGGGCTTTTGCACATGCAGTTTCCACAGCATGGGACAGCCTCCCTCCCCCTGCATTGTTCCAGACCCAGCAGATCTCACCCCAGGGCACTCCTTTGCCAGTCTTAGTAGAATCTTTTAGATGAGCTAAAAAAAAAAATAATAATAATAATAACATCTTCAGGAAAGGCTGTCCCTCAGACCACAGACTATGTGTGGACGCTCTGATTAATGTTATCATAACATGGTGTGTTTTGCTTGTGATGATTTGTAGTTTGCCATTCAATGTTTGCCTATGTCATTATTGCTTGAAATCTGTCTCTCCCATTGCTCTTCTGTGTTCCACGGGAAAAGAGGCTGTTTTTCTTACCATCAGAAGCATGCTGGCCAATAAAATGTGGGGCAGACAGCTGCTGAGTCACCGCTTGTCAAATAAATAAATGGATACTGACTAGTATGGCTGATGGCTTGGTTGGGTTAGTGCGCTGGCTGAGCATCCTTGCGTGCAATCTCCTCATAAGGCAATGAGCTATTTCTCAAGCCATAGAAGAGTGTCATTCAGAGTGGAGCCTTTATGACAGCTGGGCAGGTTTTCTTACCTGCTTTCTTGCCTACTTGTGATGGGAAATTGTTACTTCATCTGCCTCTCATTTAAAAACAAAGACAATATCTACACTTTTCCTCCATCCCGAGACATCAACATCATCATTATTATTTTGTTTAGGAAGCAAGTTTTTTAAAATTTACTTTTTGCTGCTGCTGCTAAGTTGCTTCAGTCGTGTCTGACTCTGTGCGACCCCATAGACGGCAGCCTACTAGGCTCCCTCGTGCCTGGGATTCTCCAGGCAAGAATACTGGAGTGGGTTGCCATTTCCTTCTCCAATGCATGAAAGTGAAAAGTAAAAGTGAAGTCGCCCAGTCGTGTCTGACTCTTAGCCACCCCATGGACTGCAGCCTACCAGGCTCTTCCACCCATGGGATTTTCCAGGCAAGAGTACTGGAGTGGGTTGCCATTGCCTTCTCCAAATTTACTTTTTAGTTGGAGGGAAATTACTATATAATGTTGTGTTGGTTTCTGCCACACAGTATAGTGCAAATGAGCCATAATTTTACAGATATCCCTCCCTCCTTAGCCTTCCTCCCCTTCCCCCACCCCTTCCTTCTAGTTCATCACAGAGTGCCATTTTGGGCTCCCTGTGTTATATAGCAACTTCTTTAATAGTAACTTTTCAGAGGGAAAAACCAAATATATCCCCCCAAATATTGCTCCCATGTTAAATATATATATATATATATTGATTGTAAAACACCAAATTCTGGATGTGTTAACATGTTATAAAAAGGTGAGCATCTTTGAATTTAGACAAAATTGGCAGTCCTACCACAAAGGCTGGTTATGAATATTAAAACATATGAAGGCATGTGAAGTGTATTGCTAAATGTCTGGTACATAGTCTTCAATAAAATGATACTTATTAGTAAGCTTATTACTATTATCCCTACCATTTTACTTTGAGAGGATTAACTTGAGTTTATCCTGTGGGTTTTAGATTCCCAGTGACGTTAAAGGGCTCGTGTTCTTGCTGGGGAGGAAAAACATTTCCTCTACCCTTCTGGTATCTTCTGCTCGCTTTAAGAACTAAATTAACAGGAGACAGATTAATAGGAGAAAATCAAACAAATGTTTAATAATGTATTCATGGGAGAAACCTAGGAAGAGTGAGTAAGTCACCCAAATGGTTAAATCCCTCACCTTAAATGCCATCCTCAGCTAAAGACAAAAGAGGATGTTGAGGGGGGAGAGCCTGTTACAAGAGGTGGCCAGGAGAAGTGCAGTAAACAAGGCTAAGGATGTTGTGCAGATTTGCTTCTGTAGAGACTTGCTCATCCTTCTTGGCCTGGTCCAGGGAGGGAGACATCTTTACAAGTGGAGAGTTCCCTTATAAATGTACATAGTTCTTACAGAAGGGTGACTTCTACTTGATTTTCAGAGCTTTCCCCCTTGTCTGCCATTTCTTAGAAAATGTGCTCAGTTGATCAGTCCTGTCCCACTCTTTGCGACCCCATGGACTGCAGCCTGCCCCCCAGGCTCCTCTCTCCACGGGATTTTCCAGGCAAGGATACTGGAGTGGGTTGCCATGTCCTCCTCCAGGAGATCGTCCCCACCCAGGGATCAAACCCTCATCTCTTGCATGTCTTGCATTGTCAGTTGGATTTTTCTCCAGTTAGTGTTAGGTTAGTGAAGTCGCTTAGTCGTTTCTGACTCTTTGTGACCCCATGGACTGTAGCCTAGCAGGCTCCTCCGCCCATGGGATTTTCCAGGCAAGAGTACTGGAGTGAGTTGCCAATGCCTTCTCCAGAGGATCTTCCCGACCCAGAGATCGAACCCAGGTCTACTGTATTGTAGGCAGACACTTTTCCGTCTGAGCCACCAGGGAAGCCCACCTTAACCAGCTTAAGATAATTAATATGCCAAAGAGACATATTTAAGGGTGTCAAATTCTGCTCCCCTCCACTTGGCATGTCTGGGTGAATGCAGCCTCCCCTCAGCACTCAGGCCTCAGAAAGTCACAGTGACACACAGGAGCTAGGCATCACCGTGGACCTCCCGGAGCAACCTGAACTGGGAGTCCCAAGCTGCTTGGACCCCACCTCGAGTGTGATCCTGAATGAAGGGAAAGAAGCCCGGAGGCTGAGTCCATAGCCTTCCTCGGACACTCGCACTCCGTCTCCAGCTCCTTTCCTAAAGAAAAGCCCCCGTTTGGTGGGCCAGGATGTTCATGTCGTCCTTTCTGTGTTTTCACAAAATGACATGGGAGTGTATTTATTCCAAGAGATCTCGGTTGGGCATTTCCGGTCCCACTGCCACCCCCTGGCCCGGACTTTCCTGGCTCACCTCCAGGCAGTCACTTCCCACCCCCCTCCACACTTTCCTGCCTGCAACCCGCCCAGTTTAATTCAATTCAGTACAAACAAGCGCCTGCTGTCCTTGGAGTCATCTAACTTAAGGCGGGGCCCCCTTCTCACTCCCCTTCCCAGTCTGGCTGAAAAAGCTCCCCGTCAGGGGAAACGTTATTCTCATCCACATGGAGGGAACAGTCACTGCCCTTGGTTAGCCTGGTGTGTGAAGCTCTCCCAAGTCGGAGCCCATTCGAACTTCCCAGACTTTCTTCTGCTTTCCCCTGCTCTGTACCTGACTCCCTGCCCGTCCCATCTCTCACTCTCTTCTTTCTGGAATAATCTCCTTCACTCTATCTCCCTTAGCACCGTCGGGGCTTGTCCTGCGGCGCTTGATTGTATGTTTCTAGCTTGGGGTGTAGTCAGACATGCACACAGCTGGTGACTCTTCTAGATGATAAACTCTTTGAAAGCAGAAAATCCACCTCACTTCTCCTTCAGTTCAGTTCAGTCACTCAGTTGTGTCCGACTCTTTGCGACCCCATGAATCGCAGTACGCCAGGCCTTCCTGTTCATCACCATCTCCCAGAGTTCACTCAGACTCACGTCCATCGAGTCCGTGATGCCATCCAGCCATCTCATCCTCAGTCGTCCCCTTCTCCTCCTGCCCCTAATCCCTCCCAGCATCAGAGTCTTTTCCAATGAGTCAACTCTTCTCATGAAGTGACCAGAGTACTGGAGTTTCAGCTTCAGCATCATTCCTTCCAAAGAAATCCCAGGGTTGATCTCCTTCAGAATGAACTGGTTGGATCTCCCTGCAGTCCAAGGGACTCTCAAGAGTCTTCTCCAACACCACAGTTCAAAAACATCAATTCTTCGGCTCTCAGCCTTCTTCACAGTCCAACTCTCACATTCTTATATTGTAGTTTTTAACTACAGTACATGGAGAAATGAGTACATGACCTTTGGTTTCTGAAACATCAAAAAGAACAGTAATTATGTATCCTTTATGTGTCACAGAAATTAAATCTGCAAGAAAAAAAAAGGTGCCCAGTGGAGGGATCTTTTTTGAGCAAGTCAGTTCTTCTGTGTGTTCTCCCTCTGAACTCATTTAACGGTGCAAAGGGGCTTTTTTCTCTGATGGGCAGAGCAGAGAGGTAAATGCTGACACATGATGCTATTTTGGGCTTCCCAGGTGGCATGAGTTGTAAAGAATTCGCCTTCCAGTGTAGGAGGCCTGGGTTTGATCCCTGGGTTTGATCCCCTGGAGAAGGAAATAACAACCCACTCCATTATTCTTGCCTGGAGAATTCCATGAACAGAGGAGCCTGGTGGGTTGTAGTCCACGGGGTGGCAAAGAGTCGGACACGGCTGAGCAACTGATATGACTACACTGATGCTATTTTAGCTGTCTGTCCATTCATGCATGGATCCCATGCTCAGAAGGCAGCCAGTATACTTGGTTAAATCAACACCAGTGCTTTACTGTGTGAAGGGTGGGCTGAATTCGGATGTGTTACTGAACCAAACCTGGTTCTGCTTGCCCTCCTGTGGCAGTAAAGCCAGTGCTGACACTGGCTTGGGATGAAGGAGAGGGTGGTATTTATTATAAGGCTCCAGACAAGGAGTCCAGGCATCATGAATGCTCAAAAACTTGAACTCTCTGATGGGTTTCAGGAAAACACTTTTAAAGGCCAGGTGAGGGACGAGGTCAGTGGGGTCTGTGATCAGCTCATGCACAATTCTTTAACTGGTTGATGATGAGGTAATAGGGCCATGTCACAGGAGTTAACATTATGAGTCCCTGGGCTCCAGGAGGTCTGGGGGCTGCTGCTGCTCATGGTCATTAAGTAGTTAATGTTTTCCATTTGGTGGGAGTTTTGGCATCTGTAAAAGGACTCAAGGCAATTTGCATCAGATACTGTTATCTCGGTAATTCAGAGGGGAGTTAAAGCAGAGGATGTGGGGGGATGGGCCTGTCCTGGGAAGTCTCCCTAGGAAGATGGGATCAGCTGGGAAGTGTCCTGGGTTTAGGGCACAGCCAGGCAGGGTTCTGCCTTCCCTATGCACAGTTGCTTCAGTCCTGTCCCACTCTTTGTGCCCACAAGGACCTTTAGCCCACCCGGCTCCTCTGTCCATGGGATTTCCCAGGCAAGAATACTGGAGCAGGTTGCCATGTCCTCCTCCAGGGGTCTTCCTGGCCCAGGGGTCCAACCAGCATCTCTTACATCTCCTGCACTGGCAGGTGTGTTCTTCCCAGTGCCACCTGGGAAGCAACCCCCACCCTGCCCCCACCAGAGATGGAACGCTTCACAGATTTGCGTGTCATCCTTGCACAGGGCCCATGCTAATCTCTGACCCATTCCAGTGTTAGTGTATGTGAGGCTGAGGCAAGCACTCTTCCTCCCCCAGCTGCCCACTTCTCAGCCGCAGTTCCTGAGGGGAAAGGGTAGTCACTCAACATTCTCATCTTTAAGAGCGAAGCTGGCTCTACCTACTTTTAAGGAAACGGGTGTCACAGATAATTTTTCAGAGCCAGTGACACTGTGATATCTGCAGGTGGAAGTTCTTGGCATTTTAGGGCTCCTGAACGAAAGAGTTGTGTAAGCAACATAGCCTGCTGGGTTTTCCATGTTATGTGTTTTTTGGTTCCATGGAGTTCTAGGTGTTCTCTTGAATGTAATGACTTATTGCACGTGTCTACTGAAAACAAATGCACAACCTAAGAGCAGTGAGTTTCAGTTTTGTTTGGGGACCTGACTAAGGACAATGGCCCAGGAGATAGCCCCTTAGATAGCTCTGAGAAGCTGCTCCAAAGAAGTGGGAAGAGCCAGTATATACATACACACACACACATATATATATATATTTTAGGGGGGGCTGGGAAATACATTTAGTCAAGCATAAAAATATTACTGTTAGTCACAAAGGCTTCCCTGGTGGCTCAGCGGTAAAGAATCTGCCTGCGATGCAGGGGACGCAGTAGATGCAGGAGACCTGGGTTTGAACCCTGGGTCAGGAAGATCCCTCTGGAGGAGAAGATGGCAACCCACTCCAGCATTCTTGCCTGGAGAATCCCACGGACAGAGGAGCTGGGTGAGCTGCAGGCCATACTGTCGCCAAGAGTCGGACACGACTAAAGGCACGCAAGCTAGTCACAAAGGACAGGCATCTCAGCGAATGACTTCAGCTTTGCTTATAAAAAATTTCCGCCTCAGTGATAGGTGACAAGTTTCTCATTCACTAGTCCATAAGAATCATTTATCTTTCCCTCCTTCCCTGCATTATCACCTTCATTTTCAGACACTGCAGAAATGGCCTTGTTTTCAATGGTGGACATAACCTGAGTGACCATTTGGTCTGTGTGTTCCATGTCATCCTATCCCCCTCGAGCTATGAGCTGGTTCTCAGCAGTGGGGAAGAGGTTGCTGCCACAGTGCCAGCCTCTCAGATAATGATACACCATAGAATTCTTTCAGGGCAGAAGGTTTTAGGGCAAGGTACTCCTGAATCTAATTTTTCCTGCATTATTTTAACCAGATGCTAATAGGAATCGACAGGCGACTGACCTCAAACTGTGGAAAATTTCTTAGATAGAAGCTGTTCAATGAGAAATGTCATTCTCTAGCCATTTCAGAGTCCTGTGATTTTTATCAGAATAGAGTTATTTGCCTTAAGGATTTTTCTAAACCTATTACTTTCCTATAAAAGACTTTCAATTGAAATAATACATTTCTCAGTATGTAGTTACTTTCATTGCTGGAGAGCCTAAATACTTGAAAAATGTCTTAAACTTCTATTCAAGGACCATTTTCGCCACCGCAAAATTCACAGAGGGTGATATACAGTGACTGTTTTAATACCTTGATGCCATATTAATAAAATCCAGATGTAATAAGAAAAAAAAGGATCTTATATCTTAACAATATCACAGGGCTCTTTCAGAAATGCTGAATAATCACTGTGGCTGGAGTTGGAGAGGGAAGGGCACACCATTATTTGAAGAATATCATATGGTGCCTAACGTCTTAGAGAAAGCATGGAAACACTTTCTATCTCATCTGAAATGTAGCCCTCCTTCACATCAGCTCTGTGGGGATAATGCTTCTCAAGACAACATTTTCTCATCTGCCTTTTGCTCTTTCATGTCCATGAAAGACACTAGCTTTAGGTTGGATCTCACTTAATCATTGATGATCATTGCATCTCAACCTTTTCCCCCTTCATTGGAAAGTCCATCTTTGAGGGGTTGCAAACTTACCTACTCACAGGTCTGCTTAATCCATTGGAACTGCCAACCTTGTCAGTGATCTGAAAGCTTATATAGTCTTGTGCTTTGCAAGTGAC
The DNA here is from genome assembly GCA_006410635.1 of Cephalophus harveyi. Lineage (NCBI taxonomy): Eukaryota > Metazoa > Chordata > Mammalia > Artiodactyla > Bovidae > Cephalophus > Cephalophus harveyi. Next base: position 32,958 of record SJYT01027794.1, on the reverse strand, counting down.
TTCCCAGGTGACTCAGCGGAAAAGAATCCGCCTGGCAATGCTGAAGATGTGGGTTTGATCCCTGGGTCAGGAAGATCCCCTGGAGGGGGAAATGGCAACCCACTCCAGTATTCTTGCCTGGAAAATCTCATGGACAGAGGAGTCTAGCAGGCTGCGGTCCACGGGGTCATAAAGAGTCAGACACAACTGAGCATTCATGCACACACCCAGGCACTAGTCTGGATGAAATACTACCATCATTCAAAATAACACACTGTAGAATTTCAGCACCTTTTATTTAAAACATTAAATAATGCTTTGTAGGAGGTGCTTTTTCAATCTTACTCGTAAAGTGAGAAAACACTCAGAGTATCAACTGTAAGGTTAGAAAAGGAATCTCTAGAGACATGTGTTCTAGCAAAACGGGACTTTTTAGAACTGATATATTTTACTTTAAAATAGTTGATAAGTCAATAGTTAAGTTTTCCTTCCCTCCTTCAAGAAAGGATTTCCTGAGTATTAGCAGTATTTTTGGCATGCACAGTTACGTCATTCCTAAGCTATCGGTGCCTGAAATCATTCATTTTAATACATAAGGAGAATTTCCTCTGGCTATAGCAGAAAAAAAAAAAGTTGTTTGCTTAAGATTGTACTAAGGTGAAGGTGAAGGTGAAGTCGCTCAGTCGTGTCCGACTCTTTGCGACCCCGTGGACTGTAACCTACTAAGCTTCTCCGTCCGTGGGATTCTCCAGGCAAGAATACTGGAGTGGATTGCCATTTCCTTCTCCAGAGGATCTTCCCGACCCAGGGATCGAACCCGGGTCTCCCGTATTGAAGGCAGATGCTTTAACCTCTGTTCATGGTAAATTGTGTCACAGTAAATGCTTAGAGTTCTTTGTGTTTTTGTCACATATTTTAGCAAAGGATTCAGTTTGTGTTAGTATTTTTGCTCAACGGGCACATGCCTTGCCCTACCGATCAGATACCTGGTAGCTAGTGGGTTCAGAGAACATCTTAGAGTTCCCTTGCCAGTGGTCTTTCAGCATGCTGGGGATCGGAGGGCAGAAGGCCTGTATCGCAGGAGACACGCCAGGCCGCTGGGCTGTCAGCATCAACTGTGTCACAGATGGTGCCATTGCCACATCTGAAATTTAACGCTCCAAGGAAAACTGTGATGCAACACGGAATGGAACATAGGTGTGTCAAGTGGGAAAGCATCTTCTAAAGATTCCTGAGATCATATTACTATTTGTGCTATCACGTATCTTTTTGAGGTATGTGAGAGAACAGCTATTGAGCGAAAGAGAAATTATCCTGTGAATGAAGTCATGGATTTGAGAGCTCACTAGCCCCTGGCAATGATGACTTTAGGTTTCCTCACTTTTTTCCCTCATCTCTTCTCTTATGAGTGTTCTGTATGTACGAGACAGCAGATCTTCTTGGAGGCCATGGACTATGGTGGCATGTCCCCTAACCGACTATTCTTCTTGGAACTCTAGTTAGTCTTGCAAAATTTAATAGTTGTTTCATGGCAAAAGAATTTTCCTGGCTGTATTAGTCAAGTTTCTGCAGAAAAATGGAACTGTTTTGTTGTTCAGTCACTCAGTCAGTTCCTGCTCTTTGAGACCCCATGAACTGCAGCACGCCTGGCTTCTCTGTCCTTCACTACCTCTTGGAGTTTGCACAAACTCATGTCCATTGAGTCGATGGTGCCATCCAACATCTCATTCTCTGTCGTCCCCTTCTCCTGCCTTCAATCTTTCCCAGCATCAGGGTCTTTTCCAATGAGTCAGCTCTTTGTATCATGGCCAAAGTATTAGAGTTTTAGCTTCAGCATCAGTCCTTCTAATGAGTATTCAGGGTTTCCCAGGTGGCTCAGATGGCAAAGAATCTGCCTGCAATGCAGGAGACATGGGTTCGATCCCTGAGTCAGGAAGACCCCCTGGAGAAGGAAATGGCAACCCACTCCAGTATTCTTGCTTGGAGAATCCCATGGACAAAGGACCCTGGTAGGCTACCGTCCATGGGGTCACAAAGAGTCAGACATGACTGAGGGACTAGTGGAAGTGATGAATGTGTATTAAAATAGAAGGGGATTTGTTGTAAGGAATTGGCTCACATGATTATGGAGGTTGACAAGTCCAAAATCTGCAGTGTGGTCCTGCAGGCTCCAGACACAGGAGAGTCGATGGTGCAAATGAAGCCTGAAGTCATTTTGTTGAAATATTTCCTCCTGCTTGAGAAAGACTGGTCTTTTGTTCTTTTCAGGCCTTCAACTGATTGGTTGAGGCCTATGCACATTGTGGAGGTGAATTTGCTTTGTTCAAGAGTTACCGCTTTAAATATTAGTGTCAAAGTGTTAGTTGCTCAGTTATGTCCTACTCTTTGCAACCCCATGGACTGTTGCCGGGAGCCAGCGTGAGGAACTCCGCCCATGGCAAAGGTCATGAGGAAGGAGGCTTGGCATACGCAAAGGCGTGATCAAGCCTCAGGAAACCCCCTGTTCCCGAGCATCTACCCCCAAAACCAGAGTCTATTTTATGCTCTCACCTACACCTCTGACTTTACGGGGGGCTCTCCCCCATAACCATTTCTCTCAGAGAAGGAGTTAACTTCCAGCTCCAGTTAATAAAAATTCCTGGGTGTGACAAGAGTGTTTCAACTTACAAACTCCTCTGAAGATCCTCTAGCCTGCCTGATCAGGTTCGTCCGGCCACATGTGATTGTTTACAGCCTCCCAACCATGAGAGGCATGAGATGCTTTAAAACTTCCTAAATACAGACTCTTTTAAGAAGTTAGAAAATTATTAGTATAGTATAGTGGGTTGATTAGAAATTATATTGGTGAAGGGTTTTTTCATTTGTTGTGCTAATAATTACTGCTAATTCCCTGCCCTGGGTGTGACAAGGGTGTCTCAAGTCAAACCTCTCTGCTGACAGACTAGCTTGTGTGACAACCTCTCAACCATAAACAACACAGAGAGTTTGGAATATTTTAAGTCTTAATTAGCATAGGGCTTTTCATATTGTTGAGTCAATGATTGCCGCCAGGCTTCCATATCCTTAGGCACCTGGGAATATATTAATCAGTATACTTGGAATATAGAAAAGGAAATATAGTAGTTTTTGATGTTAGCAATACTAGACTTTTTGAGTTAATGAATTTTCTCTTTTGTTATAGATCACTGTACTTTGTTATAAATCACTGTGTCCTTGCTATGCAAAAATGTAAGTTTATCACTATCTTAAGACTAAATAGATCTAAAGGGGAACACTGGTGAAGGGTTTTCATTTGTTGGGCTGATATTTGCTGCTAAATCTCCATATTCCCTGGCCTTATAATGCATATAACTAGCATATAGGAAAAATAAGTATTAACCTTTAAGATTAATCATGTTAAACCTTAGGCCAAGTAAATTCCTTTCTTGATTGTAACCCGCTACACCCTCACCCTATAGGAAGGCAACTTTATTTGGAGGGTGGTGCTTGATTTAAGAAAAAAATCACTCCCGGAAAAAATTAAGTTTTCTGGTTAACTGACAGTTATCAGAGAGGGCCATAAAATGTCAGCAGGCCTCATGGCCATAAGATGATGTAAAACCCATAAGACCTTTGTATAATTTTATATGAAGCACCTGATTGTGACAAGGGTCAGGTCTGCTGACCCCCGCGTGACTCTGTATTCATCCCTATGTATAACAAAAAGTATATAAGCAAACATGAAAAATAAAGAAATCAGATCAGTTTCTGGAAAGACTGATTCCCCCGTGTCGTTTCTTTCTTGCTCCCCGTTTTTCTGGCTGAATTCCCATCTGGAATGTGGGTACTCACCAAGCCTGCTAATTTTGCCTGGGCTTCTAAGATCCGACCGGGGAGGCCTCAGTGCCTCCTCTCCTTCGGGAGAATGGAAAGACGCCTGTGGCCTACGTAGGTAGTGATTAGTATTCCAAGTAAACCAAGTTATTCAGCCCCTTTTTCTCCACTAATTTTCCTACTACACTATCCGTTTCTAATCTTTCTCTATATCTGTAATTAAATAAGTTTTTTCCTAGGACGTCTACTCCGTCTCCCCTTCGAATTACCCTGGATCCACCGAGGCTGGACCCCGGCAGACTGTAGCCCACCAGGCTCTTCAGTCTGCGGGATTCTCCAGGCAAGAATACAGTAGTGGGTTGCCATTCCCTTCCCCAGGGAATCTTCCCAATGCAGGGATCTAACCCAGGTCTCCTGCATTGCAGGTGGATTCTTTATAACCTGAGCCACAAGAAAAGCCACTTTAAATATTAACCACTTCCAAAAACAAATACCACTAACCATCACAAGTCCACTTCTTGTCAACATGGCACTTATATGCATCTCTTTATACCATAGAAAAAGAACTAAGGGGAAAAGGCAGACATTTGCTTAATACACACCTGTGCACACACACACATATTCATAACAAAATAACACGAAGCACTCATGATACTCACAGCCCTCATTTCTATAACTGGTCCTGGCAGTTGTTGGTATTCATAACTACCTTCTTCCACTCCCCATTCTGTGTTCTCTTTGCCTTCAGCAAGCAACTCAGTTGATTGTGGTTCTCTACCTGGTGGGGTAACCCAGAATTCCATTCCTGAAGGATCTAGGTCATTAGTAGTTCTACCTTAATTGGGTTGTTCTAGGTTTTCAGTGACCTTAATCACGGGGTGTGGGAATACTTGGAGACACGCTCAGAAATCTCCTGTGGCTTCCCAGGTGGTTCAATGGTAAAGAACCTGCCTGCCAATGCAGGAGACCTGGGTTTGAGCCCTAGGTCAGGAAGATCCTCTGAAGGAGGAAATGGCAACCCACTCCAGTATTCTTGCTTGGGAAATCCCATGGACAGAGGAGCCTGGTGGGCTACAGTCCCATGGAGTAATACTTGGAAATAACCTAAAAAGTCTCCTTTATTCCAGGCATACTCTTTCTTTGCAGCCCAAGTTCACCTGCTAGTCAAGATCAGTCACTCTAGCCAGCCGAGTGACTTCCTGGTTTGTCGGTTTTTTCAGAGGCATGAAGAGCCCAAGGTGGTGGTCTTAACTTCCAGCGCAATGGAATCATTGCTGGATTTCCTGGTACGGTTTTCGTCTTCTTGTAATTATGACCTCCAGGCCTCCTGACAGATATTATAAGGTCATGAGGAAAGGAAGGAAAAAATTTGCACGTGTGTTACTAGGGGTGATAGTAAATGATGCTGCTCATTCCTACCCCGGAGAGGGCAATGGCGCCCCACTCCAGTACTCTTGCCTGGAAAATCCCATGGATGGAGGAGCCTGGAAGGCTGCAGTCCATGGGATCGCTGAGGGTCGGACACGACTGAGCGACTTCTCTTTCACTTTTCACTTTCTTGCATTGGAGAAGGCAATGGCAACCCACTCCAGTGTTCTTGCTTGGAGAATCCCAGGGACGGGGAGCCTGGTGGGCAGCCGTCTATGGGGTCACACAGAGTCGGACACGACTGGAGCGACTTAGCAGCAGCAGCGGCAGCAATCCTACCCTCGATTCCTGGACCCATAGATTCTATCAGAGAAATAACACCATTCACTGGACACTGACTCAGAGCATATACAGTCTCCTGGAGAACCTTGCCCCAGCCCTGCCAGGTATTGCCAACTACTTGGCACTGTAACTGAGTCTTTTTTTTTTCTTAATTGAGGTATAGTGGATTTACAGTATTAATTTCAGGTATTCAGTATAGTGGTTCAAAATTTTTAATGACTATACTTCATTGAAAGTTATAAAATGTTCACTGTAGTCCCTACACTTTGCAATATATTCTTGTGGCTTATTTATTTTAAACATATCAGTTTGTACCTTTTTTTCCATTGTTTATGTTTTCCCATTTTTAATTTTAAAAATTTTTAATGGGCGGGTAATTGGTCTACAAAGTTGTGTTCGTTCCTTCCGTATAACACCTCTAATCAGCCATAACTATACCTATATCTACACCCTGTTGAGCCTCTCAGCACCCCTGCCACTCTAGGTCATCACAGAGTGCTAGGCTGAGCTCCCTGGTATTTGTACTTCTTAAGCCCCTAGCCCTATTTTTCCCCTCCCGCCCCGACTAGTAATTACTGGTCTGAATGTTCTCCTGTGGCTAAGTCTTTGGCCATTCTACCATTCTATCAATCTAGCCTCTTCAGGATGATGCAGAACATGGTAAGGTGAGTGACTTCCACGAGCACGGGCCCATGGCCATGCTTCATTTGCTGTGAAGTGAGTTCCTGGATCAGAAGCCATGCTGTGTGGATATCACGATGGTGTCTAAGGCCTTCCGTAAGTTCAAGGATGGTAGTTTTGGCAGAAGGATTGTATGCAGAGGAAGCAAATTCATATCCAAAGAAAGTGTTATTTCAGTAAAAACAAAAGGCTGCCCCCTTCCATGATGGAATGGGCTCAGTGAAACCAACCTGCCACCAGCAGTTGGCTTATCACCCCACTTCTGGTACCAAAATTTATATCAGTCAGGGAATACAACTGAGAAAAGATATCTCTCTATATCTGTCTATCTATCTGCCTATCTATCTATTGATTTGTTGTAAGGAATTAGCTCATGCGATTATGGAGGCTGACAAGTCAATATGCGTTGTTCTGGTAGGCTTGAGATTCAGGAGAAGAGATGGTGTGGCTCCTGCCTGAAGCTTGCAGACGAAGGAGAGCCAGTGTTGCAGATGAGGTAAGAAGACTGCTCCTGGAGTATTCCCTCTTGCTCTGGGAGGCTGGTTTTTTTTGTTCTACTAGGTCTTCAGCTGATTGGATGAGGCCAATCACATTATGGAGGGCAATCTATTTTACTCAAAGCCCACCAATTCAAAAGTTAATCTCATTCAAAAATTCCCTCCAAGTTAACCATCACGCTGGGAAAAAAAAAGTGTTAAAAAATGTTACTGTACCCTTATGGAGGGATAATCACTGTGCACATTAATGGCCCTGAGAAATCCTGCAGTGAAAATGCTTTTCCACATTTGTATAAGCCTATGTTTGGTGGCTCTGATGGTAGAGAATCTGCCTGCAATGCAGGTGACTCAGGTTTGATCCCTGGTTTGGGAAGATCCCCTGGAGAGGGAATGGCAACCCACTCCAGTACTCTTGTCTGGAGAATTCCATGGACAGGGCCTAATGGGCTACAGTCCATGGAGCCACAAAGAGTCAGACATGACTGAGCAACACACACACACACACACACACACATCTTTCTTAAACATATTTTCTAATGGGAAACTGTCCCTCCATTTTTCCCCTTGAAAACTTATTGATCTCTTGCTGGATACCAATGTTCAGAGAAACAGAATCATGGAAAAAGGTAGTCTATGGAATGGTGCTGATTTAAGTAACTGGCTCATTTGGGGATTAGATTGATGATATCAACTTCATTAACTGAATCTAGAAACCCAAATGGATATTTATGCATTTGATTTGTTGGAAGCTTACTATTAACTCTGGTACCAATGGATGGAAAGTGAGATACAGAAATGGGGGTGGGAATGTGTACTGTCAAGATCACGGACGAACATGGTAATGTCTAAGCAGACTGGGGAGAAAGGCCCCATTGCCGGTTTTGCCTCATTTCTTGATAAAAAGCCCAGTTGAAGCAAAGAACAATGGAAGAGAGGGCATGATGGCTGCCATTTACAAACTCTGTGTGTCGATTTGGTCCCCAGCATGGGATTCCATACAGCTGGCAAGACGTGAAACTTCAGGCACATTTATGATTATAGTCAGCACTAGCAAACTCCATCTGAGAAAGACACAAAAAGAAAGGGAATCGTAAGTAAAAGAAAACATAGCCATTTTTTTTTCCCACTTGCATACTTAAAGGCTTAAAGGCTTATGATTTCTTTCTCAACTCAAGGAAAGAATGAACCATCGTAAATATTATCATCCTGGAAAATCGATGAGTAAGTGTCTGAGGGCTAAAAGGCATGGAAATGTGATATTATTTGATAAAAATTTCCTGAAGTCTGCATTCGGGAATGTGACAGTCCCACATGGATCCCAGGCAGCTGTCATGCTGTATAACTTTATATAAAACCAAATATGAAGCTTGTCCAGCTAACTCATCAGTGATTATCATGTTGAGATAGTAATGTCTTCACCAAGGGTGCTATCTCCTTTGCCTATTGACCCAACCTCAGCCACCATTCCTGGTCCTCAATGGCAGAAGGGGGCAGCAAAGAGAGGCAGGTGGAGTGGAGGGGTGGGGAGTAGAAAATTGAGGGTTCAGAAAAAATGCTCTTGAAAAGGACAATCACTGAGAAGGTGACTTGCAGGCTAACTTATGGAGCACAGGAGTTACCCACCATGAAGATGTGGATAGGGCTTCCCAGGTGGCTCAGTGGTAAAGAATCTGCCTGCCAATGCAGGAGATGTGGGTTTGATCCCTGGGTGAGGAAGATACCCTGGAGAAGGAAATGGCAACCCACTCCAGGTATTCTTGCCTGGGAAATCCCATGGACAGAGGAGCCTGTCAGGGTACAGTCCATGGGGTTGCAAAATAGCCAGGCATGACTTAACGACTAAACAGCAACAAGATGTGGATAAGTACTGAAGAATTTTATTCAGGGACTGATGAATAGATACATGTCAAAATCACTCCAATATCCACTGAAGCACAGATTAGAGGATGGGGGTGATGATGGGGGTTCTGGTGACAGTAGGTTTTGGTATGCTTTTCTATGTTTGAATAAGAACATAGCTTCTGGAGAGGGTCTTCCCTGGTGCCTCAGTGGTCAAAGAATCTGCCTGCAATGCATGAGCCACGGGTTCCATCCTTGCGTCGGAAAGATCCCGTGGGAGAGGGCATGACAACCCATTCCAGTATTTTTGCCTGGAGACTCCCCATGGACAGAGGAGCCTGGTGGGCTACAGTCTATGGAGTTGCAAAGAGTTGGACATGACTGAAGCGACTTAGCATGGCACAGCACAGCTTCTGGAGAACGTGCAAGTCCTTGTTTAAAGTCCAGTCTGTTTTGCTCTAGTGTGGGCTTCTGGGACCTGAATGAACTCACAGGCAATTTGCTAATGAAAGAATAAGGTCAGTACTGAACCCAGTTTTGGCCCCTTCCCGGATGGCTGACACCTCTGCACCCCTGCATTCCCCCTACCCCACCAGCAAGGACTCTTGCTGGCTTGGACTGCTACCTGGTTTCCAACTAGCTGTCTGTCTCCTCTGAATGTGATGGGCAGGTTTGGGGGCAGCTGCCCGACCTGCCCAACAGGACCCCGCTGGTACCTGGGCTGGTGGGGAGCGGGGAGGAGTGACAGAGCCCTGAAAGTAGCCGAATTCATGCAGCTTGAAGTCAGCTTTACAGAAGAAGGGGACAGAGAGAAGCTGGCGGAGAAACTTCCTCCCATCCCCACCCCCGCCACCTTCCCTGTGATGCCAGGGTTCCCGATGACCCGGAGTCAAGGCGACGCTGTGGCCGTCTTGGTAACAGCCTTCGATTTGTTCCCTCCTCCCTGATTCATTCTGCTTTCCCCTTCATTCACAGGAGCCTCCACAGGATGAGCTTTGTCTCAGGGCTCTGTTTTCCAGGGAAGTCAGCCAGAATAACAGCAGCAAACCGACCCGGATGTCATTTTGGTTCAGAGGTGGGTTTTCCTTCACAAGGGAAGCCAGCATAGATAAGGGGAGTGGAATTAGAGCCTCCAACAGGAGAGCTTTTAGCTCAGTTGCTGCTCAAGCAGCAAGAGCCCTTTGACTGCATTTTGAGAGAATTGAGATGAATAACCCTGGTTGGGGCTCCCTCCTTCAAGAGGTGCTGGCAAGCTGCCTGTGGCTCTGGGCTGGGTCAGGTTGCCACCTCCTGGGCTCATCTTCAGGTGAGCCCTCCAGCTCAGCACTCCCTTCCCATCTGCGTTGTATGCATCTCCAGCTCAGCTCTAATTAGCAACCTGCTAACGTTTTCTCCCTGTGGTTGTTGTTGCATTTTAAACAGGCTGCACTGCTTGGTCTGTTCCAGTTTTGTTGTTGTTTTTATTGTTTTTCAGTTGCTAAACCATGTTCGATTCTTTGTGACCCCATGGATTGCAGCACGCCAGACTCCTCTGTCCTCCACTGTCTCCCGGAGTTGGCTCCAATTCATGTCCATTCAGTTGGTGATGTTATCTAATCATTTCATCCTCTGTCGCCCTCTTCTCCTTGTGCCCCCAATCTCATTGTGTTTTTTTTTTGGTAAGGACTTAGGTTACAAAGTTGCATAGGTTTGGTGTGGTCTGCCCAACCCTATTTTTCTCATAAACTGTCAGTTTAGTGCCTGAGTTTTGAGAAGGTGAGGGTGTGTTCAGGTATGCTTATGTTGCAATCCAGCAGGAGTGTCCTTGTCTCTTTGCAAGTAAACAGGAAGCAAAGACTTGTTGAATAAAATGCATTTAAAATATTTCTTGTGTTATGGAAAGTGACTTATGCAACTGTTTTAACCTTTCTGTTTATGTCAGGGAAGATTTAAAGCTCTCACCTTGTAGCTGATTAAAAAAAAAATGGTTTGTCCACATTTGAGTTGGTTCTAATGAGGTGGATGAGCCCAGAGCCTATTACACAGAGTGAAGTCAGAAAGAGAAAAAGAAATATCATCTATTAACATGTATACATGGAATCTAGAAAGATGGTACTGATGAACCTGTTTGCAAGGCAGCAATGGAGACGCAGACTTGAGAATGGACTTGTGGATACAGTGGGGGACAAAGGGATGATTTGAGAGAGTAGCAGAACCGGATACATTACCATATGTAAAGTATATTACTATACGTAGATAGCCAGCAGGAATTTGCTGTCTGAGGAACGGAGCAAACCAGCGCTCTGACTACCTAGAGGGGTGGGATGGGGTGGGTGGTGGGAGGGAGGTTCCAGAGGGAGGGGCCATATGTATACCTGGGGCTGATTCATGTTGATATCAGTATGGCAGAAACCAACACAATATTGTAAAGCAATTATCCTCCAATTAAAAATACATAAAAAATTAAAAAAACGCCCCCCAAAATAGAATTTCCCCATGGCTACGGTGTATCTTTGGATAAGGGGCTGAGTATCTTTGCCCCTCGCTGGGCCCTGGGATGCTGGACTCAGTGGGTTACATCAGTTGTCTCTTTCCTGCCATCTGGCTTTCAGGAGAAGAGATGGTGTGGCTCCTGCCTGAAGCTTGCAGACGAAGGAGAGCCAGTGTTGCAGATGAGGTAAGAAGACTGCTCCTGGAGTATTCCCTCTTGCTCTGGGAGGCTGGTTTTTTTTGTTCTACTAGGTCTTCAGCTGATTGGATGAGGCCAATCACATTATGGAGGGCAATCTATTTTACTCAAAGCCCACCAATTCAAAAGTTAATCTCATTCAAAAATTCCCTCCAAGTTAACCATCACGCTGGGAAAAAAAAAGTGTTAAAAAATGTTACTGTACCCTTATGGAGGGATAATCACTGTGCACATTAATGGCCCTGAGAAATCCTGCAGTGAAAATGCTTTTCCACATTTGTATAAGCCTATGTTTGGTGGCTCTGATGGTAGAGAATCTGCCTGCAATGCAGGTGACTCAGGTTTGATCCCTGGTTTGGGAAGATCCCCTGGAGAGGGAATGGCAACCCACTCCAGTGCTCTTGTCTGGAGAATTCCATGGACAGGGCCTAATGGGCTACAGTCCATGGAGCCACAAAGAGTCAGACATGACTGAGCAACACACACGCACACACACACACACATCTTTCTTAAACATATTTTCTAATGGGAAACTGTCCCTCCATTTTTCCCCTTGAAAACTTATTGATCTCTTGCTGGATACCAATGTTCAGAGAAACAGAATCATGGAAAAAGGTAGTCTATGGAATGGTGCTGATTTAAGTAACTGGCTCATTTGGGGATTAGATTGATGATATCAACTTCATTAACTGAATCTAGAAACCCAAATGGATATTTATGCATTTGATTTGTTGGAAGCTTACTATTAACTCTGGTACCAATGGATGGAAAGTGAGATACAGAAATGGGGGTGGGAATGTGTACTGTCAAGATCACGGACGAACATGGTAATGTCTAAGCAGACTGGGGAGAAAGGCCCCATTGCCGGTTTTGCCTCATTTCTTGATAAAAAGCCCAGTTGAAGCAAAGAACAATGGAAGAGAGGGCATGATGGCTGCCATTTACAAACTCTGTGTGTCGATTTGGTCCCCAGCATGGGATTCCATACAGCTGGCAAGACGTGAAACTTCAGGCACATTTATGATTATAGTCAGCACTAGCAAACTCCATCTGAGAAAGACACAAAAAGAAAGGGAATCGTAAGTAAAAGAAAACATAGCCATTTTTTTTTCCCACTTGCATACTTAAAGGCTTAAAGGCTTATGATTTCTTTCTCAACTCAAGGAAAGAATGAACCATCGTAAATATTATCATCCTGGAAAATCGATGAGTAAGTGTCTGAGGGCTAAAAGGCATGGAAATGTGATATTATTTGATAAAAATTTCCTGAAGTCTGCATTCGGGAATGTGACAGTCCCACATGGATCCCAGGCAGCTGTCATGCTGTATAACTTTATATAAAACCAAATATGAAGCTTGTCCAGCTAACTCATCAGTGATTATCATGTTGAGATAGTAATGTCTTCACCAAGGGTGCTATCTCCTTTGCCTATTGACCCAACCTCAGCCACCATTCCTGGTCCTCAATGGCAGAAGGGGGCAGCAAAGAGAGGCAGGTGGAGTGGAGGGGTGGGGAGTAGAAAATTGAGGGTTCAGAAAAAATTCTCTTGAAAAGGACAATCACTGAGAAGGTGACTTGCAGGCTAACTTATGGAGCACAGGAGTTACCCACCATGAAGATGTGGATAGGGCTTCCCAGGTGGCTCAGTGGTAAAGAATCTGCCTGCCAATGCAGGAGATGTGGGTTTGATCCCTGGGTGAGGAAGATACCCTGGAGAAGGAAATGGCAACCCACTCCAGGTATTCTTGCCTGGGAAATCCCATGGACAGAGGAGCCTGTCAGGGTACAGTCCATGGGGTTGCAAAATAGCCAGGCATGACTTAACGACTAAACAGCAACAAGATGTGGATAAGTACTGAAGAATTTTATTCAGGGACTGATGAATAGATACATGTCAAAATCACTCCAATATCCACTGAAGCACAGATTAGAGGGTGGGGGTGATGATGGGGGTTCTGGTGACAGTAGGTTTTGGTATGCTTTTCTATGTTTGAATAAGAACATAGCTTCTGGAGAGGGTCTTCCCTGGTGCCTCAGTGGTCAAAGAATCTGCCTGCAATGCATGAGCCACGGGTTCCATCCTTGCGTCGGCAAGATCCCGTGGGAGAGGGCATGACAACCCATTCCAGTATTTTTGCCTGGAGACTCCCCATGGACAGAGGAGCCTGGTGGGCTACAGTCTATGGAGTTGCAAAGAGTTGGACATGACTGAAGCGACTTAGCATGGCACAGCACAGCTTCTGGAGAACGTGCAAGTCCTTGTTTAAAGTCCAGTCTGTTTTGCTCTAGTGTGGGCTTCTGGGACCTGAATGAACTCACAGGCAATTTGCTAATGAAAGAATAAGGTCAGTACTGAACCCAGTTTTGGCCCCTTCCCGGATGGCTGACACCTCTGCACCCCTGCATTCCCCCTACCCCACCAGCAAGGACTCTTGCTGGCTTGGACTGCTACCTGGTTTCCAACTAGCTGTCTGTCTCCTCTGAATGTGATGGGCAGGTTTGGGGGCAGCTGCCCGACCTGCCCAACAGGACCCCGCTGGTACCTGGGCTGGTGGGGAGCGGGGAGGAGTGACAGAGCCCTGAAAGTAGCCGGATTCATGCAGCTTGAAGTCAGCTTTACAGAAGAAGGGGACAGAGAGAAGCTGGCGGAGAAACTTCCTCCCATCCCCACCCCCGCCACCTTCCCTGTGATGCCAGGGTTCCCGATGACCCGGAGTCAAGGCGACGCTGTGGCCGTCTTGGTAACAGCCTTCGATTTGTTCCCTCCTCCCTGATTCATTCTGCTTTCCCCTTCATTCACAGGAGCCTCCACAGGATGAGCTTTGTCTCAGGGCTCTGTTTTCCAGGGAAGTCAGCCAGAATAACAGCAGCAAACCGACCCGGATGTCATTTTGGTTCAGAGGTGGGTTTTCCTTCACAAGGGAAGCCAGCATAGATAAGGGGAGTGGAATTAGAGCCTCCAACAGGAGAGCTTTTAGCTCAGTTGCTGCTCAAGCAGCAAGAGCCCTTTGACTGCATTTTGAGAGAATTGAGATGAATAACCCTGGTTGGGGCTCCCTCCTTCAAGAGGTGCTGGCAAGCTGCCTGTGGCTCTGGGCTGGGTCAGGTTGCCACCTCCTGGGCTCATCTTCAGGTGAGCCCTCCAGCTCAGCACTCCCTTCCCATCTGCGTTGTATGCATCTCCAGCTCAGCTCTAATTAGCAACCTGCTAACGTTTTCTCCCTGTGGTTGTTGTTGCATTTTAAACAGGCTGCACTGCTTGGTCTGTTCCAGTTTTGTTGTTGTTTTTATTGTTTTTCAGTTGCTAAACCATGTTCGATTCTTTGTGACCCCATGGATTGCAGCACGCCAGACTCCTCTGTCCTCCACTGTCTCCCGGAGTTGGCTCCAATTCATGTCCATTCAGTTGGTGATGTTATCTAATCATTTCATCCTCTGTCGCCCTCTTCTCCTTGTGCCCCCAATCTCATTGTGTTTTTTTTTTGGTAAGGACTTAGGTTACAAAGTTGCATAGGTTTGGTGTGGTCTGCCCAACCCTATTTTTCTCATAAACTGTCAGTTTAGTGCCTGAGTTTTGAGAAGGTGAGGGTGTGTTCAGGTATGCTTATGTTGCAATCCAGCAGGAGTGTCCTTGTCTCTTTGCAAGTAAACAGGAAGCAAAGACTTGTTGAATAAAATGCATTTAAAATATTTCTTGTGTTATGGAAAGTGACTTATGCAACTGTTTTAACCTTTCTGTTTATGTCAGGGAAGATTTAAAGCTCTCACCTTGTAGCTGATTAAAAAAAAAATGGTTTGTCCACATTTGAGTTGGTTCTAATGAGGTGGATGAGCCCAGAGCCTATTACACAGAGTGAAGTCAGAAAGAGAAAAAGAAATATCATCTATTAACATGTATACATGGAATCTAGAAAGATGGTACTGATGAACCTGTTTGCAAGGCAGCAATGGAGACGCAGACTTGAGAATGGACTTGTGGATACAGTGGGGGACAAAGGGATGATTTGAGAGAGTAGCAGAACCGGATACATTACCATATGTAAAGTATATTACTATACGTAGATAGCCAGCAGGAATTTGCTGTCTGAGGAACGGAGCAAACCAGCGCTCTGACTACCTAGAGGGGTGGGATGGGGTGGGTGGTGGGAGGGAGGTTCCAGAGGGAGGGGCCATATGTATACCTGGGGCTGATTCATGTTGATATCAGTATGGCAGAAACCAACACAATATTGTAAAGCAATTATCCTCCAATTAAAAATACATAAAAAATTAAAAAAACGCCCCCCAAAATAGAATTTCCCCATGGCTACGGTGTATCTTTGGATAAGGGGCTGAGTATCTTTGCCCCTCGCTGGGCCCTGGGATGCTGGACTCAGTGGGTTACATCAGTTGTCTCTTTCCTGCCATCTGGCTCCCTGTTGGGTCCAGCCAGTGGGATGCAAATGAAGGGAAAGTTAGGTGGGGGAAGGGTGAGGTGGGGCGCCCACAGTTTTGTTAATGTTCTAGGTTTATGGGTGCCACCTAGTTCTTGCTGTGATCCTGATGGCTAGACAATTGTCTTTGAAGGTTTGTGTATTTGCCAGCCTTCAGTAGGTGAATGAGTAAAGCAACTCATTAACTCTTTGCTATGTTCATCCTTGACTAATAAGAAATTCACAAGAAATAGGGGAGGGAGATAGTTCACTATGTCTTTAAATAAGAGTGAAGAGCATCTCCTCTTTGGCAAATGAATATCTGGAAAAAATGACACTAAAAATACATTTGGAAAGTGTCATTTTGCACATGATTCCATCTGTCTTTTGATGATTCAGAGGTATTTCAGTAGACAGCAGTGTCTCAAGAGCCATAGTCACGTAACAATTATAGTAGTACTAAGGATGTAGGGAAATTCTGGTTAATAGAAAACCAGAGAGCAGGGTCTTCTATACTTTGGGTAAAATAATCCTGTGTCTACTATAAAAATTCCCTGTGAACACTGCTAAGTTACAAATAAAATGGAGGTGCAGGAAAAGGACTCCACAGTAGGTTTTCCTCTTTTTAAATAATATCAGAAATATTTGTTGATTCTCTCCCACTTTCCAGACACCATTAAGGTGTGTTTATCAAATTTCCTTTCATCTCCAGGGCGGCCCAACAAATTGGGTTCTATTATCTCTGTTTTATAGATGGGGAAACAGGCTCAGAAAAATTCAGTTACCAGTCCAAGATCACACACCTGGGAAGGGGCAAAACCTGAATTAGAAGCCAGGACTGTTTGATTCCAAAGTCCAAACTCTTGCACTAGACCAACTGTCATTTCAAGGAATGGGAATCTGAGAATTCACTTCTTGGCTTCTCTGAGCTTTCATGGAGGAGGAAGTTCAACCCAGCTGGTGATGGCAGCCAGTGCCTTTCCTTTGTTTTTTCCTGCTCGGCGGAACGGATTCTTATGATTCAGGCCTTGTGGTGTGTCATTACCCACTGCAACAGCATAATGCACCAACATTAGTCAGCAAGACAATCCTTCACGGTAACAGCAGCAGTCACTGGGCTGGGAGACCCTACAGTTGAACTTTTCACCTGAGGAAGTGTTAGGAAGCCATTTTTTTTTTAGGCAATCACTTACAATGCTGTGTATTAAATCATAGCATTTCAGAGCTGGAAGGGAATGCTTATAATGAAATCAATAATTTTTACTTACTCCTGAAAACCCATCTGAAAATGTAGACTACACTTGGCAGGCAAGAAAAAAACAGCAATCTTTATTTTTCATGTCCCATAAACAAGGCAACAAACTCTGTGTGAGAAGGTAAAATAAAGGCTTATTTTTCAATATTTCCCGTCCCTCAGACTTATATCTGAGTATGTGTTAGATTCTGAAGGGTGACTCAGACCTGCAAAGTTAATTTGGGCTCACTGAGTGGCCGTGGCAGGCCGTGGGGGTGAGCCTGGCAGGAGCTGTGTTGGCGGGCATCCATCCACACGTCCCTTGCTTGGAGCCTGCTGTGGGTGGACCAGCCAGAGGCAGCAGAGGTTTTGAGAGCAAGGGCGCTGAAGAGAGACTGCCTGGGTTCCCATCCTGACCCTCTCGGTGCCTCAGTTTCTATTTTTGTCAATACAAGCACGTGCACCTGAGGGGCTGCTTTCCTCCTTGAGTCACATAGGTGAGGAACCCAGATCAGTCCTTTGCACTGGGTTAAACCATAGATGTGTTTGTGACCATGATTACAAGTCTCAGTTTTCAGAGGCTCAGAGAAGTGAATCAATTTGTCTAAGACCACACAGCTAGCAAAGCTCCATGGACAGAAGAGCCTGGTGGGCTATGGTCTATGGAGGGGTCGCAAAGAATTGGACATAACTGAGCACACACATGTGCTCACACACACACACACACACACAGACAGCTAGAAAGGGGATGCATTGGGACCAGACCCAGGTCTCCCGAAATCCAAAGCTCATCCCTCTGTCCTGGGCAGAGAAGAGTGACTGGGGAGAGCTGCTGTAAAAACTAAAGATGCTCAGCTGACGTCCTTGGGCTGATGCCTTGTGTCTTAAGGAGGCGATACTCTCAAGAGGCAAACCCAGAGGCTGCCAGGACAGGGGGATGGTGTGGAGCCCCTTATCTTGGAACAGCCCAGTGCACCAAGGAATGAGTTTGTGGTGTCAAAGGCAAGAGTCAGCACTGAAATCCAGACCCATCTGAGATCGCACTCAAAAGAATTTGGCAGAACACAGTGTGATGCTCAGTAGACAAACAGGTGGGTTCTGGTAATTTCCCTGGCAGAGGGCTATGAAGGATAAAAGACCTTCAGAATGTATTTTGTGTGCTATTTGCTCAGTGTTCTGCCTTCTAGTTCCTTGAACAGCGCCTGGAGTATTCTTGGTGCTCACTGAATATTCATTAAATGAGCGGGTGAAGGGATGGAGGCAGGGGAGAAAGTGAAAGTGGCTGATGCTCTGTGGCCCCTGGACTGTAGCCCTCCAGGCTCCTCTGCCATGGACTTCTCCAGGCAAGAATACTGGAGTGGGAGTGGAGAGGAATACATTCTCTTCTTCAGGGGATCTTCCCGATCCAGGGGAGTTTCCTGCTTTGCAGGCAGATTCTTTAGCATCTGAGCCTCCAGGGAAGCCCCTGGGAAGAAAGGAGAGACAATTAGTGAATAATCTTTTTGCCTGCTGAAGGAGGACAGAGCAGAGCTTTAAAGAACCTCACCTGGTATCTCCAGGCTGGGGCCAAATGTGAGCCCTGGGGCAGCTGGCGGCAAAGCTGGGTGTGTTAAAGGGCAGGCTCTCTCCAGGCCTCTCACACTTCCCCTTTGCCTTCTCCCCCAGCTTGGGTGGGAGTACTTAGATCCACCCGCCAGGGACCATGGGGGCTTTCAGGACACCCAAGGAGGGTGAACCCCTGTGTCCATTTTTCACTTCCTAGGTTCCAAAGATTCCTGGAGCTTTAATAAAAAGCACATTGTGCATCCAGCCGGCAATGGGGGTGGAGCAGCGTTTGGGAGGCCGTTTCAGAAAGGCAGGTGAGAACCGCCAGGGCTGGAATTCAAACACAGGTGGTGAGGATGGCCCGGAGGTGATGTGTCCTGGAAATATTTGAAGGGAGGATCGTCAGCACTTATTGGACTCATCACATCCTGCCCCGAGGCCTTAGATGTCCCCAAATAAAGTGAGTTTATAGTTTCCAGCTGAGAATGCTGGCGAGACACCAGCTATTGCTAGGAACTGGCTTTTTTAGAATGGCCACTATATTCGTTGACTTTGAATTTCTGGGTACCCATCTGTTTGGTTTTGCAGTGTGTTTCTTTCCATACTTTATAAAGACTTGTTGAAATGGCATTTAATTCAGAGCTTTTGCACCTATGAAGTCACTGTAGCTTTTTCCTACTACCCTAGAGTGGAAGCCCCTCTCCGTCTCTCTGTCTCTTCCCCTCTCCGTCTCTCTACCATCTTTCTGCTTTAGCCATAACTGGCTCCACATGTGAAAGGGTTAGTCACTCAGTCGTGTCTGACTCTTTGAGACCCCATGGACTGTAGCCCACCAGGCTCCTCTGTCCCTGGAATTCTCCAGGCAAGAATACTGGAGTGGGTGGCCATTCCCTTCTCCAGGGCTTCACATATTGCAGGACATCCTGACCTATAACTTTGATCCTAATCCCAGGAAGGGACAACTTGTGTAGCTCAGCGGTACCCTGAAAATGCTTTCATGGTTCCTTAGCCCCCATCCCTGGGGCGGCAGGAGATAGAGGCACCCGCATCTAAAGGTAAAGGGTAAAATTCATGTCTGGTGGCCGGGCCCCTGTCGTTCTAAAGGCAGGTTCTCATCGTTCCTATGCTCTCATGATTTCTCCAGCTTTTTCCTCCACCTGGGAAGCCTCTTCAGTAGAGCTGCAATTGCTAACAGCTTCAGGGCCCGCCTTTACTCTGGGGAGTGACATCTGCTTGCCTGGAATTGTCTGCCCATCCCAGGACAGTCGCTCGGAACAAGGTGGAGGGCAGAACATGCTCAGTCCACCTTGAGATCCATCTGTGTCATCTTCTACAGACCTGCCCCATTTCTCTTACCAGTTTTCTGTGGAAAAAAAAAAAAATTAGTGAAAATGTTAGTTGCTAAGTCGTGTCCAGCTCTTTGTGACCCCATGGACTGTAGCCTGCCAGGCTCCTCTGTCCACCAGATTTCCTAGGTAAGAATACTGGAGGGGGTAGCCATTCCCTTCTCCAGGGGATCTTCCCAACCCAGGGATCAAACCTGCGTCTCCTGCATTGCAGGCTATTGTTTACTGTCTGAGCTACCTGTTTTCTGTGCTTGGTTCCAATCTTGAGGCTCTTCTGATCTGCACCTTCCTGCTCGCCTGGATTCCTGGGTGCAGGCTTCCTGGACATGACTCTATCGAAGTGCCGACCTAGGCTCACTGCCCAGTGTGGACCTCTGTATGCCACGCCCCGACTTGGAACCCTCTCTGTGCCGTCTGCTTTGTTCTGGGGACCCCAGTGTTCGTCAGGCCGTTGCCCTTTCCCTATTGGTCCTGTCGTGCGGTTCTTCATGTCCCCAGATAGCGTGAAGCTGTTTGCCTGGCTGCCCCTACTGGAGGCCGTTTGGCTAAAAGGAGGTGTGCCCTGCTTCCTGCATTGCTATATAGGACACCCCTTCTGGGCACCTTTCTGTCATTCCAGGATTTGGGCCTGAGATTTCTAAACTCTGCCTCTCCCATCACTCACCAAAACATGAGCTCTAACTTCCACAGAAATTTCATTCAGTGAACTCAGCTTCACTGATTACACCTTAAGAGAGATTTAAGCTGTGCTCATTGGTCTGTGTATAAGGACTGTGTCTGCTTACTTGAGTAGCTCCTGTTTCTCTCTTGGATGGTGGGCACGCATGCTAAGTTGCCTCAGTCATGTCCAACTCTTTGTGACCCCATGGACTGTGGTCCGCCAGGCTCCTCTGTCCATAGGATTAGCCAGGCAAGATTCCTTGGGTGGGTTACCATGCCCTCTTCCAGGGGATCTTCCTGACCCACGGATCGAACCCACATCTCTTATGTCTCCTGCATTGACAGGTGGGTTCTTTACCCCTGGCACCACCTGGGACAAGAGTTACTTCTCTGCTTCAGTTACTTGGTAGTATCACCAAAGTCACCACTTAGTTATAATGCAGCCAAGAATCAGCTTAGAGAGAGTTAATGCTATTAGTGATTACTGGAAGATGAATCTTTTTGTGCAGCAGAAGTAATATTATGGAAAATATTCACGTGTCTCATCTTCTGTGCTTTTGCATGTTGCTTTGTCCCTGATCACCCCAAGGACGGCACCTGCCTCATGGGTGTGCTGCTGGGGTGACTGATAGGGATTTGTTGACATTACAACAGAGATGTCAAGGGAAATTAAAAAGAATTAAAATGCATCCTGTGATACTCTAAAGTTTTTCCTGCCAAACTGTAAGCTTGAGGATTTTGCTGCAAGAGGATTCCCAAGTTGACGTATCAGTTTCTGAAACCCAGCCCTTCTGTTTCTGAAGAAACAGACATGGAGTCTTCCCCCATCCCCCACTTAAATGAGGAATAATTGACAATTAGAAATTACATGTATTTAAGGTAGAATTTGGAGAAGGCAATGGCACCCCACTCCAGTACTCTTGTCTGGAAAATTCCATGGACGGAGGAGCCTGGTGGGCTGCAGTCCATGGGGTCGCTAAGAGTCGGACACAACTGAGCAACTTCCCTTTCACTTTTCACTTTCATGCATTGGAGAAGGAAATGGCAACCCACTCCAGTGTTCTTGCCTGGAGAATCCCAGGGATGGGGGAGCCTGGTGGGCTACCGTCTCTGGGGTCGCACAGAATCGGACACGACTGAAGCGACTTAGTAGCAGCAAGGTAAAATTATATGTATTTAAGATATACAATTGATGATTTGATATATGTATACATTGTGAAATGATCACCATAATCAAAGTAATTAACATATACATTACTTCATGCAATGACTTTGTGTGTGTGCTGAGAACATTTAAGATATACCCTTCTAAGCAAGTTTCAAGTTACAATTTTTCTATTTCTGAACTTCCCTGGTAGCTCAGATGATAAAGTTATCTGCCTGGAATGCAGGAGACCTGGGATTGATCCCTGGGTTGGAAAGATCCCCTGGAGAAGGGAATGACTGCCCACTCCAGTATTCTTGTCTGGAGAATTCCATGGACAGAGGAGTCCGGTGAGCTAAAGCTGAGAATATTTAAGATAGACCCTCCTGGAAATGGCAACCCACTCCAGTATTCTTGCCTGGAGAATCCCACGGACGGAGGAGCTTGGTAAGCTACAGTCCACGGGGTCGCAAAGGGTCGGATATGACTGAGCGATTTCACTCACTCACCCTCCTGGACATATGTATACCTATGGCTGATTTATATTAATGTTCGGCAGAAACCAATAAAATTCTGTAAAAATCATCCTTCAACTAAAAAATAAATAAATTAAAAAAATAGTTATATCCTCCTAAGCAAGTTTAATACTGTTAACTATAGTCACCCCACTATACACTAGCTCCCCAGAACTTACTCATCTTGCATAACTAAAACTTCATATCCCTTGACCAGCATCTCCCTCTTTCTCCCTCCCCCAGCTCCTGTCAACTACCATTCTACTCTCCATTTTAGATTCCAAACATAAATCCATTCATGCAGTATTTACTTTTCTGCATCTAAACTTATTTCACTTAACATTGTGTTTTCCAGGTTTATTTATGATCTCACAAATGGCAGGATTTCTTTTTGAAGGCTGAATAATATTCCACCATGCATACATGAGCTTCCCAGCTGGCTCAGCAGTAAAGAACTTGCCTGCCACAGCAGATGTGGGTTCAATCCCAGGGTTGGGAAGATCCCTGGGAGGAGGAAAGGGCAACCTGCTCCAGTATTCTTGCCTGAAAAATCCCATGGACAGAGGAGATGTGGGCTCCTCTGGTGGGCTCCTCCATGGGGTTGCAAAAGAGTCAGACATGATGAACACACACACAAAGCACGTTGTTTTAAAACTCATTTGTTTGTCGATGAACACTTAGGTTGTTTCTGTGTCTATACTGAACAATACTGGCAATGAATATGAGGGTGCCAATATTGCTTCAATATCTTGATTTCAATTGTTTTGGGTATGTGTCCAGAAGTGGGATTGCTGAATCGTATGATAATTCTATTTTTAATCTTTTGAGGAACCTCCATACTGTTTCCATAGTGTCTGCACTGATTTACATTACATCACATTTACATTGCAGTATATTCCTACCAACATTGTGCAAGAGTTCCCTTTGCTCTATATCATCTCCATCACCTCTTTCTGGGAGAGAATCCAGAAAAAGGACGGGAGTTATATATTGACAAATTGAAGAGATGCTGAAAGTGTGGGCCTTTTACTCCAACTTTATCTCTGGAGCTGTGGGAGCAGACCATCTTGTAGGCTGCTCCATCATGAGCGTGGGGACCTCCCCATCAAAGCAAACTAAGAAACACAGACTGGACTGGGATTTCATTAGCCTGAGTTTCTCTTGATTCTGGAGGAGCATGCATAAGGCTCAGAATTTCCTTCCAGCTCCTGCTGGTGGGAGCAGGATGGGAAACACAGAAGGGAGCTGAGTTTGGGGTCATCAGGTCAGCCCAGGTCTCCCTGTGGTAAGGGGGAAGATGGTCCTTTAGCAGAGGCCGGGATGGACCACTCAGGCTACAAACGAAAGGACGATTTGCTGACAACTCAATGCCCCACTGACTGAGGGACTGGGAGGCAGGTCAGCAAGAAGGGAACGCCTGACCAGGTGTTATTAATGGTTCATTTGACCTGATGAAGGAAGCTGAGAGTATAGTATACATGATCACATCGTCCTTAATCACATAATCTAGAAAGTTGTGCCTCACGACTTGATGGTGGTCACATGGTTGTTAGAATTATCATCTTGACTTTTCCTCTGCCACTTCTCTATTTTTTTAATGTATTTTGTTATGAGAAAGTTATTTTTATGAAAAGGAAAAAAAAAGCTATTTTAAAAAGTAAATAACAGGGACTTCCCTGGTGGTCCAGTGGTTAAGACTTCACTTTCCAATGCAGGGGGTGTGGGTTCAATCCCTGGGTGGGGAAGATCCCCAGGAGAAGGGCACAGCAACCCACTCCAGTATTCTTGCCTGGAGAATCCCATGGACAGAGGAGCCTGGTGGGCTACAGTCCATGGGATTGCAAAGAGTTGAACATGACTGAAGCGACTTAGCACACAAGCACCCAGCTCCAGGGACTCTTCCCACCCAGGGACTGAAACCGTGTCTCAGGCGTCTCCTGCATTAGCAGGTGGGTTCTTTACCACTAGTGCCACCCAGAAGGCCCAACTCATATACCTGCATATAAATATTTAAAGGCATATATATATAAATACATTTACAGGCATTTCATCTCTGCATTTTGTCTTTTGTACTCACTCCATCTCCTGGAAAGCCTTGTCTGTTAACTGACATAACTCCAAATCATTTTTTACGTGGCTCTATAATATTCTATGGGGTTGTCATATGATAATTTATTCATCCATCTGTGAGACTTCTGAACATTTCTTTTTGCTTGAATCTTGGACGTGGTGGCTGTTTGGCTACTGTCATTTGAAAGCTTATTATATGTTCTATATTTCAAGTAAGTTAATCAATTAAATTGTATTAATCTGATGATGTTAACCCACCTAGATTTTTATCCACTTACTTCTAATAACATTCAAATGTGTTACTGTTCTATTTTAGGGCCAAGAGAATGGTCCTTGATTAATGTGAGTGCTATGGAGTAAAATTATAAGACAATTAATGAATAAATAGTTGAAAATACTATGCAAAACAAATTTCAGTTTCATTCATGGTTCCTGAAAAATTCTTTAATAAGATGTGTGTGAGGAATTTGCCTGGAGATATTAAATCTAGGCCACAATCAAGAAGGTGGTGACTTCAATTTGAATTTAACCATTTCAAAAAATGAGCTCGATCTTCAGAAGGCAATAAAGCTTTTACAGTCTAATTGGAACTTTCATTGCAGTCATTGCATATAGTATTTTGCATTCAGATGTAGGTCATATCTGATTTTTAGAGATTAGTGAGGTACTATTAGCTTCTCATTGTCAAATTCTTGATTTTTCTAGCAATTAGCTTATGCTCAAAAGATTTGAGTTATGTCACCAATACTCAAACAAGATAACTCTTCTCTACATATCTAAATCCATCTTCGACTTTTGGACCAGTTCATTTCTGTCGCTCAGTCATGTTTGATTCTTTGCGACCTCATGGACTGCAGCACACCAGGCTTCCCTGTCCATCACCAGCTCCCAGAGTTTACTCAAACTCATGTCCATCTAGTCGGTGATGCCATCCAACCATCTCATCCTCTGTTGTCCCCTTTTCCTCCTGCCTTCAGTCTTTCCCAGCATCAGGGTCTTTTCCAATGAGTCAGTTCTTTGCATCAGGTGGCCAAAGTATTGGAGATTCAACTTTAGCATCAGTCTTTCCAATGAATATTCAAGACTGATTTCCTTCAGGATTGATTGGTTTGATCTCCTTGTGGCCCACAGGACTTTCAAGAGTCTTCTCCAACACCACAGTTCAGAAGCATCAATTCTTCGGCACTCAGCTCTCTCTATGGTACAACTCTCACATCCATACATGACTACTGGAAAATCCATAGCTTTGACTAAGGTTATATACATCTAAAAAATAAGAAGTGAAAATGTTAGTCAGTAAGTTGTGTCCAACTCTTTGGGACACCATGGGTTGTAGCCCATCAGTCTCCTCTGTCCACGGAATTCTCCAGGCAAGAATGCTGGAGTGGGTTGCCATGCCCTCTTCCAGAGGAACTTTCTGACCCAGGGGTTGAAGCTGCATCTCTAAAGTCTCCTGCTTTGGCAGGCAAGCTCTTTAGCACTGGCACCACTTGGGAAGCCCACGGGAGTGGGTAGCCATTCCCTTCTCCACAGGATCTTCCCAAAGCAGGGATTGAACCTGGGTCTCCTGAACTATAGGCGAATTCTTTAAGATCTGAGCCACCAGGGAAGCCCATATACATCTAAACTCTCTCTTATTTATTTATTTATTTATTTATTTATTTATTTATTTTGGCCTTTTTCGGGTTGTGAATCTCATTGTTTGGTGGTGGGTGAAGATGATCCTGTTTATTTAGCTTGATAAGAATTTTAAATCATGTCAGCTAAACAGGATTAAAACCAATATTGCTTAGTTAACCCTCTGATGACAGTTTATGAATCATTTCTATGATTTTAGCTGCAGGAAAGTGAGGTTGTTAGCCCGTTATACTTGCTTTAAATGTGTAATTATGGCTTCTATTACAAACAGAAATTGTGAAACATACTCATCCACTGCCATAAACTTTTGACTATTAAAAACAAACACACAAGAAAACTTTTCACTCTGAACCTTAAGTTTAAAACCAGGTGTTAGGGCAAAGAAGTTTGCTAATGCTGAACACGGGCTTTCAGTCACGTGGAAAATTTGTAGTACATGATGGATAAAGTTTACTTCTTAAAAAATCACTTTCTTTTTTGTAGGAAATAGAACCAGAGTTACCTGAAAATCTGCCTCAGGTAACTGCGACAATCATTTGACTCTAGACAGAAGCTGGAGCATCCTTAATACACAATCTAGAGACTTAAGTCAAAGGGAAATTGAAGGTTAGGTAAAGCTAACGGCCTGTAGAGAGTGGCAGGGTCCCCTTTGTAATAACAGTGCTTAATCACCACCTTTGCCTTCTGATGTTTTTCTACCATTGTGTCTCATCTCCAAGGCAGGCCAGGGAAGGTGGGATGCAGGGGCTGTGGTGAGAGATTTGATGTAAGAGAGCTCTCTGTACACCCACACATCCCTCCCCAGCGTGGGCTGAGTTCCGGCCAGCCAGCCTTTCCTGACCTCCAGGCTGACTCACCCAGTGCTGGTAACCTAGTCATATTCCCCGTCTCTGCATTCTGTCCCACAGGCTGGGCTGGTTCCCAGCTCACTAGCACTGGGCCAGTCACCACCATCCTCTCGGGGTCTTTAGGTGCTGTGCAGAAGTGACCTTGGTACCATGTCCTCATCCTCCTTGCTTTGCTGCTGATGGGACTGAGGTCCAAGAAAGCTGAGTGTTTTGTGGTCAAATCCTAAGTGGGTCCACGTTTCCCCTCCTCCATATCTGTGGGGCTCTCTCCACTACTCGGCTGCTGTTCTCCCTGCTGGAGCCCCACCTCTTTGGAATGACCAGAGTCTTCAACAAGCCAGTGACCCTCAAAAGAATTGCAATCTTGACCAAGCTGAGTGCAAAACTGTCAGATACCTGTCAGGCTTCCTGGGTGGTGCAGTGGTAAAGAATCTGCCTGCCAAGCTGGAGACAAGGGTTTGATCCCCGGGTTGGGAAGATCCCCTAGAGAAGGAAATGGCAACCCACTCCAGTATCCTTGTCTGGAGAATTCCGTGGACAGAGGCTATAGTCCACGAAATCGCAGAGTTGGACACAACTGAATGACTAACACTTTGAACAAGGACGTGAAAAGATGCTTAGCAGCACTTATCATTGTGCACAGTCGCTGTCTTGTCCAGCTCTTTGTGACTCCATGGACTGTAGACCCCCAGGCTCCTCTGTCCATGGGATTCTCCAGGCAAGAATACTGGAGTGGGTTGCCATTCCCTTCTCCAGGGGATCTTTTCCACCCAGGGATCAAACCCTGGTCTTCCACACTGGAGGCAGATTCTTTACCATCTGAGCCATCAGGGAAGTCAATGTGCTTGTTGGCTGTTTGGGTGTCTTTGTATATAACTTGTTAGGCAAGATGGCTCTATGTCAGGGTACTGAGGGTGTGGGGCTGCTTTGAATGAGGTGGCAAGATGTCCTCTGGGGCATGAGGCGCTGATGCTCCTGAGAGGATGATGCTGAGAGCACGGGGGTGAGTTGAAGGCAGTCCTTTCGCTTACATCACTGTTTCTGCGGTGGCATCCTGCCCTCTGACTGTTCTAACATCACCAGCTTTCTCCACCAGCAATGCCAGTCTGTGGATCTCAAGAATAGTTAGTGGGTGCTGCTGCCTCTGACTTCATTCAGCTTTGAGTTTCGTGACTGAGAGCTGTTCCATAGAGACAAAACATTATTATTGATACTTCTGGATCGTTAAGACTTCCAGCTGCATTAGCCTCTCTTTTCCTGCAGTATTTTCATTACCTGATTAAAGGAAAACTGACTTCTAATTCTGGATAAGGACTTCCCTGGTGGCTCAGTCAGTAAAGCATCTGCCCGTCATGCAGAAGACCTGGGTTTGATCCCTGGGTTGGGAAAATTCCCTGGAGGAGGGCAAGGCAACCCATTCCAGTATTCTGGCCTGGATATTACCAAATTTTAACAACTCCAGCAGGATGTAGGTAGATTTAAATTTCTTTATAGATAGTTTAAATTCTGATTGGATATAAATTAATTCTGAATGGTTATTCTTTAATTAAAAAAAAAAAAAGAATTAGAAGGGGAGCTGCCAGGTACCAGTAGTGAATGAAATCAAGGCTCGTTTGGAAATACGGAGTTATTGTAAGAATTAATCACTATGTTTTAAATGAAAGATGTAAGCAAACCTTTGCTGGAGGCAGCATCTGAAGTCCTTTTTCATTAATGTTATTCACTGATGACTTCTCATCAAAGAGAATCTTCATTCAAATTATTTTCAGTTTCCCTGAGATTCCACAGGTTATTCTGTGAAAGGAAATATTAGCCATAGATTTTTTTTTGCCCTCTAAATTGTATTTAAAAATTAGATGTGAGAAGACTGCTTAACGCATCTGAGATTCCATCCATCACTGACAAGGAGACAACCTTTTATTGACTTACTGTCAAACTGACGTGAGTGTGCTTTGAAGATCACTCGTTTGTGCTACGTATCCTGTCTCTCAATTTCAATATGTATTAGTCTTGTTATTCCATGCATTAAGGGTGCCAACCAATTTCATTACTCAAATTCACTTCCCAAGATCTACTACTGATGGAGACGTTTACACAGAAAAATGAGATATTGTGGTACTCAGACTGCTTCTACTGTAAATGAACTGAAACTGTAAATGAACCTTTAAAGAAAATATTAATAATCACAGTCTTTGGTTTCTATAAAAGATGCTGAAGATAAGCTACACATTTCAAAAAGCTTAATTTGTGATTACCTAAACATACACCATGTTTGATGTAATCGTATCTCCACCTTTTCTATGGTGTACCCATAATAAATAGAAATTTTCATATTACAAATGGTAATGAGAACAAAATAGGCATAGTTGCTGAGATCCTGGGATTTAGTATAACAACATGAGTTCAAATCCAGACTTCAGCTATTTACTCTTACTTCAGGTATCATTTAATCTCACTAAACTTTTGTTCTCTCATTTATAGACTGAAAAACTCAGTAGCAGATACATGAAAAAGTTGTTTTGAGGGCAACTGTAATGTGTTTCAGACAGAGTCTGGTATGTAATAATGGCCTGAGCAGGTGGTTATTTTTATTAGTTATTCATATTGCTTTTTATATCAAGACTGGATATAGCAACATCATTTTTCCTTCTGCTGCTGCTAAGTCACTTCAGTCATGTTCGACTCTGTGTGACCCCACAGACGGCAGCCCACCAGGCTCCCCCGTCCCTGGGATTCTCCAGGCAAGAACACTAGAGTGGGTTGCCATTTCCTTCTCCAATGTATGAAAGTGAAAAGTGAAAGTGAAGTCGATCAGTCGAGTCTGACTCTCAGCGACCCCATGGACTGCAGCCCACCAGGCTCCTCCGTGCCTGGGATGTTCCAGGCAGGAGCACTGGAGTGGGGTGCCACTGCCTTCTCCATTCTTCCTTCTAGCAGCATATTAAAAATTTTATTTTCCAATTTATTTTTTTGGTCTATTACAAAGTTTACAAATCTCAGATAAATTTGGGGTCATTTTTGTAGCAACTCAAGTTAGTATTTTATCTTAACTCCTATTAGGATTTGAGAGTGTTTCTTGGTCAAATGATTGTGGGAAGGTGTGGGTGCCGTCAGCTACCATTTTTTTATATTAAGATTAAAAAAAGTTGCTAAACACAGTAAGAAGATTGGAAGATGACTTTGCTTCGTCATTATATATCATTTTTGATTTAAGCAGTCTCATAGAGTTGTACATTTAAGTTGTTTCTCACATTTTGCTATAGTAGTGAAGAACATGAATAATTTGTAGAAAACAAACTTAAAGAAAAATCAAACAAAACTGAGAACCCTTTCTATATGGCTACAAAATAGACCCCCAAACTTGGAGATATTAAAAAGTGTGACTCATACGTGACTTGTGGGGATGTAAAATGGTTCAGCCCCCATGGAAAGCAACGTGGCAGTTCCTCAAAAATTAACCATAGACTCAGCACATGACCCAGCAATTCCACTCCAAGGGCTATACTCCCCCAGACTGGAAACAGATGTTCAGACAGAAACTCATACGTGAATGTTCATGGGAGCTCTATTCACAGTAGCCAAGTGGCGTGAACAACCCAAATATCCAGAAAAGGATCAGTGAGTAAACAAATTGTGGTATATCCATGCAATGGAGTATTATTTAGCCATAAAAGGAATGAAGTATTGATACATGCTAAGAGAAAGTGCCTTGAAAATATGATGCTATGTTGCAGAAGCCAGACACAAAACTCTACATATTATATGACTTCATTTATAAAAAGTATCCAAAATAGGTAAATCCACAGAGACAGAAAGCTGATTGGTGGTGTCTCAGGGTTGAGGGGAAACAGAAAGGGTGTGACTGCTCATGAGTAGGGTGTTTCCCTTTGAAGTGATGAAAATATTTAGGAACTTAATAGTGGTGATGGTTGTACAACATTGTTACCGTCCTAAATGGCAATGAATTGTACACTTTAAAGTGACTTAATTGATACATTTTATGTTATGTGTATGCACCACAATTGAAAACAGAATTGCTCAATCAGTTCAGTTCAGTTCAGTC
>SJYT01027791.1:33527-47741 GCA_006410635.1 Cephalophus harveyi | reverse complement strand
CCTCTTCACTTTCTGCCATAAGGGTGGTGTCATCTGCATATCTGACGTTATTGAGATTTCTCCTGGCAATCTTGATTCCAGCTTGTGTTTTTCCAGCCCAGCGTTTCTCATGATGTACTCTGCATATAAGTTAAATAAGCAGGGTGACAATATACAGCCTTGACGTACTCCTTTTCCTATTTGGAACCAGTCTGTTTTTCCATGTCCAGTTCTAACTGTGGCTTCCTGATCTGCATATAGGTTTCTCAAGAGGCAGGTCAGGTGGTCTTGTATAGTATACTTAAAAGGTGATAGGCAGTGTGCTAGACCTTCATCATATGAAAGTTAATAAATCGGTAATTTGGTAAACATTTTGTCACCTGTTAACAGTGTACCATTTCCGCCAGCAATGATTCCATCCCTTCTTTGTTCACAGTCTGTCCTTGAACAAAGCTTGCCAAGCAAGCCTTTCCTTGTCTGTAGCAGTTCCTCTAGCCTCAGTAAGTCTGGCCTCAAATCTTTCTGACACTGTTCTAAGTCTAGGCAGCCCTTTTGTTTTCATTCCCTCATTCTACCTCTTCTACATGTTTTTTATATTCCCGGTTCTTGGGAGAGCATCCTGTGCCACTAATTTAGTTTCCTTAGAAATATTTTCTTACTTGTTTGGATGGAGACTGTGTAAACCAAAGTTAATCATTTTACCATGCTCCTTGAGCAACATGTCCTTTTTAAGGCTCATACAAAAGACAAATCTGATTTTTTCCTTTTAGTACTTTTGAAGTTCTAGTTTTTAAACTTCTTAGTCCCATGTGTCAAAGCTATGGTTTTTCTAGTAGTCATGTATGGATGTGAGAGTCGGACCATAAATAAAGCTGAGCGCTGAAGAACTGATGCTTTTGAACTGTGGGGCGGGAGAAGACTCTTGAGAATCCCTTTGCAAGGAGATCAAACCAGTCAATCCTAAAGGAAATCAGTTCTGAATCTTCATTGGAAGGACTGATGCTGAAGCTGAAACTCTAATACTTTGGCCACCTGATGCAAAGAGCTGACTTATTAGAAAAGACCCTGATGCTGGGAAAGATTGAAGGCAGGAGGAGAAGGGGATGACAAAGGACAAAATGGTTGGATGGCATCACCGTTCAGTGGACATTGAGCAACCTCTGGGAGATGGTGATGGACAGGGAAACCTGGAGTGCTGCAGTCCATGGGGTCACAAAGAGACAGATATGACTGAGCCACTGAACAACAACAAGTCCTAAGTGTGGTTACGGCCAACATTTATTTCCATTAACCACTTCTTATCGTGAAAAATTTCTTGCTTTTTTGATCAATATTAGATTATCAGAGCAGCATCTTAATTTCTTCATTTGTCTTTAGAAAAGTAAAAGGAATATTTTAGACCCTATTTTTTCAGCACAATTAGATCCCCAGATGGCTTAAACTTATCATGACTTTATCTTAATAGTGTTTGTATTTTTTCTGTTGCTTATAGTAAAAATCATGTTTAATGATAAATTCAGTTGTTTTCTCAAGATGCCTTTTCTAAACACAGACATCGAAACTATTCATCCAATAGTTCCATTTCCTAAATATGATAAGTTTTTCACAAATACAAAGAACTATGTCTTTTTTTGGCTCTACTTAGAGCAAACCAGCTGTCTGCTGAGCTATCAGCAGGGTTTATTTTTCTTGGCTTAAATACAAACCTCTAGTTATTAATATGGGTGTGAGTTTTTCTTGCTGACAATTTAAGATAAAGTAAATTAGAACTGACATAAAGAAGCATGTGTGTGTTAATGTGCATCACCAAGGTTCTTTCTTGACATTCTGAAAGGTCTTGTCTAGATGGCCCACTCCAGAGACTGTGGCAAGTAACCCTATGCTATTAAGGGATGGGCATTCTCACTGCTTTGTAAAAGTGACAGATGCAGCATGTGATTGTAAATTAGCAATATGAAGTTAGTCCTGAGAGATCTCCAAGCAGACTCCTCCAACCTCCCACCCTCAGCAATCATTTGGTGGCTTCTTAAGCTTTTAACATTTCCTCTGACTTACTGTACTGAGTCCTCTGGGCTTTGGTACATCTCTTTCTTCCCTCTTTCTCCTCAATTTACAGTCATTCAAACCAAAAAAATAGTTTAAACATTGAAAGTGATCTTATCATTACAAGTATTCTTTTATCTTCACCTTTTGCAGCCCTAAGGAAAATTTTTGGACACTGTCCATGTCGTAGTGCTTCACAAACTTTAGTGTGTATAAAGTCACCTAGGGTACTTATTAAAAATGCAGATTTACAAGCCTCCTGTCCAGAGAATCTGATCCAGCACACCTGGCAGGCAACCTGTGATTGTCTGTACATTTCATGTACTCCCCATGTGACCTTTATGCAGGTGGTCTGTAGACTGCCTTTGAGAAGCATCCTATTCAATCCTTAATCTCTTTTCAAGTTTAAATTATGTGTTTCTTTCTATTTTTAGCTAGGCTGCATTCCTCAGGCAACAATTTTAATAGTGAATGTTGTCATCCTCACTTTCTGTGGTTTGACCATGTTTAAATGAGCGCTCCTGAGAACTGAAGCATTCCACAGAGTAACGGGGAGGAAACAAAAATACATGAGGCACAGATATTGATCACAAACTCTGCCACTTCATGCTCCCCCACTTTTTGTCTATGGTGGAATATGTTTAGAATACATCTCAGTCCACCCTTGATAATAACAACACTTCACTCTTGAGAGATTTCTCATTTAAATATTTTATATCAAATTAGATAGTACCTTTACATGCTCACATTTTTTAAAAAGAGCATGTTCATATAAAATATTTAAATACTGTTAAATTTATAAGGTAACAAATGCCATAGCACCTTAATCAAAAGCAAAATACCACATGATGAAATGTCATGACTTCAAAATGGGTAGGGACAAACTTTGGCCCACACTAAATGTCAACAGTAAAATACTTGGTAATGAAATGAGCAAGACCAAAGGTCAGGCTTCTATAAAAATCCCATTCTAGCTCAAGCTTCATTTTAAATCATTTCAGATTATGTATGGTAAGTTGTCTATATTTTCAAGTGAGCTATCCTTCCTATGAACTTCAGACTGGGTAACTGCTTATGAGAGTGAAAGATCCAGACTGGGAAGCAACATTTTGCAGTGCTTTTCCTCCTCCTCCTCTTTTCAATCTGTAAAAGCCTGCTTTGTGACTAGATCTCTTTAAGAACAAGAGCCTATAGTATCTTATAGGAAAAATGAGTGACTTATGGCCTCACATGTCCTGGTTTGTCCCAGAAAATTCCAATTTACAACCTATTTCAGATAAATCATAACTGTTCATTATTTTCAGTTTCCTCTTTACTCTCAAGAGGGCTTCCCAGGTAGCACAGGTGGTAAAGAACCCTCCTACCCATGCAGAAGACCTGGGCTTGATCCAGTAGTCTTGCCAGCAGAATCCCCATGGACAGAGGAGCATGTCGGGCTACAGTTAATGGGATCACAAAGAGTCAAGACACAACTGAAGCAACTTAGCACACAAACATGCATTACTCTCAAAAATGCTCAAAGTTAGAGTATAACTCACGTGGCCATCCTATTTATGGACAATCTATAGAAGTCTTAAGATAAATGATCAAGTTAGATTATGGCACTCTTTGGCTTAGAATCATCTAGTGTAGTGTTTCTCCCACTTGAACACACATCTGAATCACTTGGAGCACTTATTAACACAAAGTCTGCTGGGCTCCATCCCTAGACATTTTTAGCACTTATTAATACAAAGTCTGCTGGGCTCCATCCCTAGACATTTTTAGCACTTATTAATACAAAGTCTGCTGGGCTCTATCCCTAGCCATTTTGGTCTGGGGTAGGCCTGAGAATTCATATTTCTAACAATTTCCCAGATAAGATTTGCGCTGCTGGTCTGGTGATTTTACTTTGAGAACCAATGACTTGCTCACTTCCTATTTTATTCAGAATAAAAGCCAAAATCCTTAGAACGGCATAAAACTTAAACGATCTGACTGGCAGCCACATTTCTGAACCCAGCCTTCCAACCTGCTTTTTCCTCTCCAGCCATACTGACCTCCTTGCTATAGCAGAAATAAGCAAGCGGTCTTCTGCCTTGGTGCTGCCCCTTTCATCTGCAGAGATCTTCTCCAGGTATTTCAGTGGTTTACTTCCTCGATTCCTTCAAGTCTTTACTTATGCTCTCAATAAGTCTTCCTTTGACCATTCTTATCAAAATTACAACCCACGTCCCAACCCGCTTATCCCAGCTCTCTCATACCCCTAGGTTTTCTTTTTTTGAGAGAAAATAACAATTTATACTATTTTTACTCCACTCACTACACTTCCCACCCCAATGTAAGCTTTGCAAAGGGAGGATCTTTTCTGCTTTATCGAGTGATATATCCCAAATGCCTTGATGAGAATCTAGCATACAGTGGGCATTTTACATATTGAATGAAGAAATACATCATCATTTTAAATTCTGCTTTATAAATGAGTAAGGCAAGTGAAGGCTAGAAGATTACCGTAGAATCCTAAGACATTATAAACACACACGTGCTGCTGCTACTAAGTCACTTCAGTCGTGTCTGACTCTATGTGACCCCATAGACAGCAGCCCACCAGGCTCCCCCATCCCTGGGATTCTCCAGGCAAGAACACTGGAGTGGGTTGCCTTTTCTTTCTCCAATGCATGAAAGTGAAAAGTGAAAGGGAAGTCACTCAGTCGTGTCCCACTCTTTGCGACCCCAGGGACCACAGCCTACCAGACTCCTCTGTCCATGGGATTTTCCAGGCAAGAGTACTGGAGTGGGATGCCATTGCCTTCTCCAAACACACATGTAAATAGATGCATATTTTTAAGATCAGAATGTAATGCCCAGACTTTGACTTGCAACTTTATCATGTACAGTCTATACTTACTCATGCTGCACCTATGAAAGTTCTGTGCTTTTCATTTAGCACTAAAATGTCACACATCCTTAACTTTAACACACCTGCTGGTCATTCATTCTCAAACTATATTCGTTGCTCTTCTACCCCTTACTACTAGTTTCAAAAGTCCAATTTTAACTATTTCTATGGAAGCTATTAGAGATATAACACCTATAATGTACAAGAAAAGAAAAATTAGTACATTATGCACTATTTCATAGCTCTGAAAAACCAATCCTACAAATAGTACTCTTTCTGAAGGTTAGATAGATCATTGTTTCATTAGAGGAAGTGATTCACGTATTTGTAATGAGTTATACTCAATTCTTTTGTAAGATTCTTTTAATCATCATATTTCAAAAACCCATCTTTTGATATGATTTTAAAAGCATTTTCTTTTTATCTCAAAGTCTTTGCTGTGGTGGACACCCTCACAATCCCACTCTCACTCCCAACAACCCTGAGCAAAAAGGGAATTTTCAATTTCTGATTCTCCTGTTGTGTACATGCATGAATAGCAGAATTAATGGCATGATTTTTGAAGTAAGTTTAGTTAATTCAGCAACCTTTTAAAAATATATAATTTTTCTATCACTCCCATCAAAAATATGTCACTCGAGTGCCTCTTCATGATTCAGAGGAAAGAAAATATTCCTGGGAGAGCCTACATCCAATCAGAGAGAAAATAAGCTTAGCAATTACAGGCATATAGACTTAGAGGAAAGAGACATTTTTTTTCTCTAATAGTTCAGCTGCTGTCATCAATTATTCAAAGCCCAATTTAGATGTTGTTGTTCTTTAAACTCTAGTTAACTGATTTGGGATTAATGTGTTAACATTGGCCATGAGCTCCCTAACCCGGCATTCACTGTAAACTGCTCTCTGCTCTATGGAACTCAGTTCCCCTGGCTCTTAATTAACTACTCTGACCATCCTGTAAGGCTAAGCGGACTGATTAGCCCCACATGTGAAGCAGCAAACCTGATAGCTCTTTGTTATCTGACACGAAGGTTTAGGGGTCTCAGAGGGTACTTTTCTTGCAAATCCCTTTTGCAACAGTTAGAATGCTTTCTAAATGACTATTTCTCCTAGAAACATATTAATACAAATATGTCAAAGCAGTCAAAATTATTGACTCCTAAGGTAATTATTCAGAAAACGAAGATCATGGCATCCGGTCCCATCACTTCATGGGAAATAGATGGGGAAACAGTGGAAACAGTGTCAGACTTTATTTTTTGGGGCTCCAAAATCACTGCAGATGGTGACTGCAGCCAGGAAATTAAAAGATGGTTACTCCTTGGAAGAAAAGTTATGTCCAACCTAGATAGAATATTCAAAAGCAGACATTATTTTGCCGACTAAGGTCCATCTAGTCAAGGCTATGGTTTTTCCAGTAGTCATGTATGGATGTGAGAGTTGGACTGTGAAGAAGGCTGAGCGCCGAAGAATTGATGCTTTTGAACTGTGGTGTTGCAGAAGACTCTTGAGAGTCCCTTGGACTGCAAGGTGATCCAACCAGTCTATTCTGAAGGAGATCAGCCCTGGGATTTCTTTGGAAGGAATGATGCTAAAGCTGAAACTCCAGTACTTTGGCCACCTCATGCGAAGAGTTGACTCATTGGAAAAGACTCTGATGCTGGGAGGGATTGGGGGCAGGAGGAGAAGGGGACGACCGAGGATGAGATGGCTGGATGGCATCACTGACTCGATGGATGTGAGTCTGAGTGAACTCCGGGAGTTGGTGATGGACAGGGAGGCCTGGCGTGCTGCAATTCATGGGGTCGCAAAGAGTCAGACACAACTGAGCGACTGAACTGATTGTCTGTCTGTCTGCAAACTTTCTTATTGTTTTAGAGCCTGTTGTTTGTACTCAGCTTGGAAGCTGGCTATTATCATAGCCTTTCCATATAGGTGCTTTGCTACATCCCAAAATTATTTGACTATATACTTACTATAGTAATGTTTTTAACTCATCCATCCATTATTGTAAAGGATTCTTTTAACACATTCCAGTGGCTAGCCCAGTGCCTAAAACATAATGCACAATAAACTTTCAGTGAATAGAGAATTCTTTATGTCTTTTTTCTTTCTCTGAAACTCCTTGTGACAATACAGCAAACTGAGTATGACTTTGGGGAGTAAACTAGAGAAAATAATTAGGCTACTTCGATATCAATTATAGTGTGAGTCTATGTAATGCTAGCATGTCATGGTATGAAATTATTTATTTCAGTGATCCTTCTGATCAAAAAATCCTTTCAAAGAAATCATGAATAAAACAAATCATAGGGAATTAAGTCAAGTCCCTCCTGTCCAGATGTTTTCTGTCATATGTTCAGAGAAATGCTCCCTGTTTTCTAAAGCAATTTGGGACTTACAGCCCTTCATAGAAAAGGCCTGCCCTTCTCTGCGTTTTCAGTTGCCCAGTATTTTGGTTCGCTGTCCAGTTTCATGATAACTTTATTCCCTGAGACTTTCCTAGTTGAATACTACTCCTTGACTCTTTTGGAGGTGGGGGGTGGGGGCGGGGGGAGTTGGTACTGATAAAGAGATATTCACTATGCAGGAGATATGGGTGATTTGCTCAAAACTAAAGTATCTTTGAAAGCTTTAGGAGACAAAGAATGGTGCAACTCTTTTTCTCTTTTTTTCCTTCTCTCACCAACCAGGATGATATATTATCCTGGAAACAAAGAATCACTTTGTGCTTGTTTGATTTTTTTTTTAAATCATATCTCCATTTTTGAGATTCAGAAAGAACTGTAAAGTAGATTTGTTCAGATGATTCATTGTCATTACTGCATCTCCAATTCAGGACTTTGAAAGTTTTCCTCAAAACATGACTATAATAATCTTTGGTTTTACTTAGTATTCATCTTTCTCAAGCCCACACCGTAAGAACATCTGATAACATGTTAAGAAACCACATGTTTTCTGTCAATTAACTTTCCAAAGAGGCATCTGAAGGTAAACAAGTTCTTCTGCCCTCATTGCCTCAAATACTTTTACTCTTTCCCTCCTTAAATCAAATAAATGGCATTAAGGCCAAGGGTTATTCTTTTTTAATGATACTTTGTCTAAGACAAATGAGTTTGGTAAAATGAATTAAAACCCAATATATGTAAGTATTACTAAACTGTACAGAATCCCTGGATGGATATCTTATTTTAGTTAGTGAGTTAGAGTTCAGAAGCCAAATGACGCCTCTATACAGCTAAAGAACTAAGCTGGGGTAGATAGTAATCTTAGCACAATTATGGACAGAGAATCAAAATCGGTAGGAAACTGAAACATATACTAATATAGCATCTACTACATCCTTCATGATAAATGGGGATCAATTAGATTAACTTCAAATTCCTTTCACCAAGCATTACATGAGTCAAAGTTCCCCCTAATTCATGCACTAGTTAACTCTTGTTATTTTTTCCTCAAATGATTAACATTATTTGACCACTTATTCTATAGTGGAACAGTTATATTCTCTCAGCTCTGTATATGAGCTAATTAATGTTTATAACAGTCAATGCTACATATGTATACTCATTTTAAAGATAAGGAAACTTAGTCACAGAGAATGTAAATAACTTGCCAAGGTCACAGAACTGATAAATGGCTGAGCCAAGACTCAAACTGAGACAAGTCAGATCCAGAGTACGTGACCCTAATCACTACACTTCCTTTAACTATCATTAATGAATGTATTAGTTTCTCACTGCTATTGTAATTTACCCACAAATTAGGAGGCTCAAACAACACAGGGTTATAATCTTGTAGTGCTAGAGGTCAGAAGTCTAAAAAGGCTTTCAGGGGCTGAAATCAAAGTGTTGGCAAGGCTCTATTTCTTCTAGAGATTCTGGGAGAGAAGTTGTTCCCTGGACTTTTCAAGCTTCTGACGGTCATCTGCATTCTTTGGCTCATGGCTCCTTCCTCCATCTTCAAAGCCAACAGGGTTGTATCTTT
Source organism: Cephalophus harveyi (assembly GCA_006410635.1). Lineage (NCBI taxonomy): Eukaryota > Metazoa > Chordata > Mammalia > Artiodactyla > Bovidae > Cephalophus > Cephalophus harveyi. Next base: position 38,854 of record SJYT01027791.1, on the reverse strand, counting down.
AAAAGTCTCTTTCTCTTTGTTTCAGTTCATCACATCACCTTCTGTTCATAATTCCGATTCTCTGTCTCACAAGAGGAAGGACTGTTTTAACTACATGGGACTCACCCACAGATTCCAGGATAACTACCCCATTACAAAATATTTAACTCTACTTGAAAATCCCCTTGTACTATGTTAGGTAAAACAGTTACAGGTCTTGGAGATTAGGACAGGAACATCTCTGAGTGAGTGGGCAGATAGCATTACTCACCCTACCAGCTACTGCTGCTAAGTCGCTTCAGTCGTGTCTGACTCTGTGCGACCCCGTAGACGGCAGCCCACCAGGCTCCCTTGTCCCTGGGATTCTCCAGGCAAGAACACTGGAGTGGACTGCCATTTCCTTCTCCAATGCACGAAAGTGAAAAGTGAAAGCGAAGTCGTTCAGTCATGTCCGACTCTGCGACCCCATGGACTGCAGCCCATCAGGCTTCTCCATCCATGGGATTTTCCAGGCAAGTTTTGAGTGGGGTGTCATTGTGAGTCACAATTAATTTGAAAGAGAAGTACCTGAATTAAATATAGGAATTAGAAGTGATTACTGTGACTTTTCATTTTACTCTCTCACACCTTTTCACATATGAATCACACATTGTTTCTGAAATGAGATAACGCGGTACTCTGTTTTATAGGAAGAAATTGCTCTGAGGTCTTCTTAGCTTGTATATACTTCATGATTATGGCTATAATTTTCAATAGACGATCTTTACTTGCTTCTAGTCACACAGAGACCCTAAACCAAAGACCCTAAACCAAAAGGCCTGACTTTTTGGAACACTTTCAATATGAACATAATCTATTACCAGACCTGACTGCATTGGTATGTATACAGGGTGGCAGTGAGCCTGCAAACACAGTTAGAGATGGCAGGTGGATGGCATTGAAGATGGTTCGAGACAGAAGTGTACTGTTTATCTCCCTACCATTTTTTTCTATCAGATGTAGAGGATTTGAAATATAAGTATAAAAGATGGATTCGTATACCAAGTACTTAACAAACCTTCACTGGAATAAAAAACTAAATTCAAGTTTAATCCCAACAATTATGTATTATTAGAAATTTCTTCATATATAAATGTGATAAATACTTCCTTTTTGCTTCTCTCTGCAGGGAATGGAACTGTGACAGTTATTCAGATTGGGGGAGGGGATTGGAGTGATGAAGAGTCACACTGAGATATTATCAGAAACATTTCCTATCTATAGCTTCTGTATAGAGTTCTGAAAGTATTCTGAGCATGGAGAACAAGAGAATTATGGCCAGCTCAATAGTACCAGACATTCTTCTTGACAAACATTTAAAAACACATACTGTACTCTAAAAGATTGACTCTATTTTTACATATTTAATATATGAACTGATCTCTTTGTTGTACTTCAGGGGCATACATATGCTTTTCTCACACACTTAGCATTTCAAAACACTATTTTTTAAAAAATTTTTTGGGAGACCAGTCAATCAGTTTAAGTAATAGCCAATTTGAAATTCCTCCTGATATTTTAACATGCCCCTTTAGAAAACTGTACACAATTGCAATCAGAGCAAACAAAGACAATTTGCTTTTACAATGAAGTAGTTTAATAGTTTCCTTAAAGGTGTAACTTGATTAATTTCTTTTATGAGGCTAAGCAGGATGATCCAAGAAGAAAGATGTCATGTAGCTACAGAGTATTATTATTCATTACAATAAAGGCCAGGATAATAATAACAACCCAATAAGAGAATATGAATAGACTTCAGTGTAATGACACAATGGAATTTACAGAAGGCAGCAAGTAGCTTTAATGGAAACAAGACAGGGACCTCTCATGATAAAAAAAAGAATAAATGTTTATCCCAGTGAAAATGAAATTTAAAAAGTTTTTATTTGGATATTTGGAAAATAGAAACCCAATATCTTTGGGTCTCTGTTCTAGCTTTATTTTGGCATTGTCAGAAGAAGCTCAGACGTATGGAAAAACACCCATACCTTTTCCCAATAGATGCAGGAAGAAGTTCATCCTATTGGCTTGTGTTTAATGTTATGCATCTGATTTCTTTGTCAACATTATGATTCATGACAGCAAACAGAGAGAGTGTCAAGCCTGCATTTTGGTGAGTTGGGAATAGATAAGAGTATTTAGACAGCTTTCAAGTCCAGTCTCAGCCAGTCTTGCTGGACATAAAGAAAACTTCAGAAAATTCTCCAGATGTACTACAGACTCAGAGTGAGATCCAGGGAGATGAATCATTACCCGTTGAAGGTAAATGTCATAAATATATCATCGAAGCCTACACTAGCAACCTTAGGGGAAAACCTTGTTGTTCTTGTGTGAATAGAAAAATGCACATTGATCCTAAATAAAATTAGCAATGTTTGTTGAGGAAATTTTCTGTTTCTATCCTAATGGGCTAGTGAAAAACTATCCAAGGGAGACAGTATATATGTACCATGTGTATTATGTTTGCCATTTGAATTAGGTGGGAATTTTTCTCTATGCAGCAACAAACATCTCCAGTGGTGGTTTGAATTCCACTCTTAGTGACTGTATTTCATGACTTTGCCCTAGGTTTGCTCCCTCTTTGGTTATTTAACACTTACAGGGAAGCTATTATTTACAAAGTACTGTTCTATGTTATAGAGTTTAAATGAAAAAAGCTCAGTCAAAAAATATTTAGACATCCTCTCTCAAAAATGTTATCATTGAGTTGTATACAGGGGGCTTAGGAGAAAAGAGAGTACTTCTAAGGAGGTTTGATGGTAAGAATCAGGCACTGTTTCTTGAGGACATAACATATGAATTTGCTTTTGTGGGATGATTATGTGCTTGACATTTGGAGAAATGGGGAAGGAAGAAGTATTGTGGTTAGAAGAAATAACGTGCACAAAATCATGGATCAAAAAGTAATGAATATGTCATAATAGAAGAAAAGCTTGTCTATCAAAGTATTGGAATATAGGGCTTATCACTGCAGCCAGGGAGGTAAGGATAGATAAAACTAATAGGGTTGGTGACACTTGCTAAAAATATGCTACATAGAAATTTGGTGATACTTGCTAAAAATATGCAACATAGAAATTTCAAACTTTACTATATACTTTATTTTCTATTGCATTTAAATTGATTTGTGAATTAGAAATACAATGCTGATGAAAAGTGACTTGAGGAGGTGGTAACAGGCAGGAAGAATCAACTGGGTGAGAGGAGTAAGTGCAATATGGGAGCGAAAAGCAGAGTAAGAAATGAAATTGGGAAATATATTAGAGAAGAAATGGAAAGAATTTATCAGTTCAGTTCAGTTCAGTTGCTCAGTCGTGTCCTACTCTTTGCAACCCCATGAATCACAGCATGCCAGGCCTCCCTGTCCATCACCAACTCCCGGAGTTCACCCAAACTCATGTCCATCAAGTCGGTGATGCCATCCAGCCATCTCATCCTCTGTCGTCCCCTTCTCCTCCTGCCTCCAATCCCTCCCAGCATCAGGGTCTTTTCCAATGAGTCAACTCTTCACATGAGCTGGCCAAAGTACTGGAGTTTCAGCTTTAGTATCATTCCTTCCAAAGAACACCCAGAACTGATCTCCTTTAGAATGGACATGGTTGGATCTCCTTGCAGTCCAAGGGACTCTCAAGAGTCTTCTCCAACACCACAGTTCAAAAGGATTTATAAACATATGCAAACACATACAATAAAAGAGAATTACTGTGTAAATATCAATGTTTCTAGGAAGGAAGGTGGTGGAGTAGTAGAGAAAAGCAGACTGAGAAGGAGGAGATGTCCAGGATCAAGTTGAGCCTAGACTGAACACATACTCTGAACTGAGTGTAAGGATTGGGAGTTAGAACGATGGTGGTGATTTTTCATACACAGGCTCAGTGGTAAAGAATCCGCTTGCCAATACAAGGGTTCTATCCCTGATCCAGGAAAATCCCACATGCCACGGAACAACTAAGCCTGTGCACCACGACTTTTGAGCCTGTGTTCTAGAGCCCTGGAACAGCAACTTTCAAGCCCACATGCTGCAACTGCTAAAGCCTACGTACCCTAGAGTCCATGCTCTGCAACCCGAGAAGCCACTGCAATAAGTCCATGGAGAACAGCCCCCACTCTCCACAACTAGAGAAAAGCCCATGCAGCAATGAAGACCCAGCACAGCCAAAAGTAAATATAAAAAATGAATGAAATAAAAAAAAAAAAAAAACTGAAACAGACCACCTAGAAACACATGCTGGCAGAAGACAGAGTGTGACACAAAAACAAAGGCAAGGCTAATAAGACATGCATTCACTTTGTCCACTCATCAAGTGGCACCTCCAGTCAATGTATCTGGAAAGAGGGAGGGCCATAGACACCGAGGAGTCCTCAAACTCTCTTAGGTTCCTCCAAGTGTCTTTCACAGTATGCAAGTCATAACACATGTACCCAGGCTTTACCAAGTCATCTCCCAATATAACAAGATCATAATATATGAAGAAAAGATTGTGAGCCCCTTCTAGGTCAAGGGAAAAGCAGTCTACACCCTAAATCTTTCATGATGTGTGTTCCCATGGCTGCACCCCCTTTCCTAACTTTGCTTGTCATCTGTTCCAAAAGATCCTCCCCTCAATTTGCTGAATGAAATGACAGCCATGTTTCATGATACATACCTACTTTCCAAAGGGTTTGATAATCTCCCAGTTTTCCTCACTCTCAAGCAAAACAAGTCTGCACATTTTATGTTACAATCAATGGGGTTTTTATAAAGAATCCAGGATGGTCATAAGAATTTAAGATCTAGCCTCTTTAAGTTCTCCCTGTGAGTTAAGTATGCAAATATATGTGTTTTATCTTTTAAGTGTCCAGTGGATAACCACTGGAGTATATTTCATTCTCTAGTATTCACACTATACCTGTGAGAAACTGATCTTGATTAAATACACCTGGGGTCCACTCGAGGTGATTCAGGCTAGGCTATCTGATGTTGGATCTAGGGGTTCAGTTAAGCTTCCAAAAGTTCTAATATGACCCTCTCTCATCCACAGACAAGATCATTAACAACTGTGTTCCACACAATATGGAGCTAGAGTGCCAGGAGCCAGCATGGGAGATCCCACCCGTGACAAGGTCATGTGGAGAGGCCTGATGGGCAAGGTGAGTCAGGTCTCAAAAGGTCCTCTGTCTGAGCATCTGCCCTGAAACCAAAATCTGCCTGTTTACTGTCTGCTTTATCTTTTAGGCACCTGGGAGGATATTAATCAATGTAATCGGGATGCAGAAATAGGAATATAGTAGTTTTGATGTTAGCAATACTAGACTTTTGAGTTACTTAA
>SJYT01027791.1:0-33372 GCA_006410635.1 Cephalophus harveyi | reverse complement strand
ATAAATCACTGTACTCCTTTCACTTGTTATAAATTTCTGTATCTTTGCTATGTATGAATGTAACTTTATTTAGTGCTTTCTGAGAGTGGCACCAGACTTTGGGAAGAACAACACTACTACCCTTATCAGAAAAGGGCTGTAAAATGTTAATTGGCCTTCTTGCCAGAAGATGATGTAAATCACCTAAGACTTATGTATACAACTAGGTATGCAGAGAGAAAGCCTGGTCTCGATAAGAGTCAGGGCTGTTGACACTGCATAATTTTGTATTATCCATTGATCTCTATGTACAACCAAAAAGTATAAAAAGCTTTTTGAACAATAAAGGATGGACCAGTTTCTCGGATTAGTCTCTCAAACTAGTTTCTTGGAATTCTGGCTCTCCCTGTGTCTCTCTCTCTCTTTTCCTCCCTCTACCTCCCTCTCCTTTTCAGGCTGAATTCCCATCTGGAGTGGGGAGGCTCACCACATCTACTTACTTGCCCTGGCTTCTAAGATCCGTGAGAGAGGGAGCCTAAGGTGGGGCACCCTCCGCTATTCAAATGGGCGCTGGTGGCCCAACATAGATGGTGCAAATCTCTTGTCCTGAGGTTTTATTAGCCTTCTCTGTAAACCAAGCTATTTAGCCTCTTTTCTTCACTAAATTTTCCTACTATACTATTTCTTCTTAATTTCTTTTATATTTCTAAATAAATAAGTTTTTCCTCGCCTACTCCGTCTCCCCTTAGAATTACCCTGGATCCACCGGGGCAGGACCCCGGCACTAGAGGCTTAACCTGTGCCTGCCCTGGTGAATGTTCCTGGTCTTGTTACAAATCCCAGTAGAATTGACTACCTTCTGTTTCTTTAGAACAGATTTGCCCATGTGGAGTCTGCGCCAGATCCATTTCTTTTATCTAAACCTCTTGCTGACAATTGTTAATCCAGAAAAAGCCAGATTATAATGCAGGTGAGGAATGATTGAAACATGTAAAAGTGGAGAAAGAGGTTGATAGTGATGGGAAAAGGAGTGAAGGATTGACTGAGGGGAAGGATTTTTTGGATGAGAAAGATTGAAGAATATTCGTTCTTAAATGTTTGAGAATATTCTGAGAGAAAAGCATAAGTGGGGAGGAAGAGATTAAAGATGCTAAAGAGATGGTGTAACTGATGGTTCAGGAGCTCAGAGGGGGTAGGAGAATTTGAAATAAAAGATTCAAGAAGTGGAAGCATCCAGAAGTGTTGGTTCCTCTTTTTTGAGAATGGAAGAAATGGATGAGAACAATGAGAACATTTTTATGTTTGTTAATATCATCTGTCCCAGCTGAGAGAAAAGCCATTTAAGGACACAAGCTTATTTTATGCCCCCCAGGGTCTGTCAGTCTGTCCCCTTGCTTACATAAGAACAAACAGAAGTTTTTGGGAAACAGAAAATAAGGTGAAGTGCTTGCCAATAAGAAGCCAGTGCTTTGGTGGGGAAGACAGAAGAGTACACAATTACTATAAATGAATACACATAATGTTGCCAGTTGTTACAGCAATTTTGTAATAATTTTCTAAATACAGTCATCTTTCTTTTGTACTAAAATAGGAAGGGACTGAGGAGTTAGCTACATGTGATAGCTTTTTACAAGAAAGAAGAAATGTTTAATGTAAGGAGATGGGAACTAATCTATAATCACCATAGATTAGAAAACATAATTTTTCAGGATTAGAGTTTAAATATATATATATTTTTAAACTTCTGCTCTTATTTTGGTCATTGCGTATCAATTTTGTGGATTTGAGAGTTGTAGAAACCACCCCCCAAAAAACATACAACAATGCTAGAATGATTTTGGATTAAACTAACCAACTTCGAAAAGTCTAATTAAAATTGATAGTAGAATTAAATATAGTGTAAATGTGGCCATTATACAAAAATCACAGGCACAAATCCATGAAACACTAACAGCAACCAGAGGACAGAAAAAGAGGAAAGAACTGTGGATTTGACACTGAAACTCAATAGGTGAGTTTAATAACAAGAGACAATATATGGGGCCTATTTGTTCTCTGTCTCTTTCTATTACTTATACACACACACACACACACACTCACACATACACACACACACACTCACACATACACACACACAGCAGGAGGATCTGATACAATTCTTCCCACAGAAGGAAACTAAGGGTTGTTTCCCAGTTCAGGCTGGAGAATCTGGGTTTCATTCCCCCACCCCAACAGGACTTTGACTCCAAATTATCAAAATGAGAAGTTGCCAAAATAAAAATTATCTTTTAAAACTTTTAAAGCTCTGTAAAGAAGTATCTTATAACTACTTAATGATATGTTACTCAAATTGGCAAACCAAAACAGTAACAATGTCATGAGGTATATCATAGCAAAGTAACAAATGCTGGCCAAGAATGACATTGAGACATTTATGAGCATGAAATGCTATGATTATAGAACTTACTTGGTAGAAAACCACACAGTAGGTTTAAGACAAAATAAAGTAAATATGTGTTTCCTACTGTAACTGGGAAATGTATATATTTCTCATTTGTTTTTCAGATGAAAACAATCTCTATTCCCTCCTAAAAGAATTATGACTTTGTTCAGAAGAGCAAATTGCCCAGCCCTGGTGATTCATAATCTATTCACGGCAATTAGGGGTGACCCTGTGACCTGTTTAGCCAGTTTCTGAGTAGAACTTTGCTGAGAAAGATAGCACCATAGACAGCTTTCTTTGTAAAGGAGAATGGAAGAGGAAGGTCTTATTCTTCACTGCTTCTTTCTGTTACCCACGCAGATGCAATGGCTGGATCTGTAGCAGATATCTTGTGACCATGAGATAACCATGGAGATGAAAATCAACATTCTGAGATACCCAAGCAGAAAGGAAGAAAGATCCTAATTGAAAATAAACAAACACTACCAACAGTGAAACTCTGGATATCTTGTCATGTAAAAAAAAAAAAAAAAATCCCAATGTTTAAGTCATTCTTTTGTTAACCTACTGTTGATTTCAACCAACTATATCTCTAACTGATACTATCAGTTTCCCTGGTTGATAAGACTTTTCTCACTGTCTGGCCACATTCTTTTCTTGCTTTTCTCTGGCACTTTGTTTTCCAGAGAAGTCCAACCTAAAGTCCTCAAAATATTCTGTCTCTAATTTTTTTAATCAATTTTCCTACCAATTGCTATTATATTCTATTGTCTAGTACTTGCCTAGTAAGCATTCTCTTCCCCCTTACCCTCTCTCTGTCTACTTCACAAGTTGAAGTGTAAACTAATTCATATTACCCTCTAACTCCCACACAGATCTCATCACATAAAAGGTACATCTCATCCACATCTACCACCACAGTCCCACCTCAGAGCCTTGTTCAGATCCTAGGTCATGACTAATTCCACTTCTATTTAGTCATTCATCAATATTTACTGAGCCCGTGCTATATGTACGTGTTGTGAGCATAGCAGAAAAGATATTTATTAAGTGTTCAGACTCCAAAAACTGAATCCCTGGGTTCAAATCTTGTGATTTTGGACAGTTTATTAAACTCTCAGTGCATCAATTTTCTCATCTATAAAATGGAGTTAATAGCATCACATACACTTCTTATGATTTTATGAGTATTAAATGAGTTCATACATATAAAATACTTAGTACCGTGTTCAGTTCCTCTTAAGAACTCAGCACACAATAGTTACAAACCATAACACTTACAAAGTTAACTTACCCTTATACAATCAGAAACTTAAAATCACTATGGGGAAAGTAGGGTGGCTAGGAAATCTCAATATAAATTACAATTTAAAATGAAATATTTGTGCCGATAAAGGAAAGTTAAGACAAAGAAAAATCCATTTCTAGGTCAGGCGATAAAGACTTCAGGAAAGGGAGATTTTGAGCTTAGTCTTGAAACGAATGTATGCAGGACTCCTCTATTCCCTATTCAGGCAGCTTTCTTCAAGTCTTCTTTGGTCATATATCCCCAGAACTGACTCCCTTTACTTGAGAATGTGAATGAATTCTAAATAGTTTGGGAATGGAGAGATGATGTGAGCCAACAAAGCCAGCAGTGAAGATTGTACACAAGCCCTGGGGAGGAGTTACATTTTCTAGTCCAGCTGATTCTATGGGCCCCTGACGCAACCAGCTCTCTGCAGCCCTTCAGGAGAAGGCTCTTTTAATTCTTCTCTCAGTCACTTCCTTGTAGACCAGGCTAACCTCTTTGATGGTAGAGATGGGATAGTTTTGGTGTGAATCCTACCAAGGGGCTGGGCAGGGAAGAGCTGAGCTGCTATAAGTGTTCCAGGTGCTGCTTGAGTACTAGGTGACCAGGAGCTGGGCTAAGCCTGAGTCTGTCTGGGGAGGACTCATGATACAGGGAGGGGCCTTGATGCTCCTGCTGATTCAGGAGGGCTGGATCCACAGCTCCATTAGTCTAACACGGTACTCTGGCTTAGGGTCGCTGTTATAGCAAATCTTTCTCTGATGGTGTCCCGAGAGAAGGAAATCCCTCTGCACTGTTTTAGTGTCTTGCTCCAGGGTTAAAGCCTTGGCATTGTAATATATGGCCTCAAGCCGGGGAGCACAGCAGATCACGACTTGCTCCATGGTCCAGTAGAGGCTCCCTCTGTCTTCTAGTCATTAATTCCCCCAATATGGCTTGTTGTTGCTCCTTTTCAGTTGCTAAGTCATGTCCACCTCTTTGTGGACATTACGGCTAATTCCCTCATTTTGGAAATTTACATTAAATAAATACTTAATATGTAATACATTTTAATTTTTATTTTATATATTAAATAATGTATTTGATATTAACTAACAGAAGCAAAAGATATTAAGAAAAGGTGGCAAGAATACACAGAAGAACTACGCAAAAAAGATCTTCATGACCAAGATAATCATGATGGTGTGATCACCCACCTAGAGCCAGACATCCTAGAATGGGAAGTCAATTAGGCCTTAGGAAGCATCACTATGAACAAAGCTAGTGGAGGTGATGGAATTCCAGTTGAGCTTGTTCAAATCCTGAAAGATGATGCTGTGAAAGTGCTGCACTCAATATGCCAGCAAATTTGGAAAACTCAGCAGTGGCCACAGTTTTCATTCCAATTCCAAAGAAAGGCAATGCCAAAGAATGCTCAAACTACCGTACCATTGCACTCATCTCACATGCTAGTAAGTACTGCTCAAAATTCTCCAAGCCAGGCTTCAGCAATATGTGAACTGTGAACTTCCAGATGTTCAAGCTGGTTTTAGAAAAGGCAGAGGAACCAGAGATCAAATTGCTAAGCATCAATTCTTCAGCACTCAGCTTTCTTTATAGTCCAATTCTCACATCCATACATGACTGCTGGAAAAACCATAGCTTTGATTAGACAGAACTTTGTCAGTAAAGGGTGACACCATTTTCATATCTGAGGTTGCTGATATTTCTCCCAGCAATCTTGATTCCAGCTTGAGCTTCATCCAGCCCAGCATTTTGCATGTTGTATTCTGCAGATAAGTTAAATAAGCAGGGTGACGATATACAGCCTACTCCTTTCCCAATTTGGAACCAGCCTGTTGTTCCATATCCAGTTCTGTTTCTTCTTGACCTGTATATAGGTTTCTCAGGAGGCAGGTAAGGTGGTCTGGTATTCCCGTCTCTTTAAGAATTTTCCAGTTCGTTGTGATCCACACTTTCAAAGGCTTTAGTGTAGTCAGTGAGGCAGAAATAGATGTTTTTCTGAAATTCTCTTGATTTTTCTATAATCCACTGGATGTTGGCAATTTAATCTCTGGTTTCTCTGCTTTCTCTAAGTCTACCTTGTGCATCTGAAAATTCTTGGTTTATGTACTGTTGAAGCCTAGCTTGAAAGATTTTGAGCATTACCTTGCTAGCATGTGAAATGAGTGCAGTTGTGTGGTAGTCTGAACATCCTTTGGCCTTGCCCTTCTTTCTATGAAAACTGACATACATGACAGTATTATCAGAAATAGGTGAGTTTAGATGTGTAAATAGTTAGAGTAGTGCAACAGAGCCTGGCACATAGTAAATGCTAAATAAACATAATCTGCTACCATCATCATCAGTTATATTATTCCAGCACGTAGATCCCATATTCCCTTTGAATGTGATTACACAGGTGTTTATTAACTAGTTTTTGTACTTAGCACTGTACCAAGCATTGGGGTATGCCGGGAAGGATACCCCCCCATACCCCTCACCACCATAGGCGTTTTTAGATAAGTTGAAAAGACAAAGTGTAAAAATATGAATAATTAAATAAACTACAGAAGTGTCTAGCTGAGACAGTAAATGCTATGGACAATCAGAAGAGGAAAAGCTCAGTTTTTACTTGAGTGAATGGAATAGACTTTAGGAAGATGCTTGGATTTTAGCTAAAACTTAAAGAAGTAGTGGTGTTGAAATATGCAGAGAGAAACAAGGAGAACATTTCTGGTTGGAGAAAGTCTGAGCAAAGATGCAAAGTTGTCATGACAAGGAAGAATACAGTGTGGGGAAGAACTGGTGTATGGACATCTTAGAAACCAAATGGGAGTTGGAGCCAGAGCCTGAGGAAGGTCAGAGCTCGCCCTGCACATGGTGATTCCCTCTCTGAGATGTGATCACTGACACTGTGATTGATGACCTCTCTGAGGACCAGAATGGCTGTGGAAAGGGTAGGCATCTGAGAACTCCAGCCTAGGGGATGCCCACGGCACGGGGCCGGAGAAGGGAGCGCTGTGGGGAGGGCAGAGGAAAACCGAAAAGCTTAGAGGAGGAGAGAATGGCCAGCACTTTCAAATGCCACAGGGAAGTCAAGGAGGATGCCTCGGACTTGCTGAGGTTATCGGTTGGCGGAAATACAGTGATGACACAGAATTAATTAGGAAGAATTAATTAATTAGAAAGAAATTAGGTGGGGGAAGAGGTCTGGAAGGAGGTCTTCTTGCGTGAAGACCACTCTTTCAAGACCTTTCACACACACAGTGAAACAGAGGTGACTGTGACTGAGGGGGGCACAGAGTTGAACAAAATTTCCTGTATTTACTTTTTAAAATCAGGCTTGTACTGACAGGCTGATTAAGATAAGTAAGTAGGAAGCAAAGAAGAGGGAAAGAGAAAATATGTGGAGGCGAAAGGAAATACATACAGGGCCCTGCTTTGTCAAGGGTTGGTAGATCATCGAAGTTTTAGAGAAGATAAGGCAGTCCTGTCTTCTGGGATTATGAGTTGGCATTCTTATGTGAACCAGACTGTCTGCTTTCTCCACGAATGGTTCAGTAGTTCAGTCGTGTCCAACTCTTTGCTACCCCATGGACTTCAGCATGCCAGGCTTCCCTGTCCATCACCGACTCCTGGAGTTTACTCAACCCACGAACTGTTACCTACATTATTTTTAGATAATATTTCATAATTATCCCATTGCAATAAATGGGAATATTGGGCTGGGGAGATTCCAGGCTTCTGTAAAAGCAAAAAGAAAACCAGGAAAGGCAAGAAATTGAGGTTGGATAGGAAGAGTCAGTCTTCTTGGGCATCATATTTCCTGCGGTCCTGAGGATGTTGAAGTGGGCACAGGAGGCGGGATGAATCCAGTTGGCTCACTGGCAGTGCCATGGCAGGGCCAGCCTTCAAAGGAATGTCGGGCTGGGAGCTCAGAAACTTGACCTGGACACCACAGTTTTCCAATATTTCCTGAGAAACCAGAAAGTGCCCCAGGCTGTCAAGTAAGAGGGGTGTGGCAGTTCAAGGCATAGTCATTTCTGATGGGAAGAAACACATTTGTGTACCTGGCCCCACAGCAGGGGGCAGGGCTAGATTCTTGGTCACAGAAGTCATTCCATGGTATCAGGAAAATCCTTTCTTCAAATCATAAGCTGAGAGGAGGCAAACAGATAAAACATATCTCATTTCATTGAATCTAAAACTCTCTGTTGTAAGACACTAAATAATTTTATGTAACATTAGAAAGACTACTTCTAATTGGAAGACGAATTAACATGCTATTTACTGAAAAATACATCTCCATTTCTGAGATGTTAAAATATGAAAAAATGTAGAGTCTACTGAGATATGGAGATGCTTCCACTTCCCATTGATCTAGAATTCCTCCTGTCCTTTCCTCAGTGCTTTGAAGATCTGGAATTCAGTTTCCTCTGCTCTTCAGCCCCTACCTCTCAGGGGAAGATTGAAACCTCACTTACCCTAACATCATAGTTGTGGCAGCTCACTGGTTAAAGCAAACAAAAGTTAGGATATTTAATGACTTTTTAAAACTTGAGTAGTGTTTTCCGTCATAATCACAGCAGAGTAATACTTGTTGTTTTTGTTGCTGTTTAGTCGCCAAGTCATGTCTGACTCTTTGTGACCCTATGGACTGTAGCCCACCAGGCTCCTCTGTCCATGAGATTTCCTTGGCAAGAATACTGGAATGTTTTGCTGTTTCCTTCTCCAGGGGATCTTCCTGACCAATCAGGGACTGAACCATGTCTCCTGCATCTCCTGCATAAGCAGGCGGATTCTTTACCACTGAGCAACCAGGGAAGCCCAGAGCAGTACCTAGGGTAAATAATAATACTTGCTGCCATCTATTAAGTGCTGGTTGCTGTGCTGATTAGTGTAGATTAGGTACATTAGACTCTTACATTAATGCTTAAGGTAAGGTAAAGTCGCTCAGTCGTGTCCGACTCTTTGCGACCCCGTGGACTGTAACCTACTAGGCTTCTCAGTCCATGGGATTCTCCAGGCAAGAATACTGGAGTGGNTAGTCTTTAACCTGTCTCTTATACACATCTAGATGTGTATAAGAGACAGCATCGTTGCCTCCTTCCCATTATTCTTCATTCTGTAGCTGAAGGTAAGGTAAGGTAAAGTCGCTCAGTCGTGTCCGACTCTTTGCGACCCCGTGGACTGTAACCTACTAGGCTTCTCAGTCCATGGGATTCTCCAGGCAAGAATACTGGAGTGGGTTGCCATTTCCTTCTCCAGGGGAATCTTCCCGACCCAGGGATCGAACCTGGGTCTCCCGCATTGGAGGCAGACGCTTTAACCTCTGAGCCACATAAAGCAGTTTCTTAAAATATCACTCAAAATGCATACATCTGGTTAGGCTACTGACCCAGGGAAACTTTCTATGCAAATTCATGTAACTATTTAAATATATATATAATAAATACTTATGAATATTATAAATGTTCAAATATTTATATAAATACTTGCTCTATATTTACATAAATAAGTACTCTAGTGGCCTTTCACAGAACAAGGAATGTTTGTCTTAAGGTATTCTCTGCTTTTGTATCACCCAGAATCAGATAGCAACCTCTCTAGTTAAAGGAAACAAACACACACTAATATTATCTGGCAATACACCGGTTATGCTTCCATTCTTGTTTGATTGGTCACATAGCTTTAGCAATCTGTCCATATCCATGGATTTATCTCATACTTAAAACTCCTAACCTCCATCACGCTACTTTCCTCCCATCTCTAACAAGCTGCTTGTAGGACCTGGAACTAAGAAATTGTGCTTCAGCCCATATCAGCGCCCTAGGACTGTACTGAGTCACTATGAAGGCTATTCTTTGCAACAACGCTCACCCTCCCTCTGCTCTTTCCTCTGCCCTCTGTCACTTTTGTGTTGCTGCTGCTGCTGCTAAGTCACTTCAGTCGTGTCCGACTCTGTGCGACCCCAGAGACGGCAGCCCACCAGGCTCCCCCGTCCCTGGGATTCTCCAGGCAAGAACACAGGAGTGGGTTGCCATTTCCTTCTCCAATGCATGAAAGTGAAAAGTGAAAGTGAAGTCGCTCAGTCGTGTCCGACTCTAGCGACCCCATGGACTGCAGCCTACCAGGCTCCTCTGTCCATGGGATTTTCCAGGCAAAAGTACTGGAGTGGGGTGCCATTGCCTTCTCCACACTTTTGTGTTAGTTAAGTCCATATCTTTCACCCTCACAAGATTGAATGTTGGGTCATGATCTGTGCATCAATAAATCACCTAGAATAAAATGTATAGATAGAGCAGCTAGCTGTGTTTCAAAAAGCTTGGTTCAAAGACTCACAATCTCTGCTGCCCACGCTGCTACAGCATACTCTCGTAGACAGGCCACCCTTGCAGGCCATATCATAATTGCTTCCTGTTTAGCGTATCAACTAGATACTGTTCAAACTTGGTTATGGAGAACTGCCCAAACTCCTGCCTGTCTCATAGTTGGCAATGCTCCTTTCACAGAGAATCTATGATCAAATAACACTAGGCCTCTCCCTCTCCTCATCTAGAGTACATCCCTTCTTCTGGGCCTCAGCACATCTGATTTCCTGTCTCCTTTTCTCAACCAAAAGTCTTTCAGCTCCTCCAAATATCCCTGCATAAAGAAGAAACCACTTCCCCAAACTCTTATTCTCTGTTCTGGAGGGCTTTGGGCCTCACACATTCCCTTTATTAATAACTTCCATCTCTCTTTAGCAAAGACTTCACCCAGGAGGGACTCACCTTCCTTTCCTGGGCTGTCTGTTCTCTTAACTAGACACAGACCCTTGAAGGCTCATTCTTTTTCATTGTGCCAGCTGAGCCTAGCGCATGGTTTGCCATCAGGAACACAATAAATGTCACTGATCAATATGCAGCAGTTAAGATTTTGCTTTGTTTTTATGACAGCAACTTCTTCCACAGAAAGAAGATGGACTTCTTGACCTCCAAACTGTTGTTATTGTTGTTTTTAAACATGCAGCACAATAACATATCCCTAGGCATGTTTTCCCTGCATGTTTCACACCACTTAGACTAATGAAACAAATTCATCATTTAATGTGATTGTTTCAATTGTGATGAACTAGAAAGTGCTCCATGAAAAAAAAAAAAAAAATCTATGGCTATAGACTGCTTCTTGAAATAAAAATATCTGCCCTTTTTTTTATGATAAAAAAGAAAAGAAAGTACTCTGTGCTGGCAAGGGGCAAGTTCAGGCATATAATGGATCCTTTTGTCAGCTGTCATTTGTTTCTACCAAGTGCTACATACCCTTTACTGGAGATGAATACCGCTCATGTCTACAGACAGACCCGGGGTGGCTTGGGGTGGATTGTAGGCATTTCAAAGTCATTCTCCTACATCTCTGCCTGTGTTTTTCAAGTGCCTATTTTCAATTTGCAGTTGTGCTGGGAAAACGTTTTGATTCTTGATTTAAAATGTGCACTCCCAGAAGGTTCCAAGAGGTTTTCAGGCAGAGAGATAAAGCCTGTCTCTTTACGCTCCTATGCAGCATGTGCTCTGTGGCAATAATACATACCCCACACTGTGCTCAAATCCCTGGTTATGAAAGTCAGTCCAATTCCTATTTGGTGGATCTTTTGACATGCAAGTACTGTTCCCTGAGGAAGCAAGCCCCTTGCAGCACTGTCTCTCTCATCCTTTCTTTGTTTCCCATACTCTACATGCTTCTCGGGAAAACTGTAGCATGAAAGACACAGGAGAAACTGAAATTGCAATGAAAAAGTCAGCTGTAAACAGCATACCTGACGCAGCTGACTACAGTTAAAAAGCCTTGTTTTATGAAGATAATAAGGTTCGGGTTCAGTGCTCTGACTAGGGCTGAAGCAAACATTCAGGCACCAACCAGACGAGTCTCAAATTAGTACCGAGGCCAACTAAGGACCCACAAACGCTCTTTCCCAGGTGATATAATCTGCAAATAAATCACGTCCAAGAAAGCTGAGTGAAAGTTTAAATACATTATGAGTTAAGACTTTTAGGCCAAGAACATACAATGAGACTCTGTAGCCAGAGGGGTTTGATCTCACCTCAGAAACAGCCTTCCATGTAGCAAAATACTAAAGAGGCTTCCAAAAATTTTACCACTGGAGCCAAAATGTCTTTCGTCGCATTAGCAAAGAGCTACAAACTCCTTGAAGAGGAGACTCTATATTTATTCAAAATGTTGTCATCTAGATGCTGGTATTTACTAGATTTTATTTCATAACATTTTTTTTCCCAAGCAAACTAGCTGAATTGAATTTCAAAACCGAGCTTTCTTTTTGGTGGTAGTTGTGGGGAATGGGGAGGTTGAAGACCATCAAATCAAAATCTAATGAAGTTTCTAATGATCAAATAAATAATCACTTGACATTTATTGCCATGCTTGGCAATCTGCAGAAATGGAATAGAGCAGAGATGCCGAAAGCCCCATTTCCCATAGATTTACATTATGCTACCACATAGAATTAAGCTGACATAAGCTCTTTAAGACCCACTAAAGCAGCAGATTTTACACAACTTGTTTAGATTTTTTTTTCCTTCTCCATGATCCCATATTCCCTGAGTAACTCTTTCTATCCATTTTCGATTCCTTATTCTTTTGAGAGGCCTACTGGAGCCTTCTCTTCATGTCATTTCAGGCTATAACCCTGCAGTTTGAGTTTATCTTAGCTGTAAAATGCAACAGTAATTTATATGCTCCCTTACTCCAGCCTCCTCCGAGGCACTGGCTGCCAGCTGTCTACCCAGCAGTTTAAAGAAAGAGCTGTAATGAGCGAGAGTGCAGCGGGGGAGGGGGCGGCGACACATCAGTGTGCTTTATTTCTGCTTCCTTAGTGAGCACTAGAGCCACATAAATGGCATTTTCTGGTGCTGACTGACAGCGCCATAACCTCCTTCCTCCCCTCCCGCCCCCTCTCCCGCTCCCGCCTCACACCAGCCTTATGGGGACAGGTTTTCTTGTTTCTTCCTTTCATTTCTGAGGCAAGGAGAACAGAGTGAAAAGATGAGAGGAAACCTGGGGCAGCTGTGATGTGGTGTGGGATGTGAGTTTCCAGTGCACATCTTGCCCCTCTGTATCAAGAATATGTTCTTGAAGCTGCTGCAAGACAAAGATTCCAGTAGCTTAATGCACTCCACACTGTTAGATTTTAGCTGGACTATTGTGGGTATATTTTTTGATGTGATTCAATTGAGGTTTCTTTTCTTTTTAAAAATATTTCAGCAGTAGGCTTATTTGCCACATTTTTTTAAATGGGGCACAGTCACTTTTGTCTCAAATCTAAAATCTACCCCCTTGGCACATTATTTCTTCAATTTTGGGGGATAAAATATGTCCCCTTTCATGCACAGTAGCATATACAACAAGTTCAGAGAGTACGATTCAGCACAAAGCTATCACAAAGCATTTTCTCCTTACACTGCTAAAAATCATATGGTTCTTTTTTGCCAGTTCATTGAAAAAAGTCTCACTGGACAAAAGGGAATTATATGTATATATGTCGCTGTGCAGGATATAAAGATATGCCCTGTTAAGGGATCTGATTCCTTTCCCATGATATTTCTGAATGTGTTGACTATTAACATCTCCAAAGAAGACCTTATCAGTTGAGGATTCATCTCTCCCACATCTCCCTTTAGCTTTGTGTAATTTCAGTTTCTTTCCCAAACTGATATATCTCAGCAGACTTTGGCAGAGCAAAAGCAATGAGCTGTGTTGAACAAGGCTGAGCTCCAGATCAGTGGAATGCTGTCTGAAGGAAGGTGGAGTGGTAGTTAACTCTTGCAGGTATTGGTCCTTGATTCAGACCCAACAGAAAGGTCTTTTTGTATTATCTGTCTTACCTTAGTCAAGTCCATTGGCCGCAACTGTACTTTCAACTGAGAAATGATTCCCCATTCTGACAAAGACGTGACGTATCTTTTATGTGTGTGTGGTGCCCATTAATTTTCTTCTATAGCTGAAAAATATAGGAAAGATTCTCATATTTAGGAAATGTAAATTTACCTGAGGTTTCACAGTACATAGGGGAATAAAAATTTCTCTGATTAACATGATAGCTTTGTGATGTTTCATTATAAGTATAATTTGGGGGGAATTAACAGAGAGAAAACAGGAAAAAACTAATAGAGGTACTTTTTCTATTAATCCTTCTATGCTTTAAAAGATAAGTTAGTCTCTCCAACCTTTCTTCTAATTTCCCTTCCAAATGGTACTAGATTTATGAAGAAGAAAAGGAGATCAGAAAGTCTTGTGCATTTCTGGTGTTTTAAAAATACACAACACATAGCTGTTTTACTTTTGAGGAGCCACAGTACAAATGTACTTCAGTGGTTCTAATGTCTTTGAAGGGTAAGGAAACAAAACTTGCCACCACAAAATGTCTCTTTGGCATGTGGATTATACTAAGCTGAAAAAAATCAAGGCACAAAAGACTCAAGAAAACTTCAACCTTTCTATAACTACCTGAAGAATTTAGATAGGGGGCCTGTCTCCAGAATGGACCTATCACCAGAGGTATCTGCAAAGAACAGGAGCTCGATGTAGTGGGGGAAACTACACAGTGCCTGGAGATAAGAGTTCAGTGTGCATCCTACTGCTTCTGCATGACCCAGCAAACATTTATTTACCGAACATTTGATTTCCATCTCCATGTCAGCTGCCTTCCCCCCAGCCCCATAAGTTCCAACCCATTATCCCCAACATCCTCTTTTGCTTTTAGCTGAAGACACGTTTAAAGATGTCTTTGGCCATTTTGGTGAGTTACTCATTTTTCCAGGTCTCTTCCATGTATATGTGTATTCAACTTTAATTTGATTTGCTCCTGTTGATCTGTCTAATGTCAATTTAATTCTTAAATTAGAAGAAACCAGAAGGGTAGAAAAAAAAAAAAAATGTGTTCTTTTCCAACAGAAGAATGAAGGTCCCAGAAGTTCTCTAAGAAATAAAACACTTTGGAAAATCCAAAGAGATAAACCTTATCCTACTGAATATAAGCCTGAAATAGGAGCAGCCTTCCAGACCCAAAGCAATATGAAACACAGTTGACCCTTGAATAATGTGAGTTTGAACTATGTGGGTCCACTTGTAGGCAGATATTTTTCAATAGTAAATACTACAGTATACATGGTCCGTGGCTGAATGAATCCAAGGATGTGGAGGAGATGCAGACACAGAGGACTAACTATAAACTATATGCCATAGATTAACCCCTGAGTTATTCAAGGGTCAACCACATAGTGACTAGAAAAAGCATATGGCAAAGAACTTGTCAGATCTACCACCTTCTGGAAAATTCTGAGCATAAGCCATAAAACATGGAGCAATCACTCTTCTCATTGTTTTTGGTGTTGGTGGAGGTTTGGGAAAGAGGATAACAGTGATAAGTAATCATTTTTCTTTTAAATGAAGGAAGCAGATGGATCAATGAAATCTGTGTAAATAATGATATACTGCAAGGAGCATTTTAAAAATACGATGTCTTAAAACATGGAATTGATTGTTGATCCTTTTAAGTCAGCATTTGCTTTTCAATGATATTCAAACAGAGCTGATTTACTTTAAAGAAATTATCTTTATGCTGAATTGATTGTGCCTTTCAGTATGTAAAAAAGTTTAATTCACTTTTATATTATAGACCTTGATACACTATGAAATCTCCCAATTAAACAAAACCAAAACAAATAAAAAATAGTCAACCACCTCCAAAGGTAGAGATTAGCACAATCACTGCTTTCTAGCAGAAAGAACTTGTGATAACAGCAGAAGTAGGGTCAAAGAGTATAAATGATTTTTAAAAGATATCAGGTGTCGATTCCACTTTAGAGTGGCTAGCAGAATGTAAGACTTTAGCATCTCTGAGGCATGTTCCCCCTGGGTCCTGAGCAGGGTCCCTAGAGAAACTGAATAAATGAATCAAAGTAAGTGGCATCAACCCTAGAAAATAATACATAAAGAATAATGGGATAGAGTCGGGGTAATCATAAAGATGACTCATTTATGTATATTTAAAAATTTTTTTTTAAGTTAACATCCTTTGCACTAACTGTGAATCAAGGCTTCTTAGGTTTATAAAGCAATATGTAACAGAGTATGAGCAAATACTTTGCCTGTTCCCAATCAGAAATCCCCTTTTAGATTAACAAGTCACTTTTAGCACATTTTCACTATATTTAGTAGTGAATTACCATTGCAATTTCTGGCATAGTAAATGCTATCATCTAGACCCCAAGTTTCACATCACAGGGGTTGTTACCACCCTTTCCTAAATTACTAAGTACTAATTTGACCTGATGATGTGACATTCATTACAAGCTCCTTTAAAAAAAAATCTACATTTTTAAGTTTTCTTAACCTAAATACATATGCTCAGAATATTTACACATACACACACACACACACACACACACACTCGCGCGGAGTCTAAATTTGACTGAAAGTATTCTCCTTTAAGATGGAAATTTCATTTTGCACCTGAGTTTCATTTTGTGCCTAACTGAATGGCCACATGGAGCAAATGTTTTTCCTCCACACAGAAATGTAGCAGGTAATAAAGCTGTCTTTGTAGTAAACTGAAAACTCACTATGTAAAAAAGCACTAATTTGGCAACTATGTTAAATACACATTTATATAAAATAGTTCCGGCCCTAGCAGAGCTTAAAACTAATGAGAAGGGGAAAAAGAAATCTTACAAAATTTGGGAAATTGCCAGCAACAGTCAGCAGTAAGTGCCATGTGAGTGGTATAAAGAAAAAGAGCTCTCAAACTTCAGAGGAGGGAAGCATTGTTTGGTATTTGGGGGTGGCCCTGGAAGCATAGTTAACTGAACGTTATGGGTTTAGACTTGGGAAAAAAGAGGTCTAGATATAGAAGAATAATGAGAAAGAAATGCTAAGCAGGAGACAGGGGTATGAGAAAAAGAAGTAAAGAAGTGAAGAAGTGAAGTGGCTCAGTCGTGCCCGACTCTTTGCGATCCCATGGACAGTAGCCTGCACCTAGCTCCTCCATCCATGGGATTTTCTAAGCAAGAGTACTGGAGTGGGTTGCCGTTTACGTCCCCAGGGAATCTTCCCGACCCAGGGATCGAACCCAGATCTCCCGCATTGTAGACAGACGCTTTACCGTCTGAACCACCAGGGAAGTCCTGAGAATAGAGAATGCTATAGAAAAAATCAGGAACATGAAAATGGGGGGAAAAATACTTGAAGTGAAGGAGTGAAAAGCTGTTTATAAAGACACTACAGGTACCAAGTACTGTCTTATTCAATGTATATATAAAAGTGATACCATTTTTTACATCTAAAGATGCTTAATAACTAACCACCCTCCAAAGACCAACCCTATTGGGCAACATGATGTAGTGGTCCTAGGTCCACCCTGGCTCTGTATAAAACAGAACTGTGGTTTCAACTTTGTGTGTCATACAAAACAATAAATACACATCGATATGCATTCGGTTCAGTTCAGTTCAGTCACTCAGTTGTGTCTGACTCTCTGCATACATTAGATGGATCAAAAAAAATCGACATAATTTTATTGAAGGTTTACTTCAATGTCCCAGGCACGATGCTACTTTACAGAATTGAGAACATGCCCAGTGATTAGAACAAGGAGGCAGATTGGAATAGTGGCTAAGAGGATAAGCTTTAAAAATGTTTAACCTGGGTTCCAGCTCTTTGAGTTAGTTTGCAACCCATGGACAATTTAACCTCCCTCAACCTCAGTTTCCTCATCATTAACATAAACAATAACCCTGCTTCCTGGAGTTCTTGTGAGAAGTCTACCATAAAGTTTATGAAAAGCATATGTAAGTGCTCAAAAAATGTTATCTGTTTTTAAGAATGGACCATTCATGCAGTCAGCTGCAGGGAAGAGGAGCAGTCTTCATGAGGCTGCTAATTAGAATGAATGAGCAATAGCTCATTTTTGTTCTAGGGGCTTCCCAGGTGGCTAAGTGGTAAAGAATCTGCCTGAAAACACAGGAAGCCCAGGAGATACAGGTTTAATTCCCGGGTCAGGAAAAACCCTGGGAGAAGGAAATGGCAACTTGTTCCAGTATTCTTGCCTGGGAAATCCCATGAACAGAGGAACCTGGCAGGCTGCAGTCCATGGGGTTGCAAAGAGTCAGTCGCAACTAAGCACATATGCATTTTTGTTTTAACTAAGCCGTAAGATTTGCTAACATTCTATCTGAAGTACCTTCTTCAAAGATATCCCTCGTTTCCCTTGTGTTGAATCATTATTCAATGAAAAGTGAAAGTGTTAGTCACTCAGCTGACTTCTTGTAATCCCATGGACTATAGCCCGTCAGGACTCCTCTATCCATGAAATTCTTCAGGCAAGAATACTGGAGTAGGTAGCCATCCCCTTCTCCAGGGGATCTTCCTAACTCAGGGATCAGGTGAGTGTATTCAACTAAAGCATCATCGGTGGATTTTGTAAAGGTAACAAAATGCCACAGCAATCTTGCTGTTAAGTCATAGTCTCCTTAAAAAAAAAAAAAAAAAAGAATGCCCATGAACTTAAACTCACTCTTTGCAACCCATACCCTCCTTTCTTCTCTCCCTTATGGGTTAGGCAGGCTGACTGCCAACTTGCTTTCCTCTTTGCAGTGAGTAGAGTTTGGGGAAGTAGAGAAAGGAACAAGAATAACTCACATGTTGTGAGAGTATATTGTGTGCCAGGCCCTATTATGTATACTTAGATGAATGAATACATAATGGACATATTATTTCAGTAGAATATTTATTTGGACAGACTGTAATTCTAGTAAGTTGCTATATGTCACTCAGAAAAACCCACATTAACCCCAACTAATAATGGCATAGAAAAAATGTGGCTATGGGCAGAAAGGGCAGGGTAAGAAAATGAAAAGTAGAATCTACCTGTTTTATTGGGCTTCCCAAGTGGCGCTAGTGGTAAAGAACCTGCCTGCCAATGCAGGAGATGTAAGAGAGGCAGGTTTGATCCCTGAGTTGGGAGGATCCCCTGGAGGAGGACATGGTAACCTACTCCTGTATTCTTGCCTGGAGAATCCCATGGGCAGAGGAGCCTGGCAGGCTACAGTTCATAGCATTGCAAAGAGTCGAACATGACTGAAGCAACCTAGCACACACGTACCTGTTTTATGAAGTGATTTTGTTTCTCTTTAATTTTTATTTGTGGTAGGGAAAAATAAGACTGTAGTACACATCCTCATTTTGAGACAAACAAGCTGTATAACAACCTCAGCCAGGAGTTTACACACAACAAATGGCACAAACATATAAACTGATAGATATTCCCATGGTCCTAGCTTTAACACTTGGGCATTCTCCACATTGTCAGATATAATGAGCTATAAATTAAACAACAGAGAGGAGGGACATTTTGAAGCAACTGTGACATCTTTGAGGTTTATGTGTTTGATGTGCTATGTAACGTTTATCTTCCTTAACAAATAACCAGAAATAAAAGTAAACTTCATCCAGTAAACTGCATGACTGCTGTTCAAAACTTTTAAACGCTTTTAAAATCGAGGGATATTTTGCGAAATGAAAATAAACACATAATGAAAATGTTCCATTGCATTGGTAACTATCTGGTTTTGAGTAAGTTTTCTGGATGATCCTCATAATATTGCTTAGAAATACTGTAGCATGTTGAACATTTAGAATTACTCTCTTTTAAAAAAAATTTATAAATTTAGACTCAGAATCCATACTGATTATACAAATATTGTCCAAAATTGCAGGGTACAATTTTCTACTTCTTGAACCAGGATTCATGAAACCATCTGAAATATTTCTGGACTTCAAATAAGAAAAAATAATATGAAAATAAGAGTAAATAAATAGGATATATATAAAGATATATTATAAACTTGTAAAAGTAGTTCTTTTTAACAGTATGGAAAGTTTTTAAAAGAAGGGCCAATCTGTTTGGCAAAATAAGATTTGGTCCGCACCAGCACCCTAAATTACAAAAGCCTGTTTTGCAAGAATTGTGGGACTCAGAGGGTAATTCTAATTCAGTGCTTACCTCACTGTAGAATGGCTTTTGGAAAATATACTCATTGAATGATTTAAGTCTCACAGGCCCCAACACATTCTGTGTTTAACCAGTTACTTCTGGCCACAAAGAAATGTGGTCTCCATCCTCAGCTGGGAATTTTCATTCTTGGCCAAAATTTAGAACTCACGGGCCAAAACAGAGATAAATCAATATAAATCTGTACACTAGAATTTCCTTGTTAAAGGAAAAAGAAAATGGAGACAAGTGAAGTTTGGGATTTTATTTCTTTTCTCCTTACAATTATCTTTTGTTTTTTTTTTCTAAACTGACCCTTGCTTCTCTTCTTTTCCCTTTTCCCCCAAGTTTCCATGTTCAACACCATGCCTAAAGTCTCTCCAATTTCATTAATTTCTGTTTCATCATATTCTTCAAATTCCCCTTTGAATCCTCTCCCTTTCCATATTCCCACATTCATTTGGGGGCCTAATGGACATGTGTAAGTATGTGTATATTTATACATATATGCACAGATTTGTAATTAAGATAACTTCAAATGGCAAAAGTTGTGGGTAACCAGGGATAGGGAGGTCATGGTTATAGAGTCTATGAGGCGTACTCTATTGATGAAAGACCCAGAGGATTTNTTTCCATATTCCCACATTCATTTGGGGGCCTAATGGATATGTGTAAGTATGTGTATATTTATACATATATGCACAGATTTGTAATTAAGATAACTTCAAATGGCAAAAGTTGTGGGTAACCAGGGATAGGGAGGTCATGGTTATAGAGTCTATGAGGCGTACTCTATTGATGAAAGACCCAGAGGATTTGATTAGCCTTAAGTAATCTGGGGGCTTCCCAGGGACAGAGGAGCCTGGAGGGCTACGGTCCATAGAATCATAAAGAGTCAGACATGACTGAAGCGACTTAGCATGCATGCATACACACACACAAGTAATCCTGGGGCTAATCTCAAAGTCAGAATCTGACCCCAGGCCACTTGACTCCAAGGACCTGTCTGCTAAGTGATGCTACAGCCTTTTCAAAAATATCCGAAGAAGCATTAGTAAAGTTCAAGATTAGTTTTCAATGCTATACTTCTTCCAACACTAACTCACATGCAGCGTGAATGTCTAAAGAGAAATGAGTTAGTGAAATTTGATGCTCAAAAGAAAAACAAAGAAAGGAAATTAATATTTCAGAAAGGAGTCGGATATGTTACCCAGACTCTTAGCCTTAGGTTGAAGAAGTGAAGTCAGGCAACACAGAGGAAACAGTTTAGAATTCCTCTGAATTCCTTTAGTCCCTAAGGCCAGTTAAGGGGAAATGATCTGACGGTTCTGCATCTGCTAGTGTTCGAAGGCAAATGGGAAGCATTGCACCAGGTCCCCTTCAAGAAATATATAGTGCACACAGCTATTGTGAAAGTAAACACTGCAAATCGCAACCAACCCAGGCTGACTAATAAATGTGGAAACACCTCCGACATATGGGGAACTGATGCTTGAACAGACACAGAAGGAGTTGCCAAAAATGTGCAAAAGAGAAAAAACAGAAATAATTTATTGCAAAGATGTGTGTGTGTGTGCTAGTTCCCATATTATCCTCAACATTTAGTCTGTTATAGACGGTTATATTCACAATGAAATGCTCTTGAGAACTTGCCTACCCTTCTTCCCACTTCAGTTCTCTAAACAGCCTTCCCAGGAAGTCTATGTGATGACATAATAGAAGCCTGACTAGCTAGGGAAACTTTACAGGCATTTAAACCAACATTACTGGCATGTAGCATTGAAAGACTCCCATATGGACTTCTAATGGACTGTGATTAAGTAAAAATAAAATTTGTGTTTATCAAAGGGTATTATTCATAACAAAAAGAGGTAAAGTAAGGCCAACCTACTTGCACTTACCCTGCTAGATTAAATCATAAATTACTTCAAAATGGATATTTACCCCTTTCCAGCATGCCCATTTTAATGATGCTTGCTCTTGACCTTTGTGAACAGGCCCCTAAGAGAGGAACATAAGTGTGTAGGCGGCAGTGGTATTTATTTTGGTCCAGCAGGATTTCTATGATCCAAAGGCTGAATGGGAATATTCTTTCTGAGCCAAATGTGTTCTAAACCAGAAATTTCTCAGACTTGACTCAAGCCTAACTTCAAACTTGAGTTTGCCAGAGGAGTTAGAAAGAATCAGAAAGAGGGAGAGGAGAGTGAGTGAGTGTGAGAGAGAGAGACACCTCCTTTAAGAAAAACAGATTTAATCTAATAAGAATGAAAATATAAATTTCACTTTTTGGATTTCCCACATGCTTGGCAAAAATAGCAGATTTACTTACAATTTACTTTGGTCTCCTCTCATTCACATACTCTTCCCAAACCACCAAGTATCCAGCATGCTCATATGCCCTCCTAATGCCCAAAGACAAACAAAGCCCGATTTTCACTCCAATAGTCTGTTGGTATCATTAATATCTTCTCTGTGTTCAATTCTGAAAGTCTTTTTTATTGTGTGGGAAAAAAAAATTGTTTCACCTTCAACGCTGAAATTAGGAACCTCTGAGAAATGACTTACTTTGCACAATTTTGTTACGGGATGGTATTTTAGATTGTTAAATGAATAATGACAAAATCACTTTTTTTATCTGAAAGAATGCTTATACTCTAATGTAAATTCAAAACAATAACAAATATTTGAATATTAACCATTGCAAAATAGAATTTTAAAAATGGATAAAGTGGCATCAACCTTAAAGAGAGTGCAAAACTTTTATAGCATTCTGGAATGTTTTTGTATTCTTTTTCTTAAACAATTTGAAAAGCCAAGCCAAGTAACTGATAATAAAGGGATTTGTCGTGTTCATGTTCATGTCACATTCAAGAGCCTGTGAAATTATTGTGCATGGGAGTCTAAAATGCTAGATCAGTTCTTGGCATAACTCAGAAACAAGCACTTATTCACACTCCTTGCTCTCTTCTAGATATAAAAAGAGCAGCTTTGGAAATGCTTCTGCAAGCAAAGTATCTTTGAGAGAAAAAATTCCTCAATTTAATTCTAGTTATAGGACTTAGATCAACTTGGAGATGTCTGCATCTATTAATAACATTATATTCTTACAGCTGAAATAGAAGTTTCATTTTGGGAAAAACATCTCACAGAGAAGTTTTGTATTGCTTTTAAGAGAAAACATAACTGAACAACGCTCTTCACAGTTCAGATTCTGTGATGTGTGAGCAATGAAAAGAACCTCTGTAGCCAAGAAGTACCTAGATGATGTGACCAAATTTTTCTTCCCTGTGACTTTAAGTTCCCCTTGGGACTTTCTACCTTATTCACCCCTAAGAAGTCTGTTCTCTAAGGCTCAACCATTTGTTTTACTGTTCTGAACACAGTTTAGGAATTTTAGAAATTTCCAGTATAATATATTGAATATTGTGTTTAAAACAGTTAATTTAACAATTAATAATTAATCATAGCTAATTAGTAGCTATTGAGTAATAGTAAGACTGATAGGGCTTTGGTCACAGTGCCCAAGGAAGCTGGGAGAGACAGTTGAACTTCAGACTTTGGCAGATGGTACTTTACAGGGCAGGAAGGAGATCACACACAGGAAGGGTAGTCAGATGGTTCTCGGCAACTATACAGACCGTGCTTTGGCTTTGTCAGCATTCCCTTTTCTAGTCTTAACCATCCCAATAGCAACAACATACTG
Organism: Cephalophus harveyi; assembly: GCA_006410635.1. Classification (NCBI taxonomy): domain Eukaryota; kingdom Metazoa; phylum Chordata; class Mammalia; order Artiodactyla; family Bovidae; genus Cephalophus; species Cephalophus harveyi. The sequence continues at coordinate 9,932 of SJYT01027791.1, read as the reverse complement.
CTGCTTAACACAAACATGTTCTTCCTTTTCCCACAAAGGAACAACTGAAATTCTTATCAGTTGATGTACCCAGCATTCTTCCTCTAGTTTTAACACTATATGGTGATGGACTATAAGCTGAGAGGTAAACTGTGATATTGAGTGAGTGAAAGTCACTCAGCCGTGTGCGACTCTTTGCGACCCCATGGACTATAGAGTCCGTGGAATTCTCCATGCCAGAATACTGGAGTGGGTAGCCTTTCCCTTCTCCAGGGCATCTTCCCAACCCAGGGATCGAACCCAGATCTCCCACATTGCAGGTGGATTCTTTTCCAGCTGAGCCACAAGGGAAGCCCTTGTGATATTAATCATCTCTAATATACTCTATATAAGACAGCAAGGAAACAAGAGAAGATGGGGAGAAAATCACATCAGTAAAGAAAACAATCTTTGTTTCTAAAAATGTTATGAGGCTGTAGCTGGAACTAGTAAGTTCCTTCTTCCACTATCCAGTCTATGCTCCATTTACCTTCCTTCAGTAGCACCTCAGCAGATCAGCTTCCTTGCCTGGTGGTGTCAAAACTTAACTCAAAAGGAGTATGCCTGAGTAGACATTATATAATCTTATAAAGAAGAGGCAGTCCCTGTCCCAAGAGGACATTCCTCTCTGTTACCATTGCTCAACTGCAATCTTATTTCCCTTGATAACTAGTAAGCATAAGAACCCTCTTTTTTGTTGATTTATTCAGGGCATGAGTTACCTAAAATGGCCAAGAGCAGTTTCAACTTCTAATTCAGTGGAACCATTGCTGTGTCCCTTGGTAAAAGCATTCATGCATTGAATCCTAATACCTATAAATTTGTAGAGTTTAGGGAAAAGGTCAATGTGGAGTAAAAATTGGGGAACTAGATCATGAACTGCAAAAGTAAAGAAGCCATTCTCACTTCTACTTATTGCCCAGACCCATGTTTTGCAGCCATGGGAGAATGATCACAAAATATTAGGCACTGGCTTATTCTATACCAGATTCTATGGCACATAATCTAGTCTCGCAAGGTCCTCCAGAAATTGCAGAAATTAAGGCTTCAACTGACCTATCATTTTTTCATAACGCCAGATACTTCACATATGATGATGAACGAGGGATTTAGTAAATTCACAGGTGGGGTTCTTGGCAGAAAATCAAGGAAAGGGAATCTAAATACAAATAGTTTTCTATTATAAAATAAGAAGACTATATTTGAACTATCTTTATAGAGCTGGTTGATTATAAGGTATGGTAATATTCCATATTTGTCACTGTTGCTAGGTTAGCCTTGGTGACTATAAATATCTATTGGCATTTAAAATTTAAATCTATTGGTACTTGGGTACAATCTCAAAAATGACAGAATGATCATGGTATGTTTCTGCTCTTGGCCATTATAGGAACCTCATGCACTGAATAAATCAACAAAAAGAGGGCCCTTATGCTTACTACTTTCAAGAGAACTAAGATTGCTGTTAAACAATATCATTCTATATCACAGTAAAACCATTCAGTTTCATGGTAATCCAAATCAATGCTCCAACCACTAATGCTGAAGAAGCTGAAGTTGAATGGTTCTATGAATATTTGGAGTACAAAATGAAGCAGGACAAAAGCTAACAGAGTTTTGTCAAGAAAAACATAAAAGATGACTCCACATGGATATCACCAGATGGGTAATATTGAAATCAGATTGATTATATTCTTTGCAGCCAAAGATGGAGAAGCTCTATATAGTCAGCAAAAACAAGAACAGAGGCTGATTGTGGCTCAGATCAAGAACTCCTTATTGAAAAATTCAGACTTAAATTGAAAAACGTAGGGAAGACCACTAGGCCATTCAGGTATGACCTAGATCAAATCCCTTATGACTATACAGTGGAAGTGACAAATAGATTCAAGGGATTAGATCTGATAGACAATGGACAGATGTTCATAACATTGTACAGGAGGTGGTGATCAAAACCAACCCCAAGAAAAAGAAATGCAAGAAGGCAAAATAGTTGATTGAGGAGGCCTTATAAATCGCTGAAAATAGAAGAGAAATGAAAGGCAAAGGAGAAAAGGAAAGTTATATTCATGTGAAATGCAGAGTTCTAGAAAATAGCAAGGAGAGAAAGAAAGGCTTTTTAAGTGAACAATTCAAAGAAATAGAGGAAAATAATAGAATGGGAGAGACCAGAGATCTCTTCAAGAAAATTAGAGATACTAAGGGAATATTTCATGCAAAGATGGGCAGAATAAAAGATAGAAATGGTAAAGATCTTCATGACCAAGATAATCATGATGGTGTGATCACTCACCTAGAGCCAGACATCCTGGAATGTGAAGTCAAGTGGGCCTTAGAAAACATCACTATGAACAAAGCTAGCAGAGGTGATGGCATTCCAGTTGAGCTGTTTCAAATCCTGAAAGATGATGCTGTGAAAGTGCTGCACTCAATCTGCCAGCAAATTTGGAAAACTCAGCAGTGGCCACAGGACTGGAAAAGGTCAGTTTTCATTCCAATTCCAAAGAAAGGCAATGCCAAAGAATGCTCACACTACCACACAATTGCACTCATCTCACACGCTAGAAAAGTAATGCTCAAAATTCTCCAAGCCAGGCTTCAGCAATACGTCAACCGTGAACTCCCTGATGTTCAAGCTGGCTTTAGAAAAGGCAGAGGAACCAGAGATCAAATTGCCAACATCCGCTGGATCATGGAAAAAGCAAGAGAGTTCCAGAAAAACATCGATTTCTGCTTTATTGACGATGCCAAAGTCTTTGACTGTGTGGATCACAATAAACTGTGGAAAATTCTGAAAGAGATGGGAATACCAGACTACCTGACCTGCCTCTTGAGAAACCTATATGCAGGTCAGGAAGCAACAGTTAGAACTGGACATGGAAAAACAGACTGGTTCCAAATAGGAAAAGGAGTACATCAAGGCTGTATTTTGTCACCTTGCTTATTTAATTTATATGCAGAGAATATCATGTGAAATGCCTTGCTGGATGAAGCACAAGCTGGAATCAGGATTGCTGGGAGAAATATCTATAACCTCAGATATGCAGATGATACCACTCTACTGGCAGAAAGCAAAGAGGAATTAAAGAACCTCTTGATGAAAGTGAAAGAGAAGAGTGATAAAGTTGGCTTAAAACTCAACAATCAGAAAACTAAGAGAATTGCATCCAGTCCCATCACTTCATGGCAAGTAGACGGGGAAACAATGGAAACAGTGACAAACTTTATTTTTGTGAGCTCCAAAATCACTGTCGATGGTGACTGCAGCCATGATATTAAACAACACTTGCTCCTTGGAAGAAAAGAGCTGACAAACCTAGACAATGTATTAAAAAGCAGAGGCATTACTTTGCCTACAAAGGTCCATATAGTCAAAGCTATGGTTTTTCCAGTAATCATGTATGCATGACCTTTGCTGAGCACCAAAGAATTGATACCCTGGAACTGTGGTGCTGTAGAAGACTCTTTAGAGTCCCTTTTACTGCAAGGAGATCCAACCAGACAATCCTAAAGGCAATCAACCCTGAATATTCATTGTTAGGACTGATGCTAAAGCTGAAGCTCCAATACTATGGCTACCTGATATGAAGAGCCAATTCACTGGAAAATATCCTGATTCTGGGAAATATTGAAGACAGGAGGAGAAGATGATGACAGAGGATGAGATGGTTGGATGGCATCATTGACTCAATGGACATGAGTTGTGCAAACTCCAGGAGATAGTGAAAGACAGGGAAACCTGGTATGCTATGGTCCACAGGGTCACAAAGTGTCAGACACGCCTGAGTGATGAACAATGACAATTTAAATTTTATTCCTCATGCAATGACCACACTATTCATGACCTCTTTGAAAGTGCACTGAAGTGACTTCCTTGCCAGGGAAGGTGGCTGTCTGACACCATATGTAGGTCATATATCTAACTGAGTGTTGAAAGTCTGATCCACATGAGAGATTCACGATCACTCTCATGGAAAACATACATTTTCAAGCTCTTAGAAGCTCATCTAAACCACTCTTACTGAATGTTCTCTGTTACAAATCATCAGTACCTCTCTCACCCAAAATTTTATTCCTTGCTCAGTTACATGATTAGCTGCTGCTTCTGTATCAGTGGAGACTGACAGCTTTAGACATCTGTTTACCAAAGTGTACAGTGAGATATACGACTTAGAATTATGACCACAGGGAGCAGACGCTTTCCAGTGTTTTTCAGGCCTTCATAGCTACAAAGGACACAATAACCTACCTCTGGTTGATGTCAGCATATATTACAACATGTTCTGTTATCCAGGTTTAAGTGGCATCCCCAACATTCTCTTCAGTTCACTGAAACTGCCTGTGAACCCGTAGGTGTGGACTGAAGCAGCACCGGTAATATGAGAGAGCTGGGCCTAGTGGGAGTGCTCACATTACCTATTTCTGCTGTCTGTATCTATCTATCTATCGTCTATCTATCTACATATCACCTATAATTAATAATATAGTGATGCCAGGCTTCTGACTTTATAACTTCTTGGGAAGTTCAAAATGGACATCTCAGGTTCCATGGTCAGCTGTTGCCCAATGATTAGGCATTAGATCTATACATGTGTCCAGGATAAAAGCAAAAGCCTTTCTTAAATGAAAAGTACTGTTAGGTGAATATGCATGGCTTTGCTCCAAAATCCTAACATCTTCCTCACAATTCTACTGATGTGTCTCTCCATCAATTCAGACAGTTTCCTAACCTGCTACCAACACTCCTGCACCACTGAGCACCCTGATTGAGAGAGATGGGGCCCTTTTGACTGCCTTGCTGCCCCAACCAGCTGGAAGTATTTTCAGACACTGATCATCTATCAGGTTTAAGTTGTTCCCAAATATCAAAGAGGTCTACCAGGCATTCTTTCGTGTGTTTGTTTTAGTGGTAGGAGATGTAATATATAGCAACTAACATTTAGTTTGAAAAGGCTATTTTGACATAAGTAGAGTCTAGAAACATCACCGATACCCGAGAACTCCATATTTTTAATAGAGTTCATTTTTTGGTCTCTGGCAGTCACGTTATCTTTTATGACTTCTAGAATACTCACTACTGTCTAAGTCTTATAAGCATACCAGTATATTGCTGCATTGATGCAAGTTGATGAGGGTAAATAGTTGTCTGTCAGGTAAAATCAAATGGCTTCTGAGGGTTTGCTTATTGATATAATAAAGCCAAAAAAAAGCACTTGTCAGCTCAATAGCTGCATAACAGTTACCAGGACCTGAGCTGATTTGCATGTATATGCAATAACAGCTGCAACAGAAGATATTACCTAATTAAACCTGTAATAATCACTGTCCTTGTTCCAGACCCACAAGTCCTCTGCATAGGTCCACCACATGAGTTAAACGTGTTGTGATGAAAATCTTTACTTATGCATCTTCCATGCAAACCAATTCCACACACTCAAGCCAGGCCACTGATTTCATAATATATTTTATGTGTACTTTCCAAAAACTGCAGACATAGAAATCATCTTCTTTTCCTCACCTGACCCCCTTAGCAAAACTTCACACATACTTTTTCCGAATTTTTACTGATACACAGAAAAGAAACTTCATAATTGTTTCGATGTGCAAGCTGTCTTCTCCCAAGCTTGACATTGTAATTGGTATTAAAATTACAATCTCTTTCCAGCCTTCTATGTGATCTGACTTTTGATATAGGTTTGGAGGCAATAAGGACTGGTGGAAGCATGACCTGAGAAGCATTGTTGTCCTCTTCAAAGATGATGACCAAGGGTAAGGTCAACTCAAGGGCTCCAGGCACACAAAAAAGACAGCCTAAACAATGTGGAGGAAGGGTGGAGCATAAGAGATTGTGGCTGCTTCTATCAAGGGATCATCAGTGGGAAACAGGGGCCATGGGATATGTTGAGATATCCAATAGCTCCTCATGTGCTTTCATTTCATTATTACAGTTATATCTTAGTTCATTAATCAACCAAAAGTAACATTTTAGAGAGAAGGGAAGAGCCAGCCAGTTGATCAATTATATGCTTATCTTTGTGGGGAGGAATAACAAAGAGTCATCAAATGTTGTTTATTGGTAACAGAAAATTCACTTCTACTGAATGGGAAAGACTCCTCTACACATCAGACAAGTTTTCTAAAAACATGTCTATAGTAGACAAAGCCCTTCTTTACTGTTCTGTCTGTATTTATGTAGCAAGTTTAAAAATATATAATACATTCACAACAGGGAAGCCAAATGATCCTGCTGATTTTTCACCCCTCATATGGCAAATTAATTGGAAAATTCTAACTGGGAAGAAACTATTTCATACAGGAGAAGAATGGAGAGTATAAATTCATTGGAAAATAAGGCTTAAAAATAAAATTCTGAATTAAATAACCATTTTATAATGACACTAGGTGACTCTAGGGCATGCTTTACTGGGTTATTAATACATGTCTCCAGCAGCTGAAGGCACCCAAGGCGTGCATTAATAGACACTAAAACACACCCTGTCATGCTTTAATGCTAAATTAATTAAGCAATAACGTGACCTGTGTGAAGGTCTTTCCTGGTCCAGCAATTACTGAATGGAAGACATAAAGGTATTTTCAGACATTGCTTGACCAAGCAATCATTAGTTTATATAAACAAACAAAAAATTTTTATAAACTACAGTCTGATTTTCCTTTGTCCCAAAGTTAATTTCAAAGTTAAGTTTAGGACAAAGAAAACTGATTTTTTAGCACTTTTAAGCCAAAGCTCTATCATTGTTTAAAATATATCCCATATATCCCCTTTTGAGCTTACAAATATAAACACAAATCTGATGACTCTGATTTCACACATTTTTCATTTGAATATAATTAGGCTGATCAGTGGGCCATAAAAGTTGACACAAGAAAGGCAGACTAAAAATACACATATACTTGCTATAGGAAGCAAGTTTACACTCAACTGAGTTTCTCAATATCCTTACAATTTCTCTCTATTAACTCTTGTGTTTATATACTTCCTTTAATGCTGATTTTTTCTAAATTTAACTTCAGAGTGTGGAAAAGCTCTTAAAACATTGTCGATGTTAATTGCTTTGTAACTGTAGACACCACTCTTCATAAGTAAATAAGATAGGAAAATTATAAAGCATATGATATAGATCATATGATTCAGCTTTTCCCAATTGTGAACGAGAATTTTTGTCTATTTTGTACACTGATGTATCTCAAGTGCATAGAAAAATATTTGGTACAGAGAGCTCAGTAAATATTTGTTGTGTGAATGGATAAATGAAAGAATGATTCTGTGCACTCTGTACTATGTTAAGAAAACCAAAGCAAAAATGTGTGGTTCTTGCTCTCAAGTTCACAACCTCCCAATGAAGGAAATGAAGAGCTTTGTAGCTGGCTATGATACAATTTTGTTATTTATTTTTATGCTTTTACTTTAAAATTAATTTTGAAGCCTCTTGGGTAGGATTCATTCTGGCCACTTTGAAAGTGTGCTTTCCCTAGGCTGGATGGGAAATGCCATTTCAGACAAAGAAAAAAAATCACAAAGGAACAAATGAATAAAGGACATTTTAACAGCAGTGTTAGGGTGCCAGAGAAGACAGGAGATGAACACAGACCAGCAGCTTGGACATTGACGGTAGAGGACCTTGAACACCTGTCAAGAGTTTTTTAAAAAAGAAGAGAGCGGTTAACTTGCATTCAGTGTTGTCTAGGAACATATTTTAAAAGATGTAAGGAGCATCTACGTTACCTATTAGGAGTGTCTCGATGATCTTTGTAAAAATGTGACTCATAAAATGGTAGCCAAAGAAGCCATATCAGAGAGAATCAAAGACTAAATGGAATGGCAAAAAGTAAGGTTTAAGAAGGAAAGGCATGGAGGACCACTCCCTCATAATTAAAATCATAAATCTGTACCAGTCAACTCAATGGGATATGGGAAATTGAGATGGAACTGAATGAAGAGCCAAGAAAAAGCCATACATGTGTCATGTATCAAAAAGTTATATACGAAGAAGTGGCATCACAAATCACCTTGGACATTTAAGTCCAAAGAATGGACAATTAAATCAGTGATGCTGGAATAATATAAAGCCATAAGCAAGTCTCACTCTACAAATACATATACAGACATCTCAGAGGGATTAAAAGCTTAACACTAACAAAAACTTTTAGAGAAAAATATATTTATTATATAAAAAGGAAAAATATTACTTAAACAAGATGTACAAAGCACAAATTCATAGAAAAGACTGTCATTTGACATTAAAAATTAAAATTAAAAAATTATTAATGACAAAAGACACTATGTAAATCAAGTTTAAAAAGAAGTCATAGACTGGAAAAAGTTATTTTCAACATAATTGACTCAGAGCTAGCATACAGAATATATAAATAAATCCTATAAATCACCGTAAAGAATCCAATAGAAAAGCAAGAATTTTATGAAAAGGTAATTATAAAGAAACCTGCATATGCCAATAATCACATGAATAGTTTCTCATCCTTACTGATTCTCAGCACAAGTTAAAGCAAGGAAATACCATTTCATATTGATCCAATTGGCAAAACTGAATGTGTCTGGTTGCTAACTAGAAAGTACAGCTATATCTGAGAGAAATTTGACAAAATCTAATGAAGTAAAGGTGTATAAACTATAATACTCAGCAATTCCACTTGTAGATATATTCAATATGGAAAATCCAACAAAAGTATACAAAGAAGAATTGGTCAAGGTTACCAATGCTGGGGAGTAGTGGTGGAAGAAGCTTGAAGTATTACAGAGGGAGTGGTCAGGGTAGAAGACTCTTGAGCAAAAATTTAAAGAACCAAGGGAGAAAGTAGCCTGAGGAAACAGTCAGTGCAAAGGTCCTGTAGCAGGAAGATACCTAGTTTATTCAAGGAACAGTAAGGAGGCCAATGTAACTGAAGAAAAGCAGAACAGAGGACAGAAACTAGGAGGTAAGATCTGAGAGGAAACAGACTGAGATCATGTAGGGCTTCATAGGCTGTTGTAGGAATTTGGGGTTTAGTTTGGATGATTCAGAGCAGAAGAATAACTGACTTTCTCTTTAAAGGACATACTGCCCACTGTGTTGAGAAAAGACAGTGTGGAGAGCAGGATGGAAGCAGGGAAATCCGCTGGGAGGCTGATATTTTAAGACAGGCAAGAGGTGATGATGGTTCAGATCAATAGAAAGACAGATTGTGGGTATATTTTAAAGTCAGAAGCAATAGGATTTGCTAAGGAAACACATGCAGGGTTGAGGGGAAGCAAGATAGGAGTTAAGGATGACTGCAAGATTTTTCACCTGAGCAACCAAAAGGAAGGAGTGGCAATTTACTGAGTTGAACTGGAGCAGGTAGTGCATATTTGTGAAGAAAGAAAATGTTTTCAGTGTGCAAAACAAAAACGTTCAAAATGATACCAGGAGAAAGTTGCTAGTGGAAGAGAAGGAAATGCAAGAGCATGGGTTGCCTAGAATCCAAAACAAAGTCTGTCAAGGAGGACAAGTTGATAACTGTCAAATGCAAGAGCATTTTTGTTCAATAGATGTGGAGAAATGCCTGACCAGAATGGATTTAAAAGATAAGTAGAAAAGAGAATTAGAAAGACTCAGCATAGTTAATTATTTCAATGAGTTATTAAAATTAATTTTTATAAAGAGAAGCAGAGAAATGGAGTGATAGGTGAAGGTGGGAATGCCACCCTTAAGTGAATTCTACTTGTCAAGTGGGGTCAAGAAAAAAAGATTTTAAAGACAAGGTAAATAATGCATTGTTTCTAAGTAGGCAAGAATGTTCAATGTAGAGAAACAGAGAGAGGAAAAAGAAAGAGAAAGAGGGGAGGCGGTCCTAAGATGGCGGAGGAATAGGACGGGGAGATCACTTTCTCCCTCACAATTTCATCAAAAGAACAT
>SJYT01027781.1:308837-331084 GCA_006410635.1 Cephalophus harveyi | reverse complement strand
GACCTTAGTCGGCAAAGTAATGTCTCTGCTTTTGAAAATGCTATCTAGGTTAGACATAACTTTTCTTCCAAGGAGTAAGCGTCTTCTAATTTCATGGCTGCAGTCACCATCTGCAGTGATTTTGGAGCCCAGAAAAATAAAGTCTGGCACTGTTTCCACTGTTTCCCCATCTGTTTCCCATGAAGTGATGGGAGAGAAATGCAAATCAAAACCACAATCAGATACCACTTTACACCTGTAAGGATGAACATTATAAAAGAAAAACTTTTTCAAAGAAAATAACAAGCTTTGGTGAGGATACGGAGGAACTGGAACCCTTATGCATGTAGGTGAGAATGTAAAATGGTACAGCTGCTGGAAAACAGTATGGTGGCTTAAGATTAAATCATGCAATCCAGCAATTCTACTTCTGGATATATACCCAAAAAAAGTAAAAGCAGGGACTCAAACAGATACTTATACATTCATGCTCAAAGCAGCATTGTTCATGATTAGCTAAAATATGGAAACAACCCAAGTGTTGTTTCACTTGGGTTCACAGTGAATGGATAGGTAAAATGAAGTGTATACATAGAGTGGAATATTATTTAGTTCTATAAAGGAAGGAAATTCTGACATATGCTACAACATGGATGAAACTTGAGGACATTATGCTAAGTGAAATAAACTAGTCACAAAAGAACAAAATTGTATGAGTCTACTTAATCTACTTAAGTGAGGTACTTAGAATAGTCAAAATCATGTAGACAGTAGAATAGGGGAGAAGAGAATGGGAAATTATTAATATTGTTTGATGGATACAGAGTTTCAGTTTCACAACATGAAGAGTTCTGTGGATGGATGGTGGTGTTGGAAGCACAACAATGTGAATGTACTTAATACCACTGAACTGTACACTTAAAATGGTTAAGGTGGTAATTTTTAAATTTTTTTAAAATTTAAATTTTTTTAATTGGGGGCTAATTGCTTTACAATATTGTATTGGTTTTGCCATACATCAACATGAATCCACCACGAGTGTACACGTGTCTATCCCTGGTTGGGATACCATGATGGTAATTTTTTTTTTAAGATGATGCATTTTATTTTATTTACTTTTGGCCATGTGTCATGGCGAATGGGATCTTAGTTCCCCAACCAGGGATAGAACCCGTGCCCCCTGCAGTAAAAGAATTGAGTCTTAATTACTGGAGCACCAGGGAAGTCCCAAGATGGTAATTTTATGTTACATGTATTTTACTACAATTAAAAAACAAAACAAAAAGCATAAGCCTCAGCTTGGAGGAGCCTGAAATTACTTCTACTTATCAGTCTAAAGTTAGTAAGACTCTCCCTTACTGACTGGCAACAACCAGTCATTCATTCAGCAAATATTTCCTGGGCATGTACCACGTGCCAGGCACTCTTATAGACACCTGACACACAGTAGGGAATAAAACAGACAGAAGGCCCCAATCTTCACAGAGCTTACATTCTAGAATGCTTGATATTCAAGACTCATTTTGAAACCTTAATGGCAATATATTGATTTACAAAAAGAACTAGGACTGGTGGTTGACCAATACAAATGGTCTTTTAACATATGAAAGTATTTTCAACCTCACTCAAACTAAGAGAAATGCAAATTAAAACTATACTCTGTTCCCCTACATATTGATAGAAAGTCCAAACTTTGACAACACATTCTGTTTATAAGGCTGCAGAGGTACAGGCACTCATACATTGCCTGTGTCAGGGCAAAATGGCACATTTTCCATGGATAGCCATTAAGTATTCACAACACCAAGAGCAATGAAGGTTCAGCAGGCTTCACAGTGAGTTCAACAGAGTGTCCCCTGCCATGGAAATCGAATCCAATTTGAACTAATCACTCTCCTTTAAGAACAAATTCTAGGACTTCCCTGGTGGTACAGTGGATAAGAATCTACCTGATAGTGCAAGGGACAAGGGTTCGATTCCTGGTCCAGGAAGATTCCACAGGTGGAGGAGCAACCAAGCCCATGTGCTATAACTACTGAGCCCAAGCTCTAGAACCCACAGGTCACAACAATTAAGCCATGTGCCACAACTACAGAGCCCCGTGCTCTGCAACAAGAGAAGCCACCACAATGAGAAGTCTGCACATCACAACGAAAAGTAGCTCCTGCTCACTGAATCTAGAGAAATGCCACACACAGCAATGAAGATCCAGTGCAGCCAAAAATAAATTAAAAATTTTAAAGACAATTCTAAGAAATAAATGCAAATGTATAAAGATATCAATGTGCTAATTCACTTCAGTCATGTCCAATGCTTTGCAACTATGGACTGTAACCCGGCAGATTCCTCTGTCCATGGGATTCTTTGGGCAAGCGTACTAGAGTGGGTTGCCATGCCCTCCTCCAGGAGATCTTCATGATCCAGGAATCAAAATCCTGATTCCTACGGCTCCTGCATTGCAGACAGATTCTCTACCACTGAATCACTGGGGAAACCCAAAGATATCAATAGAAAGGTGATATTAATAGTTGCAGCATTATTTGCAATGGAAAAAACTGCAAAAATAATCTGAATGTTTATCAGACAAGAAACAAATAATGATATACCAAACCATAGAATGTTACAGAATCATTGCAAATAGCTGTAGGTTGTCTACATTCCACCATATAGTAAATAAAAATTAAATTTGTTGCAGACAAAAACGTATCATCATCATAATAGCTAATACTTGGACTTTCCTGGCAGTCCATTGGTTAAAACTCCACACTGCAAATGCAGGGTGCATGGATTCAAATCTTTCTTGGGGAACTAAGATCCCACATGCCATACAGTACAGCCAAAATAATAATAATGATAGCTAACACTTATATTGCATTGATAATGTGTCAACAGTGTTCTAAGGGCTTTTCATATATTATCTCATATAATCTTCACAACAAACTAATGAGGTAAATACTGTTATTGTTGTTGTTCAGTTGCTAAGTCATGTCTGACTCTTTGTGACCCCTTGGACTGCAGCACGCCAGGCTTCCCTGTCCTTCACTATCTCCCAGATTTTGCTCAAATTCATGTCCATTGAGTCGGTGATGCTATCTAACCGTCTCATCCTCTGTTGCCTCCTTCTCCTTTTGCCTTCAGTCTTTCCCAGCATCATGGGTGTTTCCAATGAGTAAGTTCTTTGCATCAGGTAGCCAAAGTATTGGAGCTTCAGCATCAGCATCAGTTCTTCCAATGAATATTCTAGGCTGATTTCCTTTAGAATTGACTGGTTTGATCTCCTTGCAGTCTAAGGGACTTTCTAGAGTCTTCTCCAGCACCACAGTTTGAAAGAAAACACCAATTCTTTGGCATTCAACCTTCTTTAGGGTCCAACTCTCATATCCTTAAATGACTACTGGAAAAACCATAGCTTTGACTATACAGACATTTGTCGACAGAGATGTCTCTGCTTTTTAATACATTGTCTAGGTTGATCATAGCTTTCCCTCCAAGGAGCAAGTGTCTTAATTTCATGACTGTAGTCACTGTCCACAGTGATTGTGGAGCGCAAGAACATAAAATCTGTCAGTTTCCACTTTTTCTCTTTCTGTTTGCCATAAAGTGATGGGACCAGATGCCATGATCTTAGTTTTTTGAATGTTGAATTTTAAGCCAACTTTTTCACTCTCCTCTTTCACCCTCATCAAGAGGCTTTTTATTTCCTATTCACTTTCTGTGATTAGAGAGAAATCTGCATCTGCATATCTGAAGTTATTTCTCCAGCAATCTTGATTTCTGTCTGTGATTCATCCAGCCCAATATTTCACATGATGTACTCTGCATATATGTTAAATAAACAGGGTGACAATATACAGCTTTGTCATACTCCTTTTCCAATTTTGAACCAGTCCATTGTTCTGTGTCTGGTTCCAACTGTTGTTCCTTGACATACATACAGTTTCTTAGGAGACAGGTAAGGTGGTCTGGTATTACCATCTCTTTAAGAACTATCCACAGTTTATTGTGATCCACACAGTCAAAGGCTTTAGCATAGTCAATGAAGCAGAAGTAGATGTTTTTCTGTAATTCCCTTGCTTTCTCTATGATACAATGAATGTTGGTTATTTGACCTCTGGTTCCTCTGCCTTTTCTTAAGCCAGCTTGTACATCTGGAACTCTTATATATATATATGTGTGTGTGTGTGTGTGTGTGTTTGAATACATGAAAATGGTGTGTGTGTGTATGTGTGCTTAGGCATATAACTCTATGCCTAGAAACATAAACTTAGCAGGGAAATAGAAAGAATACCCATTAAATGTAATGGTTATAACTCTGGGAGTTGTATAGAGTGAGAGAAGTAGGGGAAGAAATTTTTACTTCATTATTTAGTTTTTCTATGTGGTATGTGTGTGTGTGTATGTATGTGTGTGGTTTGTTAATTTGTGGTTTCCAGAAAGCTTTTTTCCCAATTTTTTTATTTTGGTAAAGTATACATAATACAAAGTTTACATTTTCACCATTTTTAAGTGTACAGTTTAGTAACCTTAAGTATATTCACACTGTTGTGCTACTATTACCACCATCCTTGCACATAACTCTTTTCATGTTGTAAAACTGAAATGCTATACCCATAAATAAATCCCCATTTTCTCCTCCTTCTCATAGCCCCAACCATTCTGCTGTTTATATGATTTTGACTACTCTAAGTATCGCATATAAATGGAATTCTATAGTATTTGTCTTTTTTCTGACATTTCACAAAGCATAATGTCCACAATGGAGTTTCATCTACTTTGTAGCATATGTCAGAATTTCCTTCCTTTTCAAGGCTGAATCATATTCTACTGTATATATACAGCACCTTTTGTTTATCAATTCATTCACTTGGGTTGCTTCCATGTTTTAACTATCATGAATAAATAATGCTGCTATGAACATGAATATATAAATATCTGAGTCCCTTTTTTCACTTTTTTGGGGTATATATCCAGAGGTAGAATTGCTGGAAACATAGTAATTGTACGTTTCATTTTTCTGAAGAACCACCATACTGTTTTCCATAGAACCTGCACCATTTTACATTTCCACCAATAGTATATAAAGATTCCAATTTCTCCACAACTTCACTAATGCCTCTTATTTTCTGGGTTTGTTTGTTTTGATAACAGTAATCCTAATGAGTATGAGGTGATATTTCATTGTAGTCTTGATTTGCACTTAGTAATGATTAATCGAGGAGGGCATGGCGACCCACTCCAGTATTCTTGCTTGGAGAATCCCCATGAACAGAGGAGCCTGGCAGGCTACAATCTATGGGGTTGCAAAGAGTCCAACGTGACTGAGTGAATAAGCACAGCACAGCACGCAATGATTAATCATGCTAAACACCTTTCATGTGCTTGCTGGCCACTTGTATATCTTTTTTTGGAGAAATGTCCATTCAAGTCCTCTGCTCATTTTTGTTTTATTGTTGTTAAGTTTTGGAAGCAAAAAAAAAAAAAAAAAAATCAACAGGTCAAGAAAGAGTCTCTGTAACAGACATATGTTAAAACCTTATCTATCCAGCTACTGATCTACAGAATTACAAGGCCTGGATTTACCACTTACACTTTCTGAGGTGAAAGTGTTCCTCCATTAATCTTATCTGACTCTCTGCGACCTCACAGACTGTAGCCTGCCAGCCTTCTCTGTCCATAGGACTCTCCAGGCAAGAATAGTGAAGTTGGTTGCCATTTCCTTCTCCAGGGGATCTTCCCCACCCAGGGACTGAACCCGCACCTCCTGCATTGCAGGCGGATTCTTTACCTTCTGAACCAGCACTTTCTGAAGTGTCTGGAGTCATTTAAAATTTTCTACAATTAGACTTTCCATACCCTCATCACAGCCCCACACAACTCCCTTATGTGTGCGTCCTGTTTATTTACTCACCCCTCTTTTCTCTTTCTTCCTGTGGGTTTGTAGGACGATCAAACATCTTCTGGAATGTATACTCATTTAGTTGAAAACATTTACTGAGTTGCCGTCTGCCTTTCCTTCTCCAAGCTAAATTTTCCAAAATTCTGAAGAAATAGTTTTCATTCAGCACCGTCATTAACTGGTACAGGGAAGAAATGACAAGGCCCATCAGATCCACGGGGAGTGTTCCTGAGGAACGCGGGCCAAGCCACACCTGCTGCGTGGAAACAAAGCTCAGCCGTTGGAACTCCGAATCCCAACATGCAACGCGGCCACGGGTTACGGTAAAGACCCTTGCAGAAAGTTTGCCACATGGTGAAACACCGACTGTTCTTGTGTTGAAGGAGCGCTGCCTTGCTGGAAAACTCCTTCCAACCAAAGGACACTCAAGCTGCCTCACCCCGTTTCCACTGTGTCCCCAAGGTCCCGCACTTTGGCAGGCCTGGCTGACGCGCCGCAGTCACGGGCTCTTTCCCTTAGGGTGCCACACTTCTCAAGACTCCAGTCTTGTGGCTTACGTCCAACTCCACTTTATACAGTTCTTGGTTCCAAATTTATTTCCAGTCTGATTAAGACACAGAGTAGGGTTTCAATAAATGCTGACAGATTGAATAAATGAAGATGTCATAAAAGAATAAAATTTTAGCCACACATAATTTGGTTCTTTTCCACCAGCTCCCAGCACATTAAAAATTGTAGTCCTCCGTTTTCTTTCTCCTCACCTAATGTGAACCGGCACCTTGGGGAGTCCAGACCGAGTAAGACATTTCTTACCCTCAGGGCACTCACAAGTCTACATAAATAACAATACTGTGGAAAATTCTTCATAATAAACTGTGGAAAATTCTGAAAGAGATGGGAATACCAGACCACCTTGCTCAACATTCAGAAAACGAAGATCATGGCATCTGGTCCCATCACTTCATGGGAAATAGATGGGGAAACAGTGGAAACAGTGCCAGACTTTATTTTTTTGGGCTCCAAAATCACTGCTGATGGTGACTGCAGCCATGAAATTAGAAGACGCTTACTCCTTGGAAGAAAAGTTATGTCCAACCTAGATAGCATTTTCAAAAGCAGAGACATTACTTTGCCGACTAAGGTCCGTCTAGTCAAGGCTATGGTTTTTCCTGTGGTCATGTATGGATGTGAGAGTTGGACTGTGAAGAAGGCTGAGCGCCGAAGAATTGATGCTTTTGAAGTGTGGTGTTGGAGAAGACTCTTGAGAGTCCCTTGGACTGCAAGGAGATCCAACCAGTCTATTCTGAAGGAGATCAAAACTGGGTGTTCTGTGGAAAGAAAAATGCTAAAGCTGAAACTCCAATACTTTGGTCACCTCATGCGAAGAGTTGACTCATTGGAAAAGACTCCGATGCTGGGAGGGATTGGGGACAGGAAGAGAAGGGGAAGACAGAGGATGAGATGGCTGGATGGCATCACCCACTCGATGGACATGAGTTTGAGTGAACTCCGGGAGTTAGTGATGGACAGGGAGGCCTGGCGTGCTGCAATTCATGGGGTCGCAAAATGTCGGACACGACTGAGCGACTGAACTGAACTGAACTGAATTTGGCAGAAGGATTATGGAACTATAGCTTCACACTGATCGGGTTCCAACACTAGTTTTTCCACTTAATCCAGTGGGGTCCATTGAGACTTCAAAAAATGTTTGTTGAATGAATGAATAAAATGTTCTCACAGAGACATATGACGAACTAAGTGCGATAATGCTCTTATCATTCCCAGCCACAATCAGCGCTTAATATTAATAGAATTACTGCTCTCCCTACTGTTGCACGTTTTGTATTTATGTAGACTTGTGTCAGGGGCAGTCGGGAGAAGCCACCTCGAGCTAGAGGCCAGGGGCGGTGACCCCGGGGAGCCACCACAAGCCCGAGGCCAGGGGTGGCAGCTGGGAGGGGCCACCTCTAGCCCGGAGCCAAGGGCGGTGACCCTGAGCCTGAGCCCGAGGCCAGAGGCGGCAGCTGGGAGGAGCCACCCACGCCCGAGGCCAGGGCCGGCAGCAGGGAGGAGCAACCCAAGGATCAGCAGGAGGGTGGTCTGGACTCCCCAAGGTGCCGGCTCACATTAGGTGAGGAGAAAGAAAACGGAGGACCACAATTTTTAATGTGCTGGGAGCTGGTGGAAAAGAACGCGCCTGCCGATGCAGGAGACAAGCGACGCAGGTTTGATCCCTGGGTGGAGAAGATCCCCTGAAGGAGGGCATGGCAACCAGTCCAGTATTCTTGCTTGGGGAGAATTCGTATAGACAGAGGAGCCTGGAGGGTTACAGTTTATAGGGTGGCAAAGAATTGGACACGACTGAAGCGAAGCGACTTAGCACGCAAGCAGGGAGTGGAGATTATACATCCAGAGCCGCTTCGCAGAGTACGAGTCTCATTATCCCCTAAGAACGTCAGTTTGCTCAGGAAGAAATGATGGCAACATTTGTTGCCAGAAAACCCCTCTTCGCCACCCGGGTGCCTCAACCGGCCGCACCCGCGCCGCAGAGCCGCACTGCTCTCTGCCTCGCAGCTCAGCCCTTAGGCGGACCTAGGGGAGACGCATGCGCGTTCTTCTGCCCTCGGCTCCTCCCTCCCTTCTTTCGCTACTCCTTCGCATTTCCAGTGCTGGATCTTTTTGTCCCTTACTGCGTGCCGTGTCAGTTTCCGTGCGGAAGTGGTGGCCGTGAGAGAAGATGGCGGCCACTGTGGTGGCGCCGCCTGGTGCGTTGGCCAGTCGGGTCAACAAGCGCAGCGGCGGCGGACCGGGAGGCGGCGGCGGCGGTGGCGGCGGCGGTGGTGGGGCAGCCAGAGGGGCGGAGGAGGAACCGCCGCCGCCCCTACAAGCAGTTCTGGTGGCCGACAGCTTCAACCGCCGCTTCTTCCCCATCTCCAAGGACCAGCCTCGGGTGAGCGACGTGGTCGAGAGCTGCCGGAGGGCCTTGTAGGTGGCAGGGCTAGAGCAAGTTATACTGTGTGGTGAGGCGGCCTCTGGAAGGACTTGTGCCCACTCTCTTTCCCAGAAATCGTGTTTATCTGGTTAGGAGGAAAGCGGAGAGACGGTCAAAAGCCCTGATGACTGCCTAAGTGAGTGGCTGGCAGATTTGGGCACGCGTAGTGCTATTCACCTCCAGGTTTGGGAGGCCCGCAGGACTAACCTTGGACCAGTGCTTGTGAGAAGCCTTCACACGAGGATTCAGTGCCTTAAGAGGAGGCTGCGCGGCTTTTATGCATAAGAAAAAGAGATTCTTAGGTGAAAGAAAATGTCACCTCCTTTGCCTCCAGAAGGGAGGTTCTGGGCCTAAAAAAGGAGCAGACTAGTCTGATCCCATAGTAACAGCTGTTTTGGATCTTGTACAGTGTGCTTTTTTTGTTTCCAGCTTTTGATGACAGTCAGCGCCATCTGTCAAAAGGAGAACAGAACGGGTTCAGTGGCTGGTTGCCAGCATCCCCTGTATTGTCTAGACGCTGGGGAATTGGACTGAGCTACTCCTAATGATTGCTGGGTTCCTCAGCAGTCCCCATTTCAAAGAAATTTTGTTTACAGAAAACCGTCTTTGACTCCCCACTCCACCTCCAAATAGTCTAATTGGCTATTTATTTGGGGCAACTGATTGGGATGGCTAGCCCCTGGCTCTTAGAGATCAAGGAAGGAAATCTTACAGGGAAAAAGGCCTTAGTGGTGTTTTAAGTTTCTGGAGGTATGACTGATTTCTAGTGTTAGAAATCAGGGTTTTCTGTTCTATATCAGCTCTGTCTGATGCTAAGCAAGTAGATTCTATGCTTACTGTATCCAAATTGCAACACATTAAACTCACGTTTGGGCTTCCCAAGTAGCTCAGCTGGTAAAGAATCTGCCTGCAATGCAGGAGACCTTGGTTTGATTCCTGGGTGGGGAAATTTCCCCTGGATAAGGGATATGCTACCCACTCCAGTATTCTTGGGCTTCCCTGGTGGCTCAGATGGTAAAGAATCTGCCTGCAATGCGGGAGACCTGCATTTGATCCCTGGGTTATAAAGATCCCCTGGAGGAGGGCATGGCAACCCACTTCCAATTTTCTTGCCTGGAGAATCTCCTTGGCCAGAGGAGCCTGGTGGGCTGCTGTCCCTGGGGTTACAAAGAGTTGGACATTGGGCATGACTGAGCAACTAAGCACAGCAGATTTCATGTTTAGAGCATTCCATAAACATCAAAGGTAGGAGCCTGATTACTTTTAAATAGGAAAGATAAAACTAGTGTTTGAAAATACTGACAGAAGAGTGAAATTGTGGTTGAAGTAGGAGAAAGAATGGTTCTCAGAGGATCCTCACAGATAACAAGTCTTCAGACTTTTTTTGTCTCTTATCATCCAGGTCCTCTTGCCCCTGGCCAATGTGGCACTAATTGACTACACTCTGGAATTTCTGACTGCCACAGGTGTACAGGAAACCTTTGTCTTTTGTTGCTGGAAGGCTGCTCAAATCAAGGAACATTTACTGTAAGCTCTGCAACTTTTCTTTCCGTGTTTCACCATTTTTTCCCTAGTTTCCTTAGGATGAATGTAACTAAGGGGAAATTATGAGGGAGAAAAATATGTCTATTTGTATCCCATTGTAAGGTCTAAGAGCATTCTCTCCACTTAGGAGGTGAGCAACTGAAGCTGTGACAAAGATTCTAGAACAGCATTTGAACTTTTTCTGAATCTCATAAAGTTTAGTCCCAGTGAGTTTTGCTTTTTATTTGGTGCCTCCAATATGCCAGTTACAAGAGTAACATCTTTGTTTTTCCACTGAGCTTCTTTTTTTTTTTTTCCACTGAGCTTCTAAATGTTGAGCTCTTCCTCATCTTTGTATTCCTGGTACCTAGCTTAGTACCAAGCACATAGTAAACACTTCACAAATGTTGAGTGAAATCTTTTTGAAAAAGAGTGACTCTCAGGATTTAAGGAAGCTTAGGAAATTAAAGTCTACGATTAGCATGATCTCCATCAGACAGCTCCTAAATTTGATATGAGCTTAAAGAGAAAAGTTTGTCCCTAGAATACTTCGAATAACCTAAGTCTCAGTGGGATTTTTAGTTCCAATCCATGTTTGGAGATGGGTCAGGGAATAGAGAGGAAATAGCCATGCTTCTCTAGCCCATAAAGCAAGATTATACACTGAAAACAAGATTATATACGTAAAACAAGACACTATACTGAAACCATTAATTATAGTTCATTAATCTCTTTGAAGTTGAGGATGCTGGCAGAAACTCCAAAAAAATCACAGCAAAGGAGTGTGAATGTTGAATGGTGGAGGAATAGAGAAGCTCTGCATGATCTTTATGTTTGGTTTACTCATTCCCCTCACCCTTCCCTTCCCTTAGGAAATCCAAGTGGTGCCGCCCAACATCCCTCAATGTGGTTCGAATAATTACATCAGAGCTGTATAGGTCACTTGGGGATGTTCTCCGTGATGTTGATGCTAAAGCCTTGGTGCGCTCTGACTTCCTTCTGGTGTATGGGGATGTCATCTCAAACATCAATATTACCAGAGCCCTGGAAGAACACAGGTCAGGATGGGAGAACAGTAGAGGTGGGGTTTGGGACCAACAGAGCTCTAGGACTGCTTTTTTACAGCTGTCTCCTCCCTGTCCTTTATAGGTTAAGGCGGAAGCTAGAAAAAAATGTGTCTGTGATGACGATGATCTTCAAGGAGTCATCCCCCAGCCACCCAACTCGTTGTCATGAGGACAACGTGGTAGTGGCCGTGGATAGTGCCACAAATCAGGTGCTCCATTTCCAGAAGACCCAAGGCCTCCGACGTTTTTCTTTCCCTCTGGTATGTGTTTATCTGGGGT
Organism: Cephalophus harveyi; assembly: GCA_006410635.1. Lineage (NCBI taxonomy): Eukaryota > Metazoa > Chordata > Mammalia > Artiodactyla > Bovidae > Cephalophus > Cephalophus harveyi. Next base: position 319,347 of record SJYT01027781.1, on the reverse strand, counting down.
CCTTGAAGTGGGAAGGTGACAGGCTTCAGCAGGAGAGATGAGTTAAAGTCCTTGTAACTTCTTCACAGAGCTTGTTCCAGGGCAGTGGAGATGGAGTGGAGATTCGCTATGACTTACTTGATTGTCATATCAGCATCTGCTCTCCTCAGGTGAGCTCCTCAGGTCAAAGGCTGCATATCCACCGAGTAAAACTCTGAGGGTATATTACCACCCCCTTAAGTGACAAGGTATATTTCTTCTCCCCCTCTCTCCTATCTGTTCTATAGCAAAGAAGTGTTGTTGTCTTGACCCCAATAGCTCATTGGCTGACTTTTTTGGGATTTTGGCCCATGTCCTGCTGTCACAGTGTCTGATATGTCTCTAGGAGGCTATGTTTGCTTCCAGAGAATAGTACTTAACATTATCCCCCTCTGACTTCTCCACACAGGTGGCTCAACTATTTACAGACAACTTCGACTACCAAACACGAGATGACTTTGTGCGAGGCCTGTTAGTGAATGAGGAGGTAATCAAAGGCTCCCAGTGCCTCTTTAGAAGAGGGCTGTAATATTATCTCACGCTGATAACTTTTGGTTTCCCACCCCCACCCCGCATTTTTTCCTCTCTTTCTTCATTTGCTTTTTTATTTTAACCAACTTCAGGGACAGTAGACCCTGCTGACACACAGAAGATTCATTTTTCGTTTTTGTCAGATCCCCAATACCATCTGACCACCAGTGACATGTTAAGAAATCTCAAAATCAACAAATTGATTGCTTAAAACATGACTATCCACCATTACACATAATGTGAAAATTTGTTTTCCCTTGGGTAGGTGGGGAGACTTTTGGTCCCGTGTTATATTTTATTGACCTGTAGGAGGAAGGAAAATAGCTGGAGGTGAGAGGGAACCAGTGCAGAGAAAAGTCTCAGGCCACTTGGCTGTGACATTGAGAAGCAGTAGGGAATTTAAGGAAGTTAGAAGAGAATTATACTGGGGGATGTTCTTCTTCTCTTGCTTGCTTGGGTGACCTTTTTTCCTCCTCATTTAGATCTTAGGAAACCAGATCCACATGCATGTGACAACCAAGGAATATGGTGCCCGGGTCTCCAACCTACACATGTATGCTGCTGTCTGCGCAGATGTCATCCGCCGATGGGTCTACCCTCTCACCCCAGAGGCTAACTTCACTGACAGCACAACCCAGAGCTGCACTCACTCCCGACATAACATCTACCGAGGGCCTGAGGTCAGCCTGGGCCATGGCAGCATCCTGGAGGAAAATGTGCTCTTAGGTTCTGGCACTGTCATTGGCAGCAATTGCTCCATCACTAACAGTGTCATTGGCCCTGGCTGTCACATTGGTGAGTATAGGTAGGGAGGTCAAGCTGGCCATCCTAGGAGCAGGAACTTGGGGGAACCCCATGAGTCCAGAAAAGGATACAGAGGAATAGTCCCTGAGAATAAGGAACTAGAGTGGCTGCCTTAATAAAGGAAGGAACAGGGATGTAAAAACAGTGATACTTTTAATTTGTGGTCTGTGAGCCTATTATCGGGTGACTCTTCACATTCCAGGGTACCCTGTATTCACATTCAGGACCAACTGGATAATTAACATGCAATAACACCTGTTTAGTACATTGCAGTTTACAAAGGGCTTCTGTGTACTTTATTGCATTTAATCCTCATAAAAAGCTTGTGAGGTGTTATTTATAGATAAGTTTTATAGATAATCAAAAAGGCTAAAAATGGTTGTCCCCCCCAAGGTCATGGCTCATAAGAGGCAATGCAGGTACTTGATTCTAAGTCTAGTGTTCTTTATACTCTTTAATAACTCACTTCGGTTATAAGAAAGTGATGCTTCTAATGGAACTACCCCATTAAGAGAACAATGAGATTCTGACTTTAAAATGTACCAAAACAAAAGCGGTAGGATAATTTGGTTCTACTTTTAGATTCTTATAAGTTTCTTGAGTTCAAGGGATCTCCAGAAATCTTAAAGGTTCTCAGGTTCTTAAATTCAGTATATAGTCAAATTGTTGTAAACCTGGTGGAGGGTAGTCAGGCTGAGCAATGTTCCAGTCTCTGGCCTGAGCTTAGAGAGGGAGAGGGAATTTATGGTAATTTGGGGATGGAGTGGTAGAGCTGGATGGGAGCTCTGCTGGTGTCAGTCAGCCCCATTCTCCACAAATGGTCTGAAAAGTGGTCTGGTCTGGAATTGGAACCATGGGTGACCAGGAGTCTTTCCTGTCCTGAGCCAGGTGATAATGTGGTGCTGGACCAGGCCTTCCTGTGGCAGGGTGTCCGAGTGGCTGCTGGAGCACAGATTCATCAGTCTCTGCTCTGTGACAATGCTGAGGTCAAGGAAAATGTTACACTGAAGCCTCACTGTGTCCTTACTTCCCAGGTAAGACCTGCTCCACATGGCACATAGGCCACGATCTGAGTGGTGGTTATGCTAAGCCAGAAAGTGCCTTATGTCTACCAAATCCAGCCTGAATTGAAATTCCCAATCCAGTGTTTTCATTTGCTTTCTACTTGACTTAGTAAAGTCACTTTCCTTTGCAGGGAGTACTTTTCCCACACATTAATGGATCTGTGCTACCCATTCCTTTTTTCTCCTCCAGGTGGTAGTAGGCCCAGATATCACGCTGCCTGAGGGCTCGGTGATCTCTTTGCACCCTCCAGATGCAGAGGATGATGAGGATGATGGTCAGTTCAGTGATGATTCTGGGGCTGACCAAGAAAAGGAAAAAATGAAGCTGAAAGGTGTGAGACTCAGCAGGTGTGGGGCATCTGTGTGTCTCTCTGCCCCATAGAAATACCTCCTATGGGGTTTCCTCCTAAGGGGTTGGTGCTTCTCCTGGGCCCTTGCTAAAGATCAGTGTCTTTTCTAGGTTACAATTCAGCAGAAGTCGGAGTTGCAGGCCAGGGCTACCTCTGGAAAGCTGCAGACATGAACATGGAGGAAGAGGAGGAACTACGGCAGAATCTATGGGGTAAGCTAGGCCTCATTCTTGCCACCCACCATCTAAATCAGATTATTTTGAGGGAGTTTGAACACTTCAGAATCATACTGGCAGTGGTTTAGTCCCTAAGTTGTGTCTGACTGTTACGGCCCAGTGGACTGTAGCCTGCCAGGCTTCTCTATCCATAGGATTCTGCAGGCAAAAATACTGGAGTGAGTTGCCATTTTCTTCTGCAGGGGATCAGAATCAGACTGCTTGTTCATTAATTTATTCATGCAGACAGAGCAGATATATTGCTCTCTGTCAATGGCTCTTCCGTTTTCTTTTTTCTCACTCCTTCTGGATTCTCAGGACTCAGAATCAACATGGAAGAAGAGAGTGAAACCGAAAGTGAGCAAAGTATGGATTCTGAAGAGCTCGACAGCCGGGCAGGCTCTCCACAGATGGATGACATCAAAGGTACGTGGCCAGGGGAGCAGTGTCTGGGACAAAAGAGGAGGACATCAAGTTTGGTTGGGCATAAAGTGAGGACTGGATGACTTAAAGCATCCTGGAGCAATATTGGCCCATGAACTTATTCTTGCTTTGATTTTAGTGTTTCAGAATGAAGTCCTGGGAACACTACAGAGGGGCAAGGAGGAGAACATTTCTTGTGACAATCTAGTCCTGGAGATAAATTCTCTCAAGTAAGAGCAGCCTCTCCCTATTCTCATCTTCTCAGGGTAATCCTAGGTGGTGGAGGTTCTCTCCTAATTCTTCCCCAAATAGGAACATGTTCCCTTGACATTGCAACTGGACAAGGCTGGTAGCATTTGAAACAGGGAGAACATTGTTCTAGCCTCAGCATAGACTTCTTCCTTCCAAAATCCTCCCTTTCCATGTTGCATCTGACTTCCTCTTCCCCAATGTCGTGCCAAAGTCATAGTCCTACAGTATGCTGAAAGGGCTGGTGAAGGCCCTGGTGTCACCCCAGTGTCCCCACAGGTATGCCTACAACATAAGCCTGAAGGAAGTGATGCAAGTACTGAGCCATGTGGTCCTGGAGTTCCCACTGCAACAAATGGATTCCCCGCTAGACCCAAACCGCTATTGCGCCCTGTTGATTCCCGTAAGCAAAGATTGAGGCTGGGTACAAGGGGTTGAGTGGAGACAGGTATACATTTTGGGGGCTTGACTTTAAAGGAAATCAGGAGTAGAAGGTCTTATGGGGTATATGTTACTTGTGGTTCCTTTCTCCTTGCCTCTGGACACAGATTGGGTTCTAGAGCAGGTTGTCCAGGGGAGTCAAGTTAGTTTCAGTAATGAGTGGCCTTTGAAATTCCAGTATTCAGGTGGTACTAGACCCCAAAGGCATACCCAGAATGGACTGGATTGTCATACTCCGACTGAAAATGATCTGACCCAGAATAAGGTGAACATTTAGACTGGGAACAGATATTTTGAAGCAGCCTGCAGCATCTGACCCTCTTCACCTTCCCTAAGAAATTTCTTTTTCTCCAGTCCTGCCAGCAGCTCCCAGGTGCCTCACAGCCTGTATAATCACAGCCATAGTTCCACACAGCCTGTATAATCTCTCGTCTTTTTTAATTTTTAATTTTGTGACTTGCGGGATCTCAGTTCCCTGATCAGGGATTGAGCCCAGGTCATAGCAGCAAAAATACCAAATCCTACCACTAGACCACCAGGCAACCACCTCTTGTCTTGTAAGACCTATGTTATCATTGATTCTCTTTACTGTCCAGGTCTAGGTGCATGCTCAGGAATATATTGCAGCTTCTCCTCTTTCCCACAGTTGCTCAAGGCCTGGAGCCCTGTCTTTAGGAACTACATAAAGCGCGCCGCTGATCATTTGGAGTCTTTGGCAGCCATTGAGGACTTCTTTTTGGAGCATGAAGCTCTTAGCACTTCCATGGCCAAGGTGAATACCACCCCAAGCCACATAGTCCTGCATTTACTTTGAAACAGGCTTTGGTGACCTCCATGGAGACACAGTATAGACTGACATGAATCCATATGGAGTTTGGTTAATAGCGTCATCTACCTGTAGTGTTGTGCTCATTTCTGGGATAGTACAGCTTGGAGCCAAGCTAGTAAGGCAGCCATTTGGAGGTTGTCCTGGGAATGTGTGGAGCACTACAGTTACAGAAGTCAGACCTGTCCCAGTATCAGAGTGAACAGCTCACTCTTGTCTGTTTTGGAGGAGACTGCACAGTGTATAGGAGGCAGCTGAGGGCCTGGTAGGAAGGCACTAGATCTTGCTGCCTCTTCCGCTGTTATCCATTGTATCTTGAACCCTGCAAGGCCCCTGAGACCTCCTCTGCTGGCCTTCTGTAGGTACTGATGGCTTTCTACCAACTGGAGATCCTGGCTGAGGAAACAATTCTGAGCTGGTTCAGCCAAAGGGAGGTAACTGACAAAGGCCAGCAGTTGCGCAAGAACCAGCAGGTGAGTCAGGCTGCCTTCCTCTCACTGCAGTGGGTGTCTGGTTCCCTGGCTCCTGGCCGCAGACTCCAGGTGGCTGGTCCCTGGGCCTCTGGTTGTTTATCCACTAAGGAGAACCAGGAGGGTTATGTGCGTCTCCCTCAGTAACTCTCCACTCTGCTTCCTTACAGCTGCAAAGGTTCATCCAGTGGCTAAAAGAGGCAGAAGAGGAGTCATCTGAAGATGACTGAAGTCACACTGCCTGCTCCTGTGGGTGTTGTTGATTAACCTCAAGGTTTCTGGGTCAGGACAAGTGAGAGACTAGTTCAGAAGAATGAGTGACCACCATCTGAACGGAGACTGGAGCAGAGGCTGGAACTACAGTATTCTTCCCACCATCAGCAGTCATGTGCCTCCCATCCTGACTGGGGAGTGGGGGTGAAGGAAGTTGGGCTGGATAACAGCTCTGCCTAAGGAGGAGCTAAGCAGGCCCTGCGGTTAGAGGAAGACCAGAGGAACAGCTTTGTGCTCTGATTCCCCTCAGGGAATAGCAGAGAGCACGTGGCCCTCTCTGCTGCTTGTATTTGTTAATATTAAAAAAACAGAGAGGGGTATATTCGGTTTCTTTCCAACTCTGATTGATCAGCCATTGATGTAGGTGACCAAAGAGTTCTGAACCTCTGATGTGGTAGTAGCTTTTTCTTAACCTCCTGGTGGAGAGGGAGAAGAGGGCTGTTGTGTCCACTAGATGGTACTGTGGTGCCTCATTAGTTGACCATTGCCATGGTCATGATAGTGGAGGGGCTAGATTCTTTTCCAGCCTTTATGGACCAATTTGTGGTCCTGGAGTGGTGTGCCCAAACCAGGTCCATAGAGAGTCCTAGTCCAAACACTTTTCTTCAGAGGGTGATGATACCAAGCATATGTAAAGTCCATTAGCCACTTGCCAGTCCATCACATGCTTTGTCCAGTTGATCCAGTACGACTGTCAGGGAAACAGGGCTACTCTTCATCTTCAAAATAAGGGAATTTGTTCAAGGTCTCATGACTCTTGGGGGGTAAAGTTAAGGACTTGATCCTCATCCGGAATTCTTTTTCCTTCACCATTTTCAGTGTCTCAGTGAAGGGAAATTCCCCCCAGATGCAAATACAACCTCAGGCCAGCAATGGATATTCTTAAGAACAGAGGAAGAATCTGAAATGGGCTGTCCCCTAATATGTGTTATTTTAGTTAATCTTCACATCAGCCCTATGAAGTAGGTCTTATCCCCATTTTCCGATGAGGAGTCTAAAGTTCATAGAGGTCCCATAAGTAGTAAGTGATAGAGCAAGGATTTGTTATTAGACTCTAGAACTGGAGTTTGTCAGGTTCCAATATTGTCTGCTTTAACTTGGACTGTGAGACATGCCCTTCTGTCTTATCTGGTTGAGTTCTTTGTTGCTTTCCTATAATCCTCACTCTGTTAACACTTAACTCAGGCAGATGTCTCTGGTAACAAGTGGCCCTCTTGGACATCAGATAAAATAGTTGCCTCTCTTCATTTCAGTTGGGTAGAAAGGAGTAAGCTGAGGAAGGGGATACTGAACTGTGTTCAGTAGTGTCAAGGGGCATTACTCAGTATTTCTGAAGAGGGAGAAAAAGGGTGGCTGGGATTTGGCTTAATTTGCTTTTCTTATTCAGTAAATCTCAGTTTCTGGGTTCGATCCCTGGGTCGGGAAGATCCCCTGGAGAAGGAAATGGCAACCCACTCCAGTGTTCTTGCCTGGAGAATCCCATTGACAGAGGAGCCTGGTGGGCTACAGTCCATGGGGTCTCAGAGTCGGACATGAGTGAGCGACTTCACTTCACTTCACTTCTTTGTCAAATACAGGACCTAGTGACTAGAAAGCATGTGAAGGTTATAGATAGACCTCATAGGGGCAGTTAAGTACAAATAACTGTAAAGTACCTCTAATTTATACCTAGTGGGTGGCAGAGATCAGAAGTGGCCTGTAGAACTTTTTAGAAGGAAGATATTCCTTCTAGTTTGGGTGCTTAGGGAGAAGGTTTACAGGATTGTGACAACTGAGTAGCCTTAAAAAAGAGTAGAATGGAACATGATAAGCAAAGGGTTTCCACTTGAGTATGGGAGATTGAACACATGAGCTTTTTACTCCCTTTCAATGTCAACAGAGGAATTTTTCGAAAAAGGCACGTGACTCTATGACAAGGTGACAGCAATGAATGAGAGACATCAACATTTTGGAAAAAAAGTAAATGGGAAGGTGAAGGTTGCGCTAGCAGAGCAGAATGAGATGGGCTCTACCTGCTGAGGTGATTGTTAACAAGAAGCAAATCAGTGTGCCCTTCTGAACCCAGAAGAGGCTCAGGAGAGGGGGTACGGATTGGGGCTGAGAACTGGGGTTGGGGGAGAGGGGAATCAAAGATGTGTATGAGAAAAAGCCCCCCAGGTCCTTTATCTGATCCAGCCAAGTGATTACCCCTGCTTCTCTGCAAGAGATAAGAGCTTTAGTCTCTGGAGAAATGGTGGGGAGGCAATTTTCAAAGAACTACTTATAAAGGTTTCCTAAACCCAAAGGTCGTGAGTTTCTAGAACTGACAAGAGTCAGTGAGTACCCAGCACAATGAACAAAAATAGCACCGTGAAATCTCAGACTCTCAGGGAAAGTATAAACCTTTAGAACCACTGGATTTAATTGGAGACATGGTGGGGATGAGAGTGAGGGACTAGATTGAAAATGAGGGATAAAGTGAAAGTATATGAGTGGCAGGTCTCTGAATGTCACCACAACTGACATAGCCCCTAGGCCAAAAGAATTGCAGACAAAAGGCCTACAAATACATTTTTGTTTCAAAAGAGAAATCCATCTTTCCCCCACTCATCACCCTGTAGTGAAGCTGGTTATTTAATAAGCCCTGTACATGGACAGAATTTACAATTAGCCTTTTAGTATTTCACTCTTAAATGTGAGTAGACCATTAAGGGCCACCAGACGCAACTGAAGTGACTTAGCAGCAGCAGCAGCAGACATTTGAGGAAACTTGCAACATGAGAGGTAGAGATCACAACAAACAGAAAACTGAAACCAAGGAATTCACAAAGTAGCTTTCTGAAAACTTTAGGGAGGAAAATGCTATAATTCTCAAAGCTCAGAGAAGATATTATGTCTTTGAATAAATGGTATGAAAAGGAAAAGCTGAACAAAAGAATTCTTAGAAATTAAAAAATAGGTAAATGATTTTTTTCCTACTGGAAAACTGGGAGAGTACAAAACCAAATGGGAGGGAGATTATACTACGTCCATCCTTATATACTTACTGAGTTTTTAATTGTGAATATTTTACCTGTACGATTAGATAGGGGAAAGGTTGGAAATACTTTTAAGAAATCTTGCAAAAAGGTGAAATCACTTAAAAATAAAGTGGATGATAAAGAAGAAAAAAGGATCAATCCAGAAGATCCAATGTCTAGCAGGAGTTGCAGAAACAACAGGAAAAAAATGGTAGTAATATTACTAAATAATTCAAGAAAGTATTGTTGAACTTCTAGATGGGAAGTGCTCACCCAATGCCTAGCACAGTGATTAGCACCAAGGAATATCACCAAGAAATTTGAGAACCCCCAGGGATAAAGAGTACTTCCTAAAGACTTGCAAAGAGAGTTAAAACAAGTCCTGTACAAATGCTTAAGAAAAATTAAGAGATCAAACTGATCACTTAATAGCAACACTGGAAGCTAGAAGACAATGGAGTGACTCAGAATTCTGAAGGAAAATTATTAATACTTGAAATGCAGAATCATACTCTCATCTTTTCAAGTTTCTCCCCAGTTAAAAATCTTTTTCAAAACTTTTTATTGAAATATAGATAGATTACAATGTTGTGTTAGTTTCAGGTGTACAGCAAAGTCATTCAGTTTTATACATATTAATATATATACTTTTTCAGATTCTTTTCCATAATAGTTCACCCCAAATTTTTATTTCTCATGCTTTCAAGGGAAACTACCAAAGGACGTGTTTTAATACTATTGACGAGAAAATTATTGAGGAAACTGGGATCCAATACAGAGGAGAGGTAAAGAGAGTTCAGAGAATGATGCAAAGAAGTCCAAGGATGAGAGCTGTTCACAGACTGAGACAGCCAGACCAGAGCAATGGAATGGAAGGGTCCAGAAAAGAAAGCCAATGGGTTATCTAGTACATTTAACTGAATTAGTAAAATATGAATTGAGAAGCCATTAGATTATGTGGAAAGAATAAGTACACTATATAAAAAAGGCAAATGCAAGAGCAAGGCAATCATTAATGCCAGAAAGAAAAGTTGGAAACATCTGTTTGATTGACATTTTGACATAGTCAAAATGTCAATACTAAGTACTATATTTTCTTAACCAAAATCCTAAGAGGTTAGGGGAGGTGGAGAAAAGGTAAACACATCCATCAAAATTGGAAATCAATAAACAATGTCTAGAATGCATAAATCAGGGCTTCCCTGGTGGTCCAGGGGTTAAGAATCCACCTGCCAATGCAGGGGACATGGATTCAGTCTCTGGCCCAGGAAGATCCCACATGCCTTGGAGCAACTAAGCCCATGCGTCACAACTACTGAGCCCATGCGCCTCAACTAGAGAAAGCCTGTGCACAGCAATGAAGACGCAGCACAGCCATAAATAAATTTTTTGAAAGACAATGTATAAATCAAGAAGTAATATGAGCTTAAAAAATGTACACTGGGGTCGGGGTGGGGAGGGAAATGAAACAGGACTGCTGTTAAATGTTTTCTTAATATTTGTCTATGCATGCATATTACTCTGATAAAAATTTAAAGGAAAGGTGTGAAATGAAAATACATTCAGTGCGTGAGCAGGGGCTGACAAGTAGGTTGAACAGATTTAAGTCAAAACTTTATAGACAGGATACAATGAAAAAAAGGCTGTAGAGGTAGGTAGAGGTTAAATTATGGAGAGCTTTGAATATCATGCTATGGATATTTGGAAAGTACTGCAAAACGTGGAGAGGTTTCTAAGCTGAAGAGGTATCTGAAAGGTCCTTAATCTTGAAATGCTTATTTGGCAACAATATACAAAATGGAGTGGGAGGAGCCCACACTTGTTACTGTGGCCTAAAAGGACCTATG
>SJYT01027781.1:226779-308695 GCA_006410635.1 Cephalophus harveyi | reverse complement strand
AAAAGGACCTATGTGGTCTGGTCCCAGCCTACCTAACTGACACTCATCTACCACCATCATTGTAGTCACAATGACCTTCTTTTTGTTCTTCAAAATTGGCAAGTTTATTCTTGCCTTAGCCCTTATACTTATCTGTCCCTCTGCCTAGAATGCTCTTCCTTCAAGACCAGACCTTATAGCTGCTTCCTCACTAGTTCTAGGTCTTCAGGCAAATGGAAGAGGCCTTCTCTGACTCCCCATATTACTCTTTCACCTGTTACTATCACATCACTCTGTTTTACTCTTTTTCATAGCATTTGTCACTCTGAACTTATTTATTTACAAGCCTGTATGTTGCTACAGTCCATGGGGTTGCAAAAAGTTAGACACCACTGAGCGACTGAACACTGCCTCCTTCCAAATGAGTGAAGAGCCTAAGAACAGCCTTATCTGCCTTGTTTTGCTCTTTCATGCAGTATGCCTTGCACATAGTAGGCACTCAGTATTTATTAAACAAGTTACCTAAAGCTTAGGCATGAGGAGATCTGTTAGAAACGATTATACTTAGCCCTGGCTTGAGACTTCATGTCCCAGTCAGGCAGGCATCTTCATACTTAAGCTCATTCTGCATTCAGTCCATTTATTAAATCACTACTTCACACTTAGGTACTGAGGTTACAAGAAGAAATCAGAACTCGATCTTGTTCTGTCCTTAAGCAGTTGTCGGGTAGACTCAATGACAGCAGCTATGCTTCTCAGCAGACCCTAAAAGGCCAAGTCGATAGGCCAAGGCCTATCCTCCAGAGATACCTGGTCAGAACCCCTTCTCTGGGAAGCAAAGCAACCCCTACATTAATGCCTCCCCAGCTGCAGAGGAGCAGCCGATCCCCTTGGGTCCAGAGCCAGGGCCTTGAAGAGTCCGGGAACCCGGCCATCCTGGAGAGATCTATCCATCCAGTCCCTGGGGGCGTAGGCGACCGCCGCCACGCTCCCCGCTCCTCCCGCCCGCACCCCACCGCCGCCCCGGGCCTGGGACCAGAGCGCAGGAGCCGAGCACCGCCTGGTGGGTGGGCGGGGTGTCCGCGGGTCCGGCGAAGAGCCAGGCCATCTGCCGCGAGGCCAGATCGGCTCGGCGGCGGCCGGGGGCGGGGCCGCGCCGGGGCGGGGCGCGCCGGGGTCGGGGGCGGGGAGTGGACCGGGCCGCGGCCCAGAGCCGGGAGGGCCGCGGCCACCGGAAGAGTCGCCGTAGCCAGCCGAGCCGGGAGAGTGGGGAGCGGAAACGGCGGCCGCGACCGCGGCAGGCGGCGCTGGGACCCGGGAGCGGCCGGAGAACAAGGGAGCTGGCGCCGCGGCCGGCTGCGGAGCTGGGCTGAGCCGCTGGGCCGCGCCGAGCGCCGCTGCCGCCGCCGTCCGAAAGGCCCGGCCCGGCCTCCCGAGCAGGCAGCGCGGGGGCCGCCGGGCCCGAGGCCGGAGCCATGGGCGAGACCAAGATCATCTACCACCTGGACGGGCAGGAGACGCCGTACCTGGTGAAGCTGCCCCTGCCCGCCGAGCGCGTCACCTTGGCGGACTTTAAGGGCGTTCTGCAACGACCCAGCTATAAGTTCTTCTTCAAGTCTATGGACGACGATTTCGGGTGAGGATGGCTCCGCCTCGCCTCCAGGGGACCCCGGCCACTCCGCTTCTAGGGGCCCACTCGACCAGTTTGGACGCCACCACCCCCCCACCCCACCCCCCACGCCTTGCTACGCTGGCTTCTAGCCCTACTTTGGATTCTAGGGGCCACGCGGCCATTCGGCCCCCTTTGGCTTTTTCAGAAGCTGGACTTTCAGCCCCTCTAGGGGCTCCCCTTTCCCTCTTGTTTGGGACTCTGGCCCCCTAGTTTAAAGGGGACGTTCAACTCCCTACGATCAGTCAGTTCCAGCTCGGTCAAGCTCCCTCACCTCCTCCGAAACCAGCGGCCCACACAGACAGACACACCCCCCATACCCATTCCAGAGCGCAGTCCCCAACCCTCCTGCCAACGGAACCACCTTTCTAGCAGAGACTCAGGGTGTTTGGCACTCGGCCTTCGCCTTCTCCATCTTTTCAGCCCCACAACTCCGAGCCATATTTGGAATATGGAGCATCTAGGGGCGATGCTGTGGGACCTTGAATTGGCTGAGGGTTGCTCAGGCTGTAAACTAAGGCAGCAGCTCTGATGTTTACTTAGCTGTCTCCCCTGTCCCATGTGGGCCGTTTGGGATGTTGTCAGGGAGCAGGGCGCCTCACCCCGGAGGAGGAGTGCCCGCTAGCCCAGGTGCAGATTCCCTCGAAGAACGGGGGCCTCTTTCCTCCAGATGGTGGCCAAGGAGGAGACCTTGGAAAAGGCCTCAGAGCCTGAATGGGAGGGCTAGGAAGAGTCTCTTGGTGTTCATCCTCCCCTCCCTGGAGGAGTCTTCTCCCCCCAGCTGCTGGGCTTTGGACAGGCAGAGTTTGGAAGCAGTGACTTCCCCTTTAAGAGGGGATGGAATGTTGGAGCAGAAAGGTTCTGTAGCAGCTGGCCTGGGAGGGGGAGCCTGGCTGATCCTCTCATCCCCCCCTCCAACTCCCAGGGGACTGGGGAGGGGGAGGCCCCCACACTAGCCTGCCCCGCAGTAACTGGGCACTGGGCCTGAAGGCCTGCGGGGAAGGCCTTCCTGGGCCCTACAGGCCTAAAGGCCGCCTCTCCAGCCGTAGCCTGAGGCCTACAGTGCTCTTTAGAGCGGAGGCCCAGATCTGAGTAAGGGGAGACATTCTTCTCCCTGGTGTTCATCACCCTGACTTCTCTCCAAGGCCCCTAGCCCTCCTGGCTCTGGGATGCTAGCACCTTCTCTGTCTTCTGCCTGGCATGTTTTCGTGTCACCTTTCCCCCTGGAACTCAGGGTTTGATGATCCCATGAGCTCATATGTGTGAAAGTGCTTTATAAGGTGGGAAGTACTATGCAGCTTCTAACTGTTCTTGATTCTGTTGCTGTTCCTGCCTTGGGGTGGAGTACTCCTGGTGTAGTAATGATTGTCTGCCTTCAGTCCAGAGACAGACACCCCTGATTGGAAGATGGTGAAGAAGGATCCATCTGCAAGGGGTGGGTGTGGTGGGGGGACTTGGGGAGATGCCTTGGTGTGGTAAGGGAAGAGTGGAGTTAGAAGAGACCAAGATATGCCTCAGGGTATGGGATAGGGGAAAATCAGCTGGAGTCAGGTGGGGCCAGCCTGGGGCCAAGTGCCTTAAGGGACTAGGTTAGGCCTGTGTCTCTACCCCAATTCATCCCAGAATCCACTAGGCCGAGCGCCCCCACCTGCTAAACCTAGACCTCTGTGGGCCACCTCCCACTGTGCTCAGGCTGCTGTCAAGCCAGGCCTAACTGAGGTCATAGAGGGCCCCCATTACATCTACTCACGGTTGACTTAATATCTTTGAGTCCACTGTCAGTCCACTCACTCTTAGTTTGACCCAATCAATAATATGGAACCACAGCTCTGATTTTCTATTTATATTTCTTTCTAAACTATGTTTAAAAATATTTAACTCTTGATCATTCAGATACTCCTGAAACCATCTTGCATTCATCAGTGGTACTTGAAGCATCTTTTGTAAAATATTAGAGTAAGCCATTTTAGCAGTGTTGAGAACAATGGTAAAAATGAAGTAGAGGAGATTGATCTTGTTTATCCCCAGAAGGATTAATGATAAGGAGACCTGGTAGGGCTATCTTGTCACAGATAACTAATAGCTGATGAATGTATATATCTATATTTCATTTATTAAACTCTTTTTATGGTGCTTATAGTGTGCAGACACTGATCTAAATGACTTTCAAATCTTTACTCATTCAGATCCTCTTAACGGTCCTGTGGAACAGGTAGTAATATCTTCAGTTTATAGATGAGGAAAGTAGAGCACAGAAAACTTAAGTAACTTCCTTATCCAAGGTCACACAGCTAATAAGTGGCAGAGCTTATTAGGAACCTGGCTCCAAAGTCAAGGCATTAATCACACAACTGCAGGTATTATTATCACCATCACTTAACAAATATATCCTCTCTGAGGGAGATGCTGAGCCTTGGCAAGCTGCGGAGGTGACAGGGCTGCCCCCTATCCTAGCCCCATGGTAAGGGGTCAGGCAGGACCCTGTGACCCCTGCTGACAGATGGGGAAGTGGGTCAGGGAAGGAAGGCTGCTGTCTCCTCCAGCTCTCCAGGCTCACTCACCAGATTCTGGTGTGTAAGGTGTGAGGACTCCCAACCCCCATCTGGTCTCCAGAAATATTTGTCAAGCTCAGGGTAGGCCTGGTCCTCTTAAATTATTTGAGATACAGAAATAAACATTAAACATTTTCAGCACTGAGGAGATGGTGGATGGGAGAACAAGGTACTAGAGGGGCCGTGAGCTGTGGGAGGAACAGCACGGGCCACTAAGCGTATAGCTCCCGGTGCCACATCCCACACTGGCCTGTCTCTGGGCCTCTACCTGGGGTACTTCTCTTCCCTGATCTTCTCCAGGTCCAAATTCTTTCCTCTGGGTTGTACTTTTGAAAGTTATGGCACTTATTCCTGTTTATCCTTATACCTGCCCTGGCCATAGCCAGGACCCTACACTCAATAATACTCAGCAGATGTCTGTCCGGGAAACACATCTGCTGCCCTTACAGCTCTGATCGCTTCCACTTGCAGCATACTCACATGAACTGTGTGCATTGGTCAGTTCCTACAAGAACAGGGCAGGTTCCAGGTCTGATGCTTCTTGAGCACCATGCAACGGCGAGCACAAAACTTAAACCCCACTGGGCTCTCAGCAAAGGCTTTTTACTCGATTGAACAATGAGTGATAAGCAGATTTGTTTGGTCCCTGCCCTTAGAAACTTACACCTAGTTAGAAAGAGAATATGGATCCTGGAAAAAATTGACAAAGTTAATAACTAGTTTTTAGTGTATGTCTGGCCTATGTCAGGCATTTACAAATCTCACTTACCAGGATGAGAAAAGGCTTGGAAAAATTAAGAAAATTCTCTAAGAGAGGAGGGCTAATAAGTGGCAGAATTGGAATTTGAACCCAGATTTGTCTGATTCCACTTGGTATGTGTGTGTATGTGAGTGTATAAGTGCTGTGGAATCCTGAGCCATTCAGCTTCATGGTGGGAGGGGGAGGCCTGTCTGAAGTCCCCCAAGGCTGCTGAAGATCAGCTGATCATTGTGAGTCAGCAGAGCCTTGGTGACCTGTCGGTGACCCCCAGAAAGAGAGGAAACATCTGTAGTGTGGAGCTGTGTGGTGGGGCCTCCAGGGGGAGGGGGTGGTGGGGACCCAACAGCAGTTTCCCACCACAGGGGTGCTGAGACCCTCTCCAGAGAAGGTCGCAGTCCTTGCCCCATGGCCCACATACCTCCTTTCAATTTGAGCCCCAATTCCTATGGGGGCTACAAGCTTGGGGTCCCCTGTGATCAGACTGGCTAGTGGGTCTGAGCTATGTCTGTGTCTCTGTTTTCTAGTCTGTTCTGTCTCCAGGCTTTCTGTGGTGCGCCTACGCAGGATGATTTGAGCTGCTTTCTTGGGGTCGCTTTGGGGTTGCAAATGTCGAAGGAGTCAGAGCTGAATGGGAGGGAGGAGGGTATGCTCAGCCTTTGAACTTGGCTGTGAGTCCAGGAATGTGAGCATCACTAGGAGCCAAGCACGTCCCTAGCTTTGGGCAGGAGCTGCTTTAAGAACACGGGAGGACTGGGCTTCCTAGCCTCCTTCCAGTCTTCCCTCTCTGCTTGGAGCTCCAGGCACATGTCTTCCTCTCGCCCTGGATCACAGCTTTCTAGTTCTGTGCTCCTGAGATGTCTGATGCAGTCTGGCAGGGGGTGGAGGGGAGGAGGGGGGTCAAGCTTTTCTGTTCCCTTTCCTGGCCCCAAACTATAGTTATAATCTGACTTCTTGCCTCACTGATGCACCAGGCCAAACTGCACACTTGAGACTGTATGCTCTCTGCCTCGCCTATACCCCGCATCCCTGTCTCCCATACCCCCACCCTCCACACAGACCCACATCACCTCCATCACTGTATGGGAAATAATGTGAAATACCCTGGGAAGAATATAGGCTTTGGAGTCAGACGAGCTTAGAGTGGAATTCCAGCCCTGACATCTAGCTCTATAACCTTGAACAAGTTTCTGATTCTATTTCCTTTTTAATAAAATCAAGATCATATTGTCTATACAGTGAGGCTGATGTGAAGATTATACATTCTAACTGTAGAGGGATAAGATGGTATAATAGGTAAGAATAAAGGCTTTGGAATCAGGCTGACCAGGATTCAAATTCTAGCTCTTCATTTATTAATTGTGTGACTGTAGGTGAATTTCTGAACCTGCTGAGCCTTGGCTTCCCCATCTGTATCTATTTTACAGCATTGCTGAGAATATTAAATGAAGTGATACTAGTAAACTGCTTAGCTTAGTGCTTGACCCATAGTACATGCTCAGTAAATGAAGGCAGTTGTTACCAGTGTCATAGTGGCAGTGGGGGATGTTTGGTAAATGCCTTCTCCCCTTCTCTTTCCTAATTTCCTTCAATTCCTCATCCACACCTCCCAGAAGAATGTCAGGATTCCCAACTGAGAAGAGGACAGTGATAAGGGTGTGTTTTTTCCTAGTTTAGGTTCAGAGGGAAAGATAAAATCTAGCACAGGAGAGCCATGTTGGGGGATGAGTACCGCTCTTGATATTCTAGGGGTGACTTCGCTCACTGGGTACAGTGATTTATCAGGTGTAATTTGCAGTCACTCGATGGCCAGGAGAATGCCCCAGGAAGGCAGCTGACCCCGGCGTGGCTGGTGTCCTTCTGGTGGTGATAAAGATCTGTTCCTGGGTCACCGCCCCTGTTTCCATTTGAACAGGCTTATGCTGGTGGTTTGATTCCCAGTTCAGGGTAGAGGAGCCCCTGAGAGTTGGGGTTGTATTTCCCACCCCAGAAAGCTTACTCTGACACCCTCCTTTCCCTGCAGAGTGGTGAAGGAGGAGATCTCGGACGATAATGCCAAGCTGCCCTGCTTCAATGGCCGGGTGGTGTCCTGGGTAAGGAGCTCGCCTCAACCCTCTCTCCACCTGCATTCCTGCAGTGAGCTGGATGGAGGAAAGGCATTGCTGAGACCGTGGTTTGATTCTTCAGTGTCTGAATCTTCCTTGAGTTTTCTAACTGAACTCTCTCACTCCAGATCATGTTATGGCCTTGGTGAAAAGTGAGAGTTATGGGAAAGGGGGAAAGAGACAGAAGTGCACACTGGAGACAAAAATTGTCTCCTCTGTTCTTTGTGGCACTGGTCAGGTTTCCTTCTGTCACGTGCCGACCTCTACCTTGGACCTCCGACCCTTGTTCTCTGCTCCCATTCCATTTTGCCAGCCCATGCCTTTCAGCCTCCTTGTCGTCTCAGGTGACCTTGCACAGTCCCGTCTCTTCTCCCCCATGGCCCCTGCTTCATTCTCCCCAAGTCTTCATGCCCTGCCAGAAGCCAGCTAGCCCCTTTTCCTTGGGGCCTCTGTGCCCCAGTACCCAAGCATCTTCTCCCCATCAGCTGGTGTCAGCTGAAGGCTCACACCCAGAACCAGCGCCCTTCTGTGCTGACAGCCCAGCAGAACTGCCACCGCCCATGGAGCGCACAGGAGGCATCGGCGACTCCCGGCCCCCATCCTTCCAGTGAGTGTGACCGGAGGGTGGGGAGAGCCCCTGGGGGAGGGCTGCCTCAGCTCAGCTTGGCTGGGGGAGGGGGCCCCCAGCCTGTGCCCTCCCCCACCGAGTCCTCTCTTCCTTATAGCCCTCACGCTGGTGGGGGCAGCCAGGAGAACCTGGACAACGACACAGAGACAGACTCCTTGGTGTCTGCCCAGCGAGAGCGGCCACGCCGGAGGGATGGCCCAGAGCACAGTGCGTCCTCCCTGAACCCACACCTTCCCCACCCCCAGCATCTCTCCCTGCCCCTTCCGCCCAGCTACCCAACTCTCTGCCTTCCTTCCTGAGCTCTGGATAGGCCTGGCCCCAGTACAGCCCCTGGCTCGTCCTTCTTGCCTCCTCCTCTCCTTCATCAAGCACTGTGAGCCCAGCTGCCTCCATCCCCTGCAGCAGCCCGGCTGAATGGAACTGCCAAGGGGGAGCGGCGACGAGAGCCAGGAGGTTATGACAGCTCCTCCACCCTGATGAGCAGCGAGTTGGAGACCACCAGCTTCTTTGATTCAGATGAGGATGACTCCACCAGCAGGTGGGGCTTTGGTTTCCTGGGTACTGTGGGATAGGTGACCCGTAGGAGCCCCGACCCCTGAGGATGCTGGGCCTCTGGGCGGGATGTGGGCTTTGTGGTGGGGCCCGGGCCCTGTGATGCCTCTTATGGGATAGGGCTGGGCCAGCCTGGTGGGGAATGACTGTGGGCCCCACAGGTTCAGCAGCTCCACAGAGCAGAGCAGCGCCTCACGCCTGATGAGGAGACACAAGCGGCGGCGGCGGAAGCAGAAGGTTTCCCGGATTGAGCGGGTATGGGGCCAAGACGCTGGGGTGGGTGGAGCAGACCGAGCCCCCTGCCCCCAGCAAGATGGGAGTTTGTGCTTCCTTTGATCCCTCCCCTTGGTCAGGGTATAGCATCCTAGAGGGGAGGTGGTGCTGAGGGCTAGCCTTGAGGAAGAGCTCGGTGGGAGCAGTGAGTTCCTGCCACCCCTGCCTGCTGCTCAGGGCCTCTGTCTATTCCAGTCTTCATCCTTCAGCAGCATCACGGACTCCACCATGTCACTCAACATCATCACCGTCACTCTCAACATGGGTGAGTCTCGTGAAATGACACTTTCCAGCACCTGCTACATGCCACACTGGGAGTGCAGAGAGACACACGATATGTTCTCTTCCCTCAAGGAGCTCTTTTTTTCTTAAGCATAAACTGCTACATACATTGATCCATTCAGTATATCACGATCAGAGCTATGACAGAGATAAGCACTATGGAAGCAGAGAATGGCATCCAGGAAGGCTTCCTAAAGTGATTCTGATGCTTCCCCCACTTTCCGCTTTCCATCCCTTGCATTCTTGGTCTCTGATTTCTGCCCTAGGTGTTCTTCTTTAGGAGGTAGCAGGATGTAGTGAAAAGAGCCCCAACTTTGGAATTTAAATCTGAGTTTGAATCCTAACTCTGCCCACTTCATGGCTTAGAAAAGTCACTCAAATTCTCTGCACCTCATTTGTCTGCTCTGTAAAACAGGATTGAGTCTCTACCTCATAGCCCACAAGGATTAAGTGAAAGTATGTTTGAGTATGCAGAATACAGTGCTTGATTCAAGTTCAATAAATGTTAGTTCTTGTCCCTTTCTACCCTTTTTTAATGAAGGGCTTAGAATTTGGGTAGGAACGTTGTTCCTGTCTCAAGTTCTTATTATTCCCTGTAGAAAAGTATAACTTCTTGGGCATCTCCATTGTGGGCCAAAGCAACGAGCGTGGTGATGGAGGCATCTACATCGGCTCCATCATGAAGGGTGGAGCCGTGGCTGCTGATGGACGCATTGAGCCAGGAGACATGCTTTTACAGGTATCATTGCTCACCCTGGGTGGTGGTATGGATGGAGACAGGGAAATGTCTGCACCCTCTGTATCCTGCTTCTTGGTATGGGGACGACCCCCTAGCCCACCAAACTTAGCTTCCCTACCATCTCCCCAACACAGCTGTATGTTCCACTCCTGGTCCTTTTTCCCAGGTAAACGAGATCAACTTTGAGAACATGAGTAACGATGACGCAGTCCGAGTACTTCGGGAAATTGTACACAAACCAGGGTATGGATGGCATTGGGGAGGAGAGGGCAGGTATTTCTGGCTAACAGGGAAGGGGCTTGTTTGGTCTCCACACATCCTGCCCTCACTAGGGACACCCTTGCTTTCAGGCCCATCACCTTGACTGTAGCCAAGTGCTGGGACCCAAGTCCACGTGGGTGCTTCACACTGCCCAGGAGTAAGTGGATGGGAGACTGGGCCCTAAAGCTGGTGCTTAGCATATGTGAGCCCGGTCTCTCCTTCCTTCTTTGTTACCCTGAACCTCACACCTACCCTACTGGGCCAGGCAGTGGGCAGGGCAGGTAGTCCCTGACTCCTCATCCTCCCCGCAGGTGAGCCCATCCGGCCCATTGACCCCGCAGCCTGGGTCTCCCACACCGCAGCCATGACCGGCACCTTCCCTGCCTACGGCATGAGCCCCTCCCTGAGCACCATCACCTCCACCAGCTCCTCCATCACCAGCTCCATCCCTGACACAGAGCGTGAGTGTCCAACCCTGACCCCTGGGTCCAGCACATAGGACCAGCTGGCAGGGACTGCTGAAGGCCCACCTGGAGACTCTTGCTTGAGCATCCAAGGGAGCTGGAGAGGAGAGTCAGTCTGTTCCAGCCACCTCACTCTGCAGTTTCCCTCAGTGGACACTGACCCTCACCAAACCGTTTGCTTCTGAACCTGTATTGAGCACCCAGTAAGCCTCAGTTTCCTCTTGTAAAATGGGACTGATGATATGCACTTTACCAGGCTTCTAGGGTTTAATAAGAGGATACAAGTAAAACATCACACACAGTGTGTGGCATAAAGTAAGCACTCAGTAAATGACTGCCTTTCTATTATCACAGCATACATTATACACTGGGCTAAGCACCTTCATTTATAGTATTTAATTCTCTCTTCAAATATCCTTATAAAATAGATATTAAAGTCCCTATTTTTACAGAAGGGGAAACTGAGTGTCCCAAATGTTGGTAATTTGCCTGACATCGGTCCATGTTATTAGGCAGTAGAGCTGGAATGCAAACTCCTGTGTACTTGACTCCATAGCCCCTTTCTGCCTCACCATTCTACCTCCCACCCCCAGGCCTAGACGACTTCCACCTGTCCATCCACAGTGACATGGCTGCCATAGTAAAAGCCATGGCCTCCCCTGAATCCGGGCTAGAGGTCCGTGACCGAATGTGGCTCAAGATTACCATCCCCAACGCTTTCATCGGTGAGAGGGCCCCATGGTGGGATGAAGGATTGGGTGGAAAGTGGTGGGGTGGGGCAGGCCAGGACCCAAGAACTCCCTTGGGCCACCCCTTGGAGTTGGAATCAGCACCAGCCTCATGGCTCCTGTGAGGTCAGGAGAGCCCAGGTCTGGTGGGCCTCCCAATCAAGTGGCAGCCTTGCCCTCAGGCTCAGATGTGGTGGACTGGCTGTACCACAACGTGGAAGGCTTCACTGACCGGCGAGAAGCCCGCAAGTATGCCAGCAACCTGCTGAAAGCCGGCTTCATCCGCCACACTGTCAACAAGATCACCTTCTCTGAGCAGTGCTACTACATCTTCGGCGACCTCTGCGGCAGTACGTGCCTCCCCAACCTCCTTGCCCCGTCTCCTGGTTGAAAGTGGGAGTGGCCTGGTTGGATGTGGCAGCAGACTCTAGGGAACCCAGATTAGGGGGCAGCAGAGCTAGGGGAGCCTCAAGACCTGACAGTTCTGTGTGATAGAGGCAGAGCCCAGACCAGTTCTTAGGCAGAGCCCAGACCAGTTCTTCTTCACTGCCCTGCCCAGCCCCCTTGGGGCTGGCGTTTTCTGAGTGCCTGCTCTGTGCCTGGAACCATGCTGGTTGTTTCTAAAGCATCATCTCACTCTTACTCAATCCTCACAACCTCCCTAAAGCCCCTGGGGAGATGATTCTGTTTTCAGATGAGGAAACTGAGACTTATATAAGTTAAGTAGTCTACTCCAGGTTTCACAGCTGGAAGCAGAGAAGTGAGACCTTGAGTCTAGGTCTTTCTGGCTCCAGAGCCTTTGTTCTTCCCACCACATCAGGGCTGTCCTAGGTATACAGTGCTGCAGAAATATTGCCCCAACAAGGCCAGTCAGAGTTCCTAGCCTTGGTTCCTGCCACCCTCACAGCAGATTCCACTAAGACAGGAACTGGAGTTGGCCTGAGGCCTCAAGTCCCCAGCCTCCTCAGACCCCTGAAGCTATGCCTCACACTGAAGCTGGAAAATCTGTGACAGGGCCAGCCTGTAGAGGACTCTGCAAGCTGTATCAAGGGATCTGGACTTGATCGTGATACAGTACAAAGCCAGTGAGGGTTCTTAAGCAGGAGAGGTCTGCAGGGAAGCCCCATTCTCCAGAGCCAGTGGACAGCCCTTGGAGAAGGGAGTCCTCAAAACAGGACAGCATGGCTCAGGATTGGGAGCTGAAGCCCAGCCTCAGAAGCCAGTTCTGCCTCTGCTTCAGCTTAGGTTCAAAGGACTAGAAAGGCTGTTCTTGTGGAGTACAGGTCCCTGCATGGAGGGGAGTGTCCCTGGCCCTCAGCAGCTCCAGCATGGCCCCATGGAGGAGGAGTAATAGATGCATAAGGCTTTGGAATTAGACAGTTCTGAGTTTAAATTTTAGCTCCACCCTTACTATGTGAACATGAGTAAGTGACATACCTCTCAGTGCCTCAATTTCTTGATCTGTAAGATGGAGTTAATAGTAAAACCTATCTCATAGGTTTGTTTTGAGAATGATATAAGCTTAATGTATATAACGCTTTTAGCGCCATGTTTGGCCCACAGTAATTGCTTTAAAAGAGAAAGCTTACCCATTTATCATATATTTAATTGATTCTAAGAAGAACATTTTTTTCACATTTCAGTATCTGAAATTGGAGTGCATCTTATAATCAGTGACTCCTTAGACTCAATCAAATATTATTATCATTATTTGGGAGAAGGCAGCCCTGGCCCCAAACCTTCAGCGGTACATAAAGCTTCTCAGGATAGGTGTGGCTTTTGCTCAGAGATACTGTGAGATACTGTCCATCCCAAGGGCATTCTGGTCTTCTACCCATGGACCAAGTCACCAGAAGCCGAGCTCAGGGAGATGCTGGCAGAACAGGCCTTTTCCTTTGTACTGGCCGAGGTCTCCTCAGCTGGGAATATTGCAAGCTCAAAGGGAAGAGCTGGGGACTTGGGTAGCCCAGGAGCACACAGTCACTGCCCATGGGATGACAGCCTAGTGCCTGAAGTAGTCACCAAGTCAGCTGCCTGCTTCCTAACACCACCACCACTCATGCTAGCTTCTGGCCTTGACCAGGGATGGTTTGGCTGGTGGACTTCATTGGCTGCCTCAGCTCCCTCTCCTGACTCCTCCCATATAAGTTTGGGTCAGCTCCCTTAAGGGCTGGGATCAAAGGGCTCAGCCTGGATCCAACGACTGGCCCCTAGGGCAACTGCAGCTCTCTCAGAGCTCTGGAACCTGGTACAGATGGGGTGTGATCTTAGTCCTGAGTGAGTGAGGAGGGCAAAATTTCACCTAAATTTCCCCAAACTACTCCTTCTTACTAATGCCCTCATCTGGAAAGGTACAATTAGCAACTCTGAGCTTCTACAGTTCGGGTTGACCTCTTCTGGCTGTCATTTAACTTCTCTGGATTTCACTGTCCTCATCTGGAAAAAAAAAAAACGTGACTAAACATACCTTCCTCATAGGGTTGTGGTAACACTTGCATGAGATGAAGTGCTTCGTATTGTGCCTGATAAAGGGCAGGTGTGCAACACCTGGTGGCTATCTGGTACTTCAGCCTCCCATACTCCCCTCCCTACCGTTTACCCTCTAAGTGAACTGAGGAGAAAATTGCCAAATAAGAATTTTGCCCCTTCTTCCAGCCCACTGAGGAAGCAGGAGAAACTGGGCATCTGACCATCTGAAGTGGTGACTCGGGACCTTCCAAGGGACGGTTTTCTCTGGGCCTGTCTCTGCAGGGTCTCCCTTCCTACCACCTCTGGAGGGTGGCAGAGGGGGTCTGAAGGCGTGAGCGATCTCTGGCCTATCCCTCCTCCCATTCTGGCAGCCACTGCTGTCGCTGTCTTCCCAAGCACATCCACCCGACCTAGGCTGGGGATCTCTCTGCTGACTAAGGGTGTGGAGGCATGGGACAGACCCGGCTCATGCGTCCTCGGCTTCCCTCCACAGACATGGCCAACCTCTCCCTCCACGATCACGACGGCTCCAGCGGCGCCTCCGACCAGGACACGCTGGCCCCTCTGCCGCACCCAGGGGCCGCCCCTTGGCCCATGGCTTTTCCTTACCAGTACCCGCCGCCCCCACACCCCTACAATCCGCACCCAGGCTTCCCAGAGCTGGGGTACAGCTATGGCGGGGGCAGCGCCAGCAGTCAGCACAGTGAAGGTAATGAGAGGGCCACGGGCGAGCCCCAGGCTTCCTCCGCAAGCTCTGAGTGTCTCCCACCCCGTCCCTGCCTGTCCCCTGCAGGCAGCCGGAGCAGCGGCTCTAATCGTAGTGGCAGCGACCGGCGGAAGGAGAAGGACCCTAAGGCCGGGGACTCGAAGTCGGGCGGCAGTGGCAGCGAATCGGACCACACGACCCGCAGCAGCCTGCGGGGGCCGCGGGAGCGGGCGCCCAGCGAGCGCTCGGGTCCTGCCGCCAGCGAGCATAGCCACCGCAGCCACCACTCGCTGGCCAGCAGCCTGCGCAGCCATCACACGCACCCAAGCTACGGCCCCCCTGGGGTGCCCCCTCTCTACGGGCCCCCCATGTTGATGATGCCCCCACCGCCCGCGGCCATGGGGCCCCCGGGAGCCCCTCCGGGCCGCGACCTGGCCTCCGTGCCCCCCGAACTGACCGCCAGCAGACAGTCCTTCCGCATGGCCATGGGAAACCCCAGTGAGTTCTTTGTGGATGTGATGTGAGCAGGGCCCCTCCCCCACTACCATCCTACCCCGCCCCAGGCTGGCTGCGTTCCTTTCTCCGTCCGTCTTTTTTATTTTGTCTGGTACCTGAAAGGGAAATAAATGGAACTAAATCCAGGCGCGCTAACTGCTCGCTGGGTGCAGCGAGGGTGGGGTGCACCCACTGATCGGCAATGCAGCCCTTAACCTGCCACCGGCCCCAGCTTGTCCCTCTGCCCACTAACTGCTGCGCAGGACTTCCCAGGATCGTTCATGTCCCTGGGACCCAAATGGCTAGTGCTGCTCCTTATCCTCCCCCAGCTCCCCACACACGTATTTCAAGAATTGACCCCAGAGGTGCCCTTGAATACCTGCATACCCCTCATCCCTGCCTCCCGTCTCCCAGTTCCTTTTCACCATTCATTTAGTGGCATCATCCCTCTATTAATCTTGCATGCATACCAATTTCTTGACTTTTTCCCTTAATACTGACACCAAAAAAGACTTGCTTCATCTGCCCCTCCTAACTGTCCCCACCTACTGCCTCAGCCCTGCACCCTAGAGCTGCAGTCCCCTCCAGTAACCATGCATACTAACCCTGCCTGCACTCAACCTTAGCAGAAGCCCAGAGGGCCCTCTCAGTTGCTTGAGCTGCTAGCAGATCCCCGGGAGCATCTCTGCTCTGCATCCAAACCTACACCCACCCCATGCCTGCCCTGTGTGCTGGTTCCTTCAGACCCCTAACCCTGCTAATCAGCAGGCTCATCTCACCTCTGGGCTGAAACATTTCTTTTCTTTTCTTTTTTCCTCTCCCAATTTTTCCTGGGCCTGGAGCAGCCAAGAATTTCGGGCTGTTTGACTTTCTGTGAGTCCCCAGCAAGAGGAGGCCCAGCCTCTGAGGAGACCAGGAACCTTGCTTCAGCAGCCCCTCAGGGCTTCCCAAGGATATTCAGCCCCCATACCCACACGTCAACAAACATGTCAAGTCACTAGACTTCTGAGAATCACCCCAGCCTCTCACCCACCTACAAGAGCCTCTGTTCCCCTTTCCCCAGAGAATTCTCTGCTCTCATTCCCTCTCTCCCTTTTTCTCCCTCTCTCTGTGTCTGTCTGTCTGTCTGTCTCTCTCTCTCTCTCTCACACACACACGTGCCTATGCAAGTTCACTTAAGCCTCAGGGCTGGTCCCTGACCAGAGGGCTGGACCTCCTCTCCCAGGTTGTGGGGCTGGTCCCCTGACTTTTCTCTCTTCATAGCCCTCACACCTCCCACACATGTCCCCATCATCTTCCTATCTGAACAAAGCCCATAAGCTGGACTCAGCACAAGATACCCCAGGCAACTAACAGATTGTTCTCATTCTGCCCCCCGCCCCCCACACCTTTCTGTGTTTTCACAGTCATCATGATAACTCAGCAAGGTTGGGCAGGAGGACTTCTGGGATTTCAGATAGAGTACCAAGTTTTGTGGGGTGATTTTTTTTTCCTTAACATTCTCCCATTTAAACAAATCACAACTTTCTCTATGAGCCTCTTCTATAAATTCTGGCTCACCTAGGCTTCCATATTTTTAGACCTGGGATGTCAAGAGTAAGATGAAGTCCTAAGCTCCCAAGTTTTGGTGTAAACCAGGGTAGGGGTATTTTGGCATTCATTCATTTATTTAACAAATATTCCCGGCGGGGTGGGGAGTGGTGGGGCTTGGTGCATAAGGGCTGTTAGAAGTGTAACTCAGACCTACTCTCCCAGGTTGTGGGGCTGGTCCCCTGACTTTTCTCTCTTCATAGCCCTCACACCTCCCACACATGTCCCCATCATCTTCCTATCTGAACAAAGCCCATAAGCTGGACTCAGCACAAGATACCCCAGGCAACTAACAGATTGTTCTCATTCTGCCCCCCGCCCCCCACACCTTTCTGTGTTTTCACAGTCATCATGATAACTCAGCAAGGTTGGGCAGGAGGACTTCTGGGATTTCAGATAGAGTACCAAGTTTTGTGGGGTGATTTTTTTTTCCTTAACATTCTCCCATTTAAACAAATCACAACTTTCTCTATGAGCCTCTTCTATAAATTCTGGCTCACCTAGGCTTCCATATTTTTAGACCTGGGATGTCAAGAGTAAGATGAAGTCCTAAGCTCCCAAGTTTTGGTGTAAACCAGGGTAGGGGTATTTTGGCATTCATTCATTTATTTAACAAATATTCCCGGCGGGGTGGGGAGTGGTGGGGCTTGGTGCATAAGGGCTGTTAGAAGTGTAACTCAGTCTTGTCTTCCTTCTGGGAGCTCTAGGTTTGCTCCCAGCCCAGACCATGCTTGCCTCTAGCCACTACTATGGAGCTGCCTCCTGTACTTCTCTTCCTCCTCTGGTTCCACCATCTCTGACTCTCTTGAGGATTCTTCCACTATTGCTCATGCCTTAAGGGTCCCTGTATTCCACTTCTCCTCTCTATTTACTCCCAAAATAGAATCATCCATCCTGATGTCAACTGCCATTGATATGCTGGTGATTCCCAAATATATATCTCCATCCTTAACTGCCCTTTATCTTTAGATCTGTATTTTTATCACCCGCTGGATACCTCCTTGGACATGTCCAGATAGACTCAACTCTTTCCCTCCCTACTGCCAAGTATGTTCCTCATGAATTCCAATCCTGGTTACATTCATCACTCTTCATAGGCTCACCAGCTAGAAACATTTATGGGCTTAAATTCCTTCCCATATTTTACTAGTCAGTATATCATATCCATTCCACTCCAAGTTTTCTTGAATTTGGCCCTTCCTCTCCCCTTTGCCTCTACTCTAGTTCACAGGAGCTTGGGATTTGGAGTCAGGTTATTCTGGGTTTGAATCCCAACTCTACTACTTTTTGGTTGTGTGATAAGAGAGTTATTTAATCTCTCTGAGCCTCAGTTTCCTCATATGTAAAATGATAATAATACCTACCTCACAGGGTTGTTGTGAGGATTTAAATTAGATATTGTACGAAAAGTGCCTAGCACAGTGCCTGGCACACAGTAGAATAGGTGCTCAATAAATGGTAGCTATTATTATTACTATTATTATCATCATTATTATTTACTTTAAATTGGTAGGGGGGTAGGGTATAGCCCTGGTGGTTCAGACAGTAAAGCGTCTGCCTACAATGTGGGAGACCCAGGTTCAATCCCTGGGTTGGGAAGATCTCCTGGAAAAGGTAATGGCAACCCACTCCAGTATTCTTGCCTGGAAAATCCCATGGACGGAGGAGCCTGTTAGGCTACAGTCTATAAGGTTGCAAAGAGTTGGACACGACTGAGTGACTTCACTTTCTTTCACTTTCTTTAGGGTATGTATTGAGGACAAAGCTCCTAGAAAGATAGGAGTAAGCCTTGAGTGCTCGTTCAAGAATTAGACGTACCTGAATTCAGTCACTTCATGGCTTAAGACTGTGACCCTGATCTATAGGAGGTCAGATTTTCATCCTGCCATATTCTGGTTTCTATCAGAATTCTAGGAATAGTAGGATTTGCAACTAGGTTTGCCCTTTCTTGCCCTTGTTTCCTCTCATGATGGGCTCGGCCCTGCCTAGGGAAGGCAGCATGGTATCTCTCCCTACAGAAAGAGAAGAGCCAACAGATGTTCTTCAGGTCCTGCAAGAGCCAGGCAGGCCTTTCATGTACTAGGATTGGCTCTGTCTCCTCTTAGCTTGAATGTGAAGATCATTCATCAAAGAAGGGATTTCAAATCCCGTGTCCAGTTAAACTCAACTTGCCAACAGTTTTTCTAAGCCACATATATGTCTGTCAGTAGAAGACACACAGGTACTGACCTTGAGGACCTCACAGTCCCATAGGTATATAGTTGAGGGCGTGCTGCGATTCATGGGGTCGCAAAGAGTCGGACACGACTGAGCGACTGAACTGAACTGAACTGAACTGAGGTAGAATACAAACAAATTTGGAAAATTTTAGCTTTTCTTCTAAATATTTGATTCCTTACTCCCTGCCCCCTACCTTAAGTCTTGATTCCTGGGAAAAGGCTCATGTCTAGAACAAATATACAATGCAAAAAAGCTTGGGAAAATCAGAGGTGATGTTATAAAGCAATTAACTCAGCACAAACACTTCTACTGCCAAGTCCTGTGTGTGTGTGTGTATGTATGTATAAAATGACAATCAGTCATCGGACTCTGGAGACTGAAAGGCCTACAGCAACCCAAGGCTTAACAGATGGGCTTCAACAAATGGCAGTAATCCGCTGCTGCTGCTGCTGCTAAGTCGCTTCAGTCGTGTCCGACTCTATGCGACCCCATAGACTGGACTATGCAGCCCACCAGACTCCGCCGTCCCTGGGATTCTCCAGGCAAGAACACTGGAGTGGGCTGCCATTTCCTTCTCCAATATATGAAAGTGAAAAGTGAAAGTGAAGTTGCTCAGTCGTGCCTAACTCTTAGCGACCCCAGGCTGAGGCTCTCACAAACTCTGAAAGAGGAACAAGAGCGATTGCAGAGACTACAATTCCCAGAATGCTCAATGAGGAAAAGGAAGTGAGCATAGCAGCGTATTCTGGCTTGTGTTTGTCGGGTGGGGCCGAATAAAGCCCCTCCTACTCCTCTCCCACGGCACGCCTAGCCCCTCCTTCGATTCTCGAAGGCTGTCGGTAGTTGTAGTTCTACCAAATCTAGGGGAGGTTAAAATTGTAAGAGATAAGGCCGAGAGGCCTGTTGGGATTTGTAGTCTGCGCCGTCGGCGGATGCGCACGCGCAGTTGAGGCCGGGGCGGGGCCGCAACACTGCAGTGAAAGCCGAGGCAGCGGGCTGGCGAGCAGGGGGCGGGCGGACATCTTGGGATCTGGAGAGTGGCCGGGCCGGCCGAGGAGAGGGCCGTGGACACCAGGTGAGCTCGGGATCTCGCCGTACGGGGTGAGGGAGGACGCCTCCCTGGCTGCCTAGCTTTGCCGTTCCCTGCACTGCGCTACGCGGAAAGCAGCCCACACCCGGGAGTGGCCTCAGCCTTCAGATCAGAAAGGGAGCTGACGGCGGGGCGGGGGCGCCCGGGGCGCGGTTGCAGGACGGGCGCGGAGCGGTGCCTTCCACCTGACCCGCCCGGAGCTTCGCTTGAGAGGGAGACCCTCCTGGAATCCTCCCAGACAGGGACGCCGCGCGGCGGCCCCCTCCCTGAGATCGTGACAACCTCCTAGCCCTCGGCGCCTCCTCCTCCCGGGGCAAGGACAATTCCCCCATCCCCTAGGACAGTGACACCTCCTTGTGCCGCCTTCTTGGACTGTGACAAGCTCCCCACTCTGCGGCACCCTCTCCTTGCAGTTGAGTGACAGCCCCCGCACGCCGTGGAACCATCTTTACCCGTGATGTCCTCCTCCCCGGGGCGAAAAGCCCACCACCCGCGCATGCTTATACACCTGCAATACCACAGCAAGCTACGTCTCCCCAGCTTTCCCTTATTCACCACTGTTAGTCTCACCCTGCCGTTTTTTCCTCTTCAAAGCCTTGACCTTTGCCATACTGGAAACTCTTTTCTCCAGGTGCCCCCACCAGCTCTATTGCTGCTGTGGGCTCACTTGAGTACACTGCCTGGCTGTTGCTGCCAGTCTATCCCTTAACTAAATATTCCTTTCCTGACCTGGGCACCATCTCTGCTTCTCTGATGCCCTGAGCTCCCTACCACCTGATCCCTGTGAACTTGCTTCTTTGCCCAGGGCTCTACCTCCATTTTGCGCTTTCTCTCCTGGTCTCTAGGACTGAGGAATGGGAAGTGTCCACCACTTTGAGAGACTTATTCTCTCAGCCTGGGACACCTTGACTGCTATAGTAATGCACTTTATTTTCCAGTTTAGAACTGAAAGCCTCCTAAACTGCCCCTCTTGTGAAATTAACACCAAGGCTAATCCGGGAAATATAGAACTAAACCCTTTTTCTCCTTGCAAACAATCTAAATTAGTTGGACCCAAATAATTTAGATAGTTCCAGGATTCTGCCCCTTGTTTTTAGGCATTCAGGTCAGAAATGAATTATGTTGCAGGTCTGGAATCAGAATGTCCACTGGAAGGATCTCTTGATCTTAAGAACCTGCTCTCCCCTTCCTCACAACACCCCTGTATTCTTATTTACTTGGGAGCTGAGGGGGAGCTTCTCTATTTCAAAGAGAGGTGGTCAGAAATAACTAATAAGCTGCTTGGGGCACTAAAGTGTAGTCTGTCAGGGCTTGGGCCTTTCTTCTCTGCTCTTTTGCTTGTTTATTTGACTGCCTGGGAGAGGTTGGAGCAGCACTCCTGGGTTGATGTCAGGGCCTTAGGGCTCTCTTCTCTCCTCCCCAATCCCTGCACACCCTTTCCTAGAATGTTTAGACTTTTGTGAATTAGAGAGCCAGAGGTTCAGGCCCTGCTGCCTTCTCTGAAGGGTAGTGGAGGCTGAGAGTAGCACTCCTCAAGTTTTGCCTGGGGGCTCCAGGCCTGAACCAGCTGGAGTAATTCCTACCGCCATTCCTGCAGCCGCAGGCAGGCCTTTGCAGTGACTCACCAGCTAGAGCATGATTGAGAGTCTGCACAGGAAGGGGCCTTGCTGAGCTCAGTGCTGTGAAAGGGGGAGGGGGCTACTCTGGGCTCAGTCCCAGGAAAGGGAGGGGCAGAATGGCCTTAGAATCCTGGGCCTAAGTCCCTCTCCTTTTCTCCCTTCCAGTATGGGATAAACAGGAACTGGAGCCTGGTGAAAGGGAGGGGCTTGGCTGAGAGGACTGTAGGGTCACTTGCTGGAGGGTTGAGTCAGGAAAAAGGCCCAGCCAGTGACTTGGACAGCCCCTTAGGTAACAGGGCTCAGATTCTGCTGCCTTCCCTTACACTGCCCCCATCTATCCTAGGTCTCTTCTCAGAGCGATGGGCTGCGAAGACTGAGCTGCCGCCATGATTGGAGGCTTATTCATCTATAATCACAAGGGGGAGGTGCTCATCTCCCGGGTCTACCGAGATGACATCGGGTGAGTGCCCTGGCTGAGCCAACTGTGCCCCCACTCCCATCCCTCCTCTCCAGCATGCAGGGCCAGGTCTCTTTCTCCCAGGGAAAGATCTGGACTATTCCCCACCCCTTGCTGCATCCTGGATGCTCAGCTGTTACAGCCTGCTTTCCATTAGGTCTGGTGGTATTGGCCAGGCAGCCAGTTGCTGGCCACTCAGTGGGACCTGTGAAATGGCAGGACCCCCACAGTCCTAGGAACTCCTAGCCTTGCTGCTTCCTGTTCCCTGTAGTGACAGACCTAGTTGCTGGAGATGAGTGCTTTTGCTTGAAGGGTTGATCCCTCCTCTGAGAAGGGAGATCTGTCTCTAGCGGGTGGAATTAGTGGTCAGGCTGGCAGTACTAATCTAAGTCTTGCTCTCAAAAGCCCTTCTAGTGGTGAGAGCCTTCACTGGACTCTTCAGGCTGCCGAATCCTCTCCCACTCCCTTTCTCAGGAGTCAGGCTGCTGACTCAGCTGTTTTCAGTTCCTCTTGGCCACTCCAGGAAGAGAGGTGGTGAGCAAGCCTGAGGCATTCTCTGGGTCACCAAGGGATGGGCAGGGAGGCTGTGCTGCTTTTCTGGTCTATCAGAGTAGACCAGGAACAGCTCCTTGTCTGTGTCCTCAGACCTCTACAAGGAGACACAGCCTCACTTATTCTGCCCCACCCTGCATGCCACTGACCTTCCCCGACAGAGGGGACTTGTCCTAGCCTCAGAGCTCTGATGAGATTAGGTTCCTCTGGTTCATGCTGCCCTGTTTTTCTTCCTGGAATGGCTTAGACTAGACAGTCAGAGATGGCCTGCTACAGTGGCTCCCAGCTTCATGGCTAATGGGGATAGCCTGGCCTTTGTGCCTGTTTGTTGGCTGGTGGTGGGGCATGAGCTAGAGACATGGCAGCGCCTGGCATGCCTGTACCCATCCACACCCCTCCTCCGGCCCTGGAGGGCCTGGCTGAGCCGACCAGGGCACACATGTCTTGCATGCCTTGCTGTGCTCTCCACCCCTTGCCTGTGGCCCATCTGCTTCTGCCGCATGGTGTGTGCTGCCCACCCCAGTGTGTTGTGTCTCTAACCCTCTCTCTCGTTACTGTCACTCTCCTCTTCCCGGTGGCGTCATTTCTCTCATCCCATCTCATTGGCTGCTGTAGCAATAGGTAAGCGGCCTGTCAAGCTGCTGCCCAGGCACAGGTGGGTGGGGGGCCCTGCCCCCCCATCACTGTTCTCTTCATTCTTTTTTTCATCCCTGAACTTGCCCTGGAATTAGATCCTGGACAAGCATGGGTGACCCAGCTCTGTGACCCCTTGGCTTTTCCCTCAGTATATTAGAGCCTTCTCTGAAGGCATGCTGGCTTTGCTACCTTCTGGAGGACTCAGCCTTCCCCGCTGGTGGAAGGACTGGAGAAGAAGCAGGGTCTCTGTCTTTTCTGGGCCTGGAGCTTACTGAGAAGCTATAGAGGTGGCAGCAGGGAAACTGCAGCCAGGCATGGGAGTCAGGAACATATTTCTCGAAATCCGATAGACCTCACTTTATTATCTGCCCTACTGTCATTGCCACTTGACTTCCCTGTCTCTCGTGGCCAGATATCAGCCTGGCTCTGGCCCTTTTCTCGGGCCCCTGCTAGGAGGAGTCTTAGAAAACTGGCCTGACAGTTAAGGCATTGGCTTTCAAGTATGTGTCAGGCTTCAGCAGAGAGGAGGGTGGCTATTTGTTAGCAGCTGTGGTTGATCCCCACGGAGTGAGGTTTGCCTGTACTGAGCAGCCTCTGTGTACTTTTTTCTCTCAGGAGGAATGCAGTGGACGCCTTTCGGGTCAATGTTATCCACGCCCGGCAGCAGGTGCGCAGCCCCGTCACCAACATCGCTCGCACCAGTTTCTTCCATGTTAAACGGTCCAACATCTGGCTGGCAGCTGTCACCAAGCAGAATGTCAATGCTGCCATGGTCTTCGAATTCCTCTATAAGATGTGTGACGTAATGGCTGCCTACTTTGGCAAGATCAGTGAAGAGAACATCAAGAACAATTTTGTGCTCATATATGAGCTGCTGGATGGTGAGGCTGGTGGGGCAGTGGGTCCCGGGTGGGAATAAGCCTGGTGGGGCCTGGCCTGGAGGTGGGAGTAGGTCTGAGACTTGCTCCAGTGCTCTCTAAACTTTGTTTCCTATATGGTCTTTTGAGCCAGGAGGAGGACAGTCCAAATCCAGACCTAAAGACTGATCTGAAGTGAATACAGAAATAGGCTAGCGAGTAGAGGTGGGGGAAGACCGAAAGGTCTTTGGTGGCTGGTCCTCCTGCTGTTCAGTTAAGCACATTTCATTCTCTTAACCTCGTGGTTTGGGCCTTACTACACTGACTGTCCTACCAGTTTTTCACATCAAGAGCTGCCTCAGAGCCTGGATGAGGATGTGATATTACAGGTTCCTCTGGATGCAGTTACCTCTGTAGGGTATGATTTAAGTGAACTGAGTCCTTCCACCTTCCCACATCAACTCTCTGTATTTTAAGGGCTTAGGGCTTCTGGACCTCTTCCCCACTGGCCGTGTGACTCTTCTGATTTTTTTTCTGTTTGAAAAAAATGTGATGTTTTAACTGTTTTCTTATAAAGCATAAATTCTAGAGTAAATGCTACAAAGCTAGAAAAATCTTGCTGTAGATGATGCTACAATGTCTTTTAGAGCTATGCTGGCCAGATGTATCCAGGCCAGGAGGGATGGGAAGTAGGAGCCTTCAGCTTTTTCTAGGAGCTGATGAATCCCTTCCTTTTGCAGAAATCCTAGATTTTGGCTACCCACAGAACTCGGAGACAGGTGCATTGAAAACCTTCATCACCCAGCAGGGTATCAAGAGCCAGGTACTCAAACTCTCCAGGCTATAGACAGGGTGCAGCCCAGCCTCCCTTCATCCCAGCTGGCCCCCAAGCCTTTTCTGAGCTGACTCATGAGCCCATCCCTGATAGGAAGTGCTGGCCTGAGCCTTCTGCGTGACTGCAGGCCTGTTTTGCTCTGTGTGGCCTTCTCCCACCCCTGGAGCTTGCCAACTCAGCATCTCTGTTACTGGGAATACAGCTCAAGCAGTTTCCTTTTATGTTGCAGGGAGGGGGGTGTGGGCTGCTCTGGAGGCTTGATATTCCTCAGGAGGAGAGAGCCTGGGCCCCCTTCTGGGATCCAGGCCTCATAGCCTTCTTCTTTTCTGCCTGCCTCTTCACATCTGCGCTCATCTGCTGCTTCCTGTGGGCACCGTGTTGGCTCTGTGTTCTCCAGCATCAGGTAAGCTGTTCCCTCAGCTTCCACCCTTGCAGCTTTGCTCAGTTTTCTCCAGGCCCTGCCCCATGGGGGAAGATGGGTCACATGGTGTGGACTAGAAGGGTGAGGGGATGAGCGTGGAGTGGGGATGGAGATAAGAGAATTGAAGGGGATGAGGAGTGAGGCATTGTTGTTTGTCTCTGCGCCCCATATAGACAAAAGAAGAGCAGTCTCAGATCACCAGCCAGGTGACCGGGCAGATTGGCTGGCGGCGGGAGGGCATCAAGTATCGCCGGAATGAGCTCTTCCTGGATGTGCTGGAGAGTGTGAACCTCCTCATGTCCCCGCAAGGTGAGGGCCCTCACGTGATGAAGCTGGAGGGGAGCCAGGGCAGGATATTGGTCCTGACTCAGCTGTTTCTGGTTATCTGTCCATCACCAGGGCAGGTCCTGAGCGCCCATGTGTCAGGCCGGGTGGTGATGAAGAGCTATCTGAGTGGCATGCCTGAATGCAAGTTTGGAATGAATGACAAGATCGTCATTGAGAAGCAAGGCAAAGGCACAGCTGATGAAACAAGCAAGAGGTGCCCGAAGCAGGGTAGCTGGTGGGAGAGGGTGGACCTTGGATGGCTGAGCAGAGCCTGGTGAATCACAGGTTCCTTCTAGATTGCATGTGTGCAGTAACGCAAACTCACTTCCCAAGGGTGTGCTTGGCTGGTTGCTCTTGGTATCTGTGTTGAAGAGATGAGGGGGTTGTCCTCACCCTACTCAGAGTAAGCCCCTCTTTTTTGGTCCCAAGGACCAAGATTCTTCTGTACATACTGATGGCCTCTGCCCAGTATGCCTGAAACTTTTGTGTTCCATACAGCAGAACTCTCAAAAGATAATGAGTTTGCAAAGCTTCCACTCATCTGGTACTCTAGGAAAGGGACCCCCCAAGTGAGAAAGCTGCATTCTGGCAGCTTTCCATAGATTACAGTACAAGCCTTGTCCAGGCTGTTGGAGCCTTTGTGGGTGGGTGGGTCTCCCAGCTCGACTCACTGCCGCCATCCTCATGTACCAACAATACCTTCTATCCCTGCTTGCAGCGGGAAGCAATCAATTGCCATTGATGACTGCACCTTCCACCAGTGTGTGCGACTCAGCAAGTTTGATTCTGAACGCAGCATCAGTTTTATCCCACCAGATGGAGAATTTGAACTCATGAGGTGCCAATGGGGTGTGAGGAGCAGGGGTTACTATTGGCAGAGAGCAGGGAGAGGGGGGAGGACAGGCTCTGCTGTGCCAACCTAAAGCTGTCACACCCCTGAAGGTATCGCACCACCAAGGACATCATCCTTCCTTTTCGCGTGATCCCACTAGTTCGGGAAGTGGGACGCACCAAGCTGGAGGTCAAGGTGGTCATTAAGTCCAACTTCAAACCCTCACTACTGGCTCAGAAGATTGAGGTGAGGATAAGGGACTTAGGGAGGAGGCAGCACTTGTCTCTAAGTATAAAGGCAGGTGATGTCAGGATTCAACAGAGCTCCCTGACACGTGTGTCACTTGTAGGTGCGGATCCCAACCCCACTGAACACTAGTGGGGTGCAGGTAATCTGCATGAAGGGGAAGGCCAAGTATAAGGCCAGTGAGAACGCCATCGTGTGGAAGTGAGTCTTTCCTTCGTGAGGGCACAATAGGGCTCAAGAAGCCTTCATGTACCCTCTCGTTAAGTGTCTCCTTTTGTGCCCACACGCGTGTGTGTGTGTGTGTGTGTGTGTGTATTGGGGGAGTGGGGGTGACTGCTTCTCCTGGAGCCCCTGGTTGTGTTCTCATCCCTTGTACCTCTGTGCAGTTGTGCATATGCCTGCACTGGGGTACATGCATGCATCCTTTTATCACGATTCTTTAACGTTTCCCCATTTGCCCTTGTACCTCTGTGAAGTAGAAAGCAAGGGATAGCTTGGCCATGTGTCTAAGCAGAAACTGCATGCAGCCCGCAGTGCTAAAGGAATAACAGACCCAAGGTTTCATAGCAAGAGGTTATCAGAGTCCTCACAACCTTGCCTTGCCCTGGCACATCCCCTGAGCTTCTGGGTTCTTTTCCCCCACAACAACCTCCTTAAAGGGGCAGTAACCCCCCTTGAAGCTTTTCTTAGCTACCAGGGGCCCGTGCTGCCTGTTGACCCTGTGTTTCCAGGATCAAGCGCATGGCAGGCATGAAGGAATCGCAAATCAGCGCTGAGATTGAGCTGCTGCCCACCAACGACAAGAAGAAATGGGCTCGACCCCCCATTTCAATGAACTTTGAGGTACGGCAGAGAAGGGGCCTAGAGCAATGTGTGCTAGGAAAGACCTTAGAAATCCTTCCAGTCAACCTCTGCACCTACCACCTTGCTGATGATGAAACAGAGACCCCTGAGAGAAGTGATTTCAATTCACAGACCCATTTCTTCCCCTGCAGGCTTCCTCCTAGAAAGTGATACTCAGACTGACAAAAATCTTTGACTTCCTTTGGCTTGTCATAAAACAATTCTTAGGAAAAACTGAGATTGCTTGCATGCTCAGTAAGACACAAGACAGGAAAATGGGCTGACTTTGCTTTATGCACATTAGACATGTAATTTTCTCCACCATACTGTTTAAGTCCATAAAACTGATCAGGATAAGTATATTTTAAGGTAGGTCTTTGGTTGCTGTCACCTGCTGATTAAAGGAACTGATTCAGGTCATCACAGGCAGGGCCTGACTTCAAACCCAAACCATAGATTGCCAGTTATTCTTTCTTCTTTAGTAACCTCTTAGAGGGCCCCTCACCATCCCAGCTTCCCAGAGCTTCTTTCAGGGTCCCAGTCATTCAAACCCTTCTAGTAGAGAGATGAGGTAGGGCAGGGCTGTGGAACCTCCCCAAGGAGACCGGCTATGAAAGGAAGGCCACTTCCCTAACTGGAGCTATCCCTTGCCCAGGTGCCATTCGCACCTTCTGGCCTCAAGGTGCGCTACTTGAAGGTGTTTGAACCGAAGCTGAACTACAGCGACCACGATGTCATCAAATGGGTGCGCTACATTGGCCGCAGCGGCATTTATGAGACCCGCTGCTAGCTGCCTGGTGGCCGCTAGCCCACCTCCCCACCCACCCTCTTCCACAGGTCTGGGTGCCCCTGGCCACCACACATCAGTGTCTCCTCCTTCCTGCTTTGCTGCCTGCCCTTTGCACTAGCCCCCAAGTCTAGGTCTGGACCAACCACATTGCGAGTGGGACTGGTGGAGCAGTCCCTGGTCTCCCTGAACGGGGTGGTTTCAGAGGCTCCTACTCCACCATCCATCTGCCTGCCCTAGCCCACTGCCAGGCTCTTGAGTTCTGTGACCAAAGCCAAGTGGGCTCCTTCTCCTCCCCTCACCAGGTGCCATTCGCACCTTCTGGCCTCAAGGTGCGCTACTTGAAGGTGTTTGAACCGAAGCTGAACTACAGCGACCACGATGTCATCAAATGGGTGCGCTACATTGGCCGCAGCGGCATTTATGAGACCCGCTGCTAGCTGCCTGGTGGCCGCTAGCCCACCTCCCCACCCACCCTCTTCCACAGGTCTGGGTGCCCTCGGCCACCACACATCAGTGTCTCCTCCCTCCTGCTTTGCTGCCTGCCCTTTGCACTAGCCCCCAAGTCTAGGTCTGGACCAACCACATTGCGAGTGGGACTGGTGGAGCAGTCCCTGGTCTCCCTGAACGGGGTGGTTTCAGAGGCTCCTACTCCACCATCCATCTGCCTGCCCTAGCCCACTGCCAGGCTCTTGAGTTCTGTGACCAAAGCCAAGTGGGCTCCTTCTCCTCCCCTCCCTATGGCCACATCTCTGGAATGGGAGGGTTGGCTGCCCCTCACCTCGGAGCTCCCCCAAAGGCCAGTAACGGATCCCCAGCCCTCAATTCCTACTCTGCTTTGGGATAGTGTGAGCTTCATTTTGTACACGTGTGACTTCGTCCAGTTATAAACCTAATAAACTCTGTAGAACGGAGCTGCTGGCTAAGTGTTGAAGTGGGAGCTACATGGGAGAGGGTTTGGTGGGACTGCCCCTCCCCTGTCTTAACTCAGCCTTAAGTGGAATTCTCTTCTAAACTCTTTTGTCATATCTTAATTGTTATGTCCCTCAGGGCCAACCAAGCCCTTACCCTGACAGGTATTTCCACCAGAACGCCCCTCTGATAGCCTCAAGGGCAAGCAGCCCCACCTGGCCTCAGTTCCCTGATGGTAGAAATTCTTACCTAAAATCATCCTCAGTTTTAGGCAGGTATTTTTCTAATTAGCAGAGATTAAGCAAGGTGTACATTTGGTCTTCCCAGCCATCCTTAGAAACTGACTGACCTTTTAATTTTATCCTCTTCCTAGTTATTCAAGCTTCCCAGACCTTGGTGGGTATGTTGTAAAAAGGAAAAATTTCACTCTTCCCGGGCCTCTTATGGGATGCCCCCGCCCCCCGTGGCTGAGGGGTAAAGAATTCGCCTGCAATGCAGGAGACCAGGCTTCGATCCTGTGTAAGCAAGATTCCCTGATGGAGGAAATGACAACCCGCTCCAGTATTCTTGCTTGGAAAATCCCATGGACAGAGGAGCCTGGCGGGCTACAATCCATGAGGTCACTGAACAGGCAGGCAGGCCTCTTAGATAATTCCTCCCTCCATGCCTCCCCTTTGCCAAAGAATTGTGTGAACAGGACCCTGAGGGGAATGCTCTGTATTCTGCTAATGTGTTGGAGCAAAGATCTGCCATCACCAGTTTTTCCTTGCTTGGTCTCTGCCTTTTTAAACCTAAGAAATCTATTAAGAGAAAATTTCAAACAAGTAGAAAATATATAATGAACTCCTATCATAGTGGTTCAACTTGTGATCAGCTCTTTAATGTCACATCCAAACTGTGTTCATGCTTAATCCAAGTGTCCTACAAAAAAACTGTCACAACTTACATCTGGATCCAAACAAGGTCCCTTGGTTGAATGTTGTTGAAGAAACCAGATAGTTTTGTAGTTTCCCTGTGAGAATTCCACTTTCCCTGTGTTTCAAATAAAATGGAAATCTTTATTTCTCAATGACAAAACGATGAATGGGTGTGACTTTAACTGACAATTTTGGAGCCAGTTTGGAAGGATATTCACATTAAATGTGAAGAGGTAGCATTTTGAGGAAATGCCTAACTTCTACCTGAGGGAAACACTGAAAGGCAATAGCCTTTTACGGTCACTTACTGAGACTCAGGTTGCGGAGAAGTCTGCTTTGGTTGTAGGTTGGGAATAATAAATACTAATTACACAGACCTTGTCGATCTGGTTTTCTTGCCCAGTGGCGGTCAATGAGGAAGTGCCCGGGGGTGATGGAAGGCCCAAAGGGCGTTATTCGCTTAAGTCTGCTGAGCCGTCAAGTATGAGAGGTCGCGGGCGGGCTGGCTACCTGATAAGACAAGCAGCCCGTAGGGCCTGAAAACCGAACAAAATCCGCGACTGCACAAAAAGGCACCAGGGGCTTATGAGAGCTCAGGCACGAGCGTGAGTCAGCAATGCTCAGCGGGCTCCAAAATGGACAAGCACGTAGCGGCTGACGCGCCTCTGGGGAGCATGTAGAATCTAGCAAGGCCAATGTGCTTTATCGACCGCCCTTCTCGGGAGGTTCCCTTCATGGCCTGATAAACCGCGAGCTTCCCTGCACCCCGCCCTCGCCCCCTGCAGGATCTCCACCTCCCAGAAGTCTGTGAGAACCGTACATGTGGCTAATTCTTTAGTGAGAGTCGCGCAAGCGCAGAGAGTGCGTCTCGGCGGAGACTCTGAGCGGCGCTTGCCTACGGTACCGCCAGCTCCGTTCGCCCCTCCCGCCGGGTTCTGCGCACTCCGCGCCTTTCTTACGTCACCGTTTCGCATGCGCTTTGGAAGGAAGGGCGAGCTTTCGGGGGACCGGTAGGGGGCGGGCCTTGACCGGGGTCTCACAGCGACTGCGCGGACGGGAGCCCGACTGGAACATGGCGACTTGCGCTGAAATCCTGCGGAGCGAGTTCCCCGAAATTGACGGACAGGTCTTCGACTACGTGACTGGTGAGCCGAACCGAATCAACGCGCTGGGGATGCCGAAGTGGAAGTCAGGGCGGGGGGAAGTACTAAGGCGGAGCAGTGGCGGGGACCGCCGCTAGGCCTCTCCTCTGTGTGACCTCTTGTCCCGAGGACCAGTTGGTTCTGGAGCCCGGACTGGGGCCGCAGTACGGGGACCAAAACTACTTGTATGTCCACCTTACCTGGTATCAACCTCATGTCTTGACACGCCCTCCCTAGGCGTCTTGCACAGCGGCAGTGCGGACTTCGAGTCTGTGGATGATCTGGTGGAAGCTGTGGGGGAACTGTTGCAGGAGGTGTCCGGGGACAGCAAGGATGACGCGGGCATCAGGGCCGTGTGCCAGCGCATGTACAACACTCTTCGCCTGTACGTGCCGGGGCAGGGGGATTCGTGGGGGAGATGGGAGAGTGGACGGTCAGGTGACAAGACGTGAGAGAAGAAGGTCTGATGGCCATAGAGCTTTTTCCTCCTAACCCATTGCTTTCTATCCCTACCCTCAAGGGCGGAACCACAGACCCAGGGAAACAGCCAGGTGCTACTAGACGCCCCCATCCAGTTGTCAAAGATAACAGAGAACTACGGTGAGAGAGAGGGAAGACTGAACTAGCTGCCCCACGTCCTCCACCCCTTAGCCATCTGCCCTCTGGGGCTCAGGACTCTTGGTACCTCTTTTCCACAGGATAAGGTTGTAGGAGTTAGTTGATGTCTTTACTGAGGGCAAATGAGCCATTAATAAAGGGATTAAGATTGGGGAGGTCTCCAAGGTCTTGGGTGTGGTAGGACCCATGGGTCTTGGAGCTAGACAGATTTAGGTTCACTTCCCAATTTTGCAGCTCACTAACCTACTGCATGATCTTGTAAGAGTTGCTTAACTGCTCTTAGCTGCTGTATTCTTAATCTGTGAGTTGAGTTTTTAAGTGTTGAGAGAATTGCTACTTATCTCCAGGATTTGTAAAGCTTTCCTTTAAATGTATATGTCTGTGTCTGATTCATGTTAGTCACTGAAAATGTTAGTTTCCGTTCCCTTAGGGAGAAGGTGACTGCTTTTCTTATCGCTTACAGACTGTGGCACCAAACTTCCAGGCCTGCTAAAGAGGGAACAGTCCTCGGTGAGGAGGGAGAGGAAGAAGAAAGGGAGGGGTCTTTGTCTATGGTGGGGGTGAGAGTTGACTGTTTCTAAGTATTGGAGTATCCTCCTGGGGCATTTCTGATTGACTTTCCCTGAGTCCTTGAGGCTACACCATAGGATGAAATGCATTATGTTTGGACCCTTAGACGGTGAATGCAAAGAAGCTAGAGAAAGCTGAGGCTCGATTGAAGGCAAAGCAGGAGAAGCGCTCAGAGAAGGACACACTCAAGACCAGCAACCCTCTGTGAGTTAGTGAAAAGGGCTGAGAAGAGAGCAGAGCAATCCCTATTGAGATGGAAGGCTGCTTGCGAGTGCTAAAAGCCATCCATTTCTCCCTTTAAGAGTCTTGGAAGAGGCATCAGCCAGCCAGGCAGGCAGCCGAAAGGAAAGTCGGTTGGAGTCATCTGGAAAGAACAAATCCTACGATGTGCGAATTGAGAACTTTGATGTGTCTTTTGGTGATAGGTGAGGGAGTGGCAGTGGGGGAGTGGGGCTGACGGTTTTTTGTTTTTTTTTTACAGTTAAAGGAGAATTTGGAGTGGTGAAATGGGGCTAAAAATAGTTAGGTTTCTTTTGTTAAACTTGCTGTGCAGCTATCTCTAGAGCCCCCTTTGTCATCTTCCTGCTACCCGTGCAGAGTACTGCTGGCTGGAGCAGATGTGAACCTAGCATGGGGCCGCCGCTATGGCCTGGTGGGTCGGAATGGGCTGGGGAAGACAACGCTGCTGAAGATGCTGGCCACCCGGAGCCTGCGGGTTCCAGCCCACATTTCCCTACTACATGTGGAGCAAGAGGTTGCTGGAGACGACACCCCTGCCCTGCAGAGTGTGCTGGA
The DNA here is from genome assembly GCA_006410635.1 of Cephalophus harveyi. Taxonomy (NCBI): domain Eukaryota; kingdom Metazoa; phylum Chordata; class Mammalia; order Artiodactyla; family Bovidae; genus Cephalophus; species Cephalophus harveyi. The sequence continues at coordinate 275,770 of SJYT01027781.1, read as the reverse complement.
GAGTGACACGGTGCGAGAAGACCTCCTGCATCGGGAGCGGGAGCTCAACGCCCAGATTGCCGCTGGCAGGTGAGGGCTCCCTGGGATGGACTGACCAGCAGCAGCCGTGCTTCGCAGAGTGCCTGCCATGCTGGCACAACCCGCCGTTCTAATACCCATCCTAGTAAGCAGCAGGATTTAGAGTTTGGCTCGGTGGAGCTGTGCGTTCCTTGTTCCTGGCATGGTGTCCATTGCCCTCACTGCTGTGAGCAAGTCCTTCCTGTGCTCTGTTCCTGTCCCAGCAACAGTGCAGCCAGTAGCCTGCTTTTCAGCTGTCCTGAGGTGCAGGATAAAGTAGTAAACTTCTCCCGCTCAGCCTGATTGCTCTTCCCCCCATTCCTAGGGCTGAGAGCTCACATGCTGCACAGCTGGCAGAAATCTATGCCAAGTTGGAGGAGATCGAGGCTGACAAAGCACCTGCCAGGTATTTAAAATTCCTTTCCTTCCTTCAGATTTTATCTTTCCTTTCTGTTACCTGTTCCAATCAGGTTCTTTCATTTCTTCACTCCTAGAGCATCAGTTATCCTTGCTGGGCTTGGCTTTACCCCCAAAATGCAGCAGCAGCCCACCCGGTGAGTGGCCCCTACCATTCTTGGCTCTGAACACTCTTGGCTGTGCCTCTGCCTCTTCTCGTGAACACTCGCCCCTGATGCAGCTCTGTCTCTTTAGGGAGTTCTCAGGTGGCTGGAGGATGAGACTGGCCCTGGCCCGGGCTCTGTTTGCTAGGTGAGTCCCCTGGACCTGTATGTGGATACTATGGAGGTTGAGCTTGGCTCTTGGGAGGTGGCAACAAGTCGCTGACCTGAAACCTCAAACCATGCATTCTTCTTTTCCATAGGCCAGATCTGCTGCTGTTAGATGGTGAGTTTAAAATGCGGCACCCTGACTTTGGGGTGCAAAAGGGTAGCGTTGTCCAAGTTTTCATTTCTCCAGCCCTTCAATCCCAAACATGTCCTCCCCCGCTTTTTCAGAACCCACTAACATGCTGGATGTAAGGGCCATCCTGTGGCTGGAGAATTATCTGCAGGTGAGTGCTTCCAGGTGTGGAGCAGGTCTGGGGAGCATCTGCCTCCAAGGCCTCTGGGGTTTGGGAGCTGATTGCCCTCCCAAACCGGGCCTGCCATCTTGTGACCCCCTCAGACGTGGCCCTCCACAATCCTGGTCGTCTCCCATGACCGCAACTTCCTGAATGCCATAGCCACAGACATCATCCACCTACACAGCCAGCGGCTGGATGGTTACCGGGGAGACTTTGAGACCTTCATCAAGAGCAAGCAGGAGCGACTGCTCAATCAGCAGCGTGAATATGAGGCCCAGCAACAGTATCGCCAGCATATCCAGGTGGGCGAGCAGGCAGGACTGGGGACCCGCCCCATCCCATGTGTACTAGAGTCGTAGGGGGTGAGGGAGCTGAACATGCCTGAACTTGTCCACCTGCAGGTTTTTATTGACCGTTTTCGCTACAATGCCAACAGAGCCTCCCAAGTGCAGAGCAAACTCAAGATGCTGGAGAAACTGTGAGTACAGTGTCCCTGACCGGGCCCTGACTCCTCTTGTTTTGTAGGGAATGCCTGCAATTCTCATCTTACCCTCCCCATTTAGATCTCTCCTTTCCTACAAATCAACTTTAACTTCCTTCCTGCAGAAAGGCCTGCAGGGAAGGCCTTCTATTCTATTCTATTACTATTCTATTGCTACTTTTGGAGAGCTCATCTTGCCCCCAGACCTTGGCAACCATCAGTCTACTTTCAGTCTTAGCTAATTCTGGACATTTCATATAAACAGATTTGTCTCTGTGATCTTTTTTTAATGTCTGGCTTCTTTTATATAATGTCATGTTTTTGAAGTTCATCATGTAGTTTGGATTAGTACTTTACTCCTTTTCCTGACCAGATAATATTTCATTGTACAGTTACTCCACATTTTGTTTAATGATTCATCACGTGTTGGACATTCGGATTGTTTCCCATTTTGGGCTGTTAGGAATAATAATGCTGCTATGAACAAGTTTTTGTGTGGACGTATGTTTTCTATTCTCTTGGGTACATAGCTAGGAGTGGAATTGCTGGGTTATGTAATAATTCTATGTTTAAGATTTTGAGGGATTGCCAAACTGTTTTTAACAGCAGCTGCACCATTTTACATTCCTACCAGCAGTATATGAGGATTCCAATTTCTCCATCTCTTTGCCAACATTTATTATCTGTCTTTTGAAGTTTAGCCCTCCTAGTGGATGTGAAGTGATACCTCTTTGAAATCTTGATTTGTATTTCCCTTGTTACTAATGATGTTGAACTTTGGAGGCATTTTTTATTGAAGTATAGTTGATGTGCAATATTATATGTTTCAAGTGTACAACGTAGTGATTCACAATTTTTAAGATCATGTTCCATTTATACTTATTATAAAATATTGACTATATTCTCTGTGTTGTGTAATAAATATATCGTTGTAGCTTATTTTATACCTAGGAGTTTGTATCTCTTAATCCTTTACCCTAGTCTTGCCCCTCCCTCCCTCTCCTCCACCCACTGGTAACCACTGGTTTATTCTCTATTCTGTGAATCTGTTTTTTTAGATTCCACATATAAGTGATACCATACAGTATTTCTTTTTTTCTGACTGATTTCACTTAGCATAGTCTTCAAGTCCATTTATCTTGTTACAAATGGCAAAATTTCATTCTGTTTTTATGACTGAGTTGTTGTTCAGTCACTAAGTCGTGTCCGACTCTTTGTGACCCCAGGGACTGCAGCACCCCAGGCTTCTCTGTCCTTCACTGTCTCCCAGAGTTTGCTCAAATTGATGTTCATGAGTTGTTGATGCTATCTAACCATCTCATCTTCTACTGCCCCCTTCTCCTGTTGGCCTTCAGTCTTTCCCAGCATCAGGGTCTTTTCCAATGGATCGGCTTTTTGCATCAGGTGGCCAAAGTATTGGAGCTTCAGCCTCAGCATCAGTCCTTCCAGTGAATATTCAGGCTTGATTTCCCTTAGGATTGACTGGTTGGATCTTGTAGTCCGAAAGACTCTCAAAAGTCTTCTGTAACACCACAGTTCTAAAGTATCAGTTCTTTGATGCTCAGCCTGTTTTATGATCCAACTCTTACATTCATACATGACTACTGGAAAAACTATACACACCTTTGTTAACACATTGTATATGTGTGTGTATATGTATATCCATTCATCTGTGGATGGATGGACACTTAGGTTGTTTCTTTGTCTTGGCTATTGTAAATAATATAGCTGTAAACACAAGGATACGTGTATCTTTTCCAATCAGTATTTTTTTTTTTTTTGGTTATATACCCGAAAGAGTATTGAAAGTTTAATCTTGAAGCAACATTTCTAGACATACAGGTGGTAGGGGAGCTTAAAATCGTAAGGCTTAGGATCTTGTGACATTGAGACATATAGTATATTAACTGGGAGAACAAAAAGCTACCCCCCAAAAAAACCTCTATTCTTTTCAGCATATGTATTACTTGTATGATAATAACAAATCCATTTTTTAAAGAACAAATCTAGTCTCTCTCCTCTCTCCTCAGACCAGAGCTGAAACCTGTGGATAAGGAGCTGGAGGTAGTGATGAAGTGAGTGCTGGGTCAGAGGGGCAGGTGGGGAAGCTCTTGTTTCTGGGGCTACCCTCAGGCTCATCACCCCACCTCCTGCAGATTCCCCGATGGATTTGAGAAGTTCTCACCACCAATCCTGCAACTGGATGAGGTGGACTTCTACTATGACCCAAAGCATGTCATCTTCAGCCGTCTCTCTGTCTCTGCGGATCTTGAATCCCGCATCTGTGTGGTATGGCTGCCATCTCTGTTCTGTGAGCTGGGACTGAACTCTCCCAGTGTGGAGATTGTGTTGTGGATTGGTCACGTGGGAGGGAAGGTCCACAGGAGTAGGAGTCAGAGCCTGGGCCGAGGACTTCACTGTACTTGTCCTGGTCCCTCTTCCAGCCTAGCCTCATATGGCCACTCTGCAACATAGATAGCCTGGCCTGTGGTGTTTTATAAGTACTTAGAGCAGTACTTTGTCTTATTGGTCTCAGCTCTGAGTGTCCTCCTAACTGTGGAACATAGAGGAGAGAGCATGGCTCAGGGTCAGACGTGGGATGCCAACTCTGCCATTTCTTAGCTTGGTTACTAAACAGACTTCTCATTCTTAAAAGAGAGATAACATCCAGCTTGCTTTGCTGTTGGGAGAATTAATTCCCTTGCACTTAGTGGGTACTTGGGTATTGCTCCCCTTCACGGCTTTACTGTTTACTTCATTTTTCTATACAGTTCTTTAAAAATATTTTTTTTTTAGTTGTTGGAGTCACTGGGACTATCTGGGATTTATTTTCATCTCCTCTGCTTCTGTATCCCACTCAGGGATGCTCTTGATATACTCATGTGTCTTCTTACAGGTTGGGGAGAATGGGGCTGGGAAGTCTACCATGCTGAAGTTGCTTATGGGGGACCTGACACCTGTTCGGGGCATCAGACATGCTCACAGGTGGGGCCCACACCTCCGCTTTCCAACCCCTCCTGTGCTGTAGCTACACTCCTTTATGGTCATTGCTTTCCATCCCCTCTCCACCTTCCCATCTGTCTGCAGGAATCTGAAGATTGGCTATTTCAGCCAGCACCACGTGGAGCAGCTGGACCTGAATGTCAGTGCTGTGGAACTGCTAGCACGCAAGTTCCCTGGTGTGTTAGGGATTTGAGCTGAGGAAAGAGGGCTGGCCCTGACGCCTCCCCCTAGGCTTACCTTGGGTTGCTGAGTCTGGGTGTAAGGATGTGGGCATTGGGGGTGGGGCTGGGTGGATGGTGAAGGGAGGGAGTTGGGCCTGGAATCCACACGATGGGGTGGGACCTATTGCAGGACGGCCTGAGGAGGAGTACCGTCACCAGCTGGGCCGGTATGGCATCTCTGGAGAACTGGCCGTGCGCCCTGTTGCCAGTTTGTCTGGGGGCCAGAAGAGCAGGGTGGCCTTTGCTCAGATGACCATGCCCTGGTGAGCCGCCTTGACTAGAGCTTTGCCCTCCACTTTCCCCTCTTGCCCAATGGAAAATGATTGTCTTGCCTTGGTATCAGAGCTCATTTTCTCCCAGCCCCGTAACTTCCCACTTTTCTGGGTTCTGCCTTCCAGTCCCAACTTCTACATTCTGGATGAACCCACAAACCACCTGGATATGGAGACCATTGAGGCTCTGGGCCGTGCTCTGAACAACTTCAGGGTGAGTGTACCTTCACGCTGCCCACTCCTTCCTGGGCCTCAGCACGCCTTTGGGCCCCTCTGAGAGCCCCGTGGTCTCTGTCTTGCAGGGTGGTGTGATTCTGGTGTCCCATGACGAGCGCTTCATCCGGTTGGTGTGCCGGGAGCTGTGGGTGTGCGAAGGAGGTGGCGTCACCCGGGTTGAGGGGGGATTTGATCAGTACCGAGCTCTTCTCCAGGAACAGTTCCGCCGTGAGGGCTTCCTCTAGGGCCACGAGGCTGAGGACTGTGCCCAGGACATGGACTGTCTTTCAGACCCCTGGGCCACCATGTAGGCAGCCATCTCCTGCCATGGACTTCTTGGGGACAGCCTTATTCATAAATCTCTCTTTTTGACTGGAGCATCCTCTGCACAACCTGGGAGCCCCACCTAAGGTTCTTTGGGGACTGGTCCTCCAAGGGAAAGGGAGTTGGGGGGCTGCCCTCTAGGACTCTAGACCCCTCCCACTGCCCCAGCTGCGACTGGGCTCTGATGGCCGCTGTGTAAATTAAATATCCCTGCATCTCCCTTGCTCACTTTGCTGCTCCTGGTGCAGGGCTGCAGTGTTTGCCTATGGTTAAGAGGTGCAGTCTCTCTGATTTGGCATTTTCCTATGACGTTTGCGTCTGTCATGTGGAGGAAGCCTTGGAAGCATCAGTGTTGCCCCTGGGGGGAGATGTCATTAAAGCTGCTGGGGGTCGACCTTGCAGTGGACCAAGCTTATAATGAAGGGTAGTGTATTCCATCACTGCAGTGCTGTGCTCTCCAGCCAAGGCTTAGCTGAAGGGGTCTGAGTTCTGCTGTCTCAGCCCCACTGCTTGAGTGAGTAAGCTGATTCTGCAACCTGGCCTCAAACACGGTTTGCCAACTGCTTTCTCCAGTGATCTCTGGCCCAGGCTCACTCTGCTTCTCTGAATTCGACCCTTTGGGGCCAAAGAGAAAAGTGAGAAACTGTCCCCATTTTGCTTGAGTGGTTTTTTGTTCCTTATTTTTTCTCTTAACCATGTAGGAGAGGCCTGAGAAGTAGGAAATTGAGAATGGGGTCTAAGGCAAAGAAAAAGAACATCTTGGTTTCAAATTAACCAGTGTTTAAATGGGGAGCAGGAGTTGTTTAACAGAAGTAATATGATTTATAAGTAGTATTTCCTGGATACTCAGCCACTGTATGTAATTGTCGTGCAGAAGACACTAAAATTGCTTTCCTCTTAATGACTGGAGAAACCAGCATCAACAGAAGGAAATTGTCGGCTTCGTGGAGAATTGTCATCACAAAGTTCAACCGAGGAATCTTAACCCAGCCACTGTGGGTCTTGTGATACAGGTCGCTGGGGAGGATACACCTGTCTGGGGTAAAGGAGAATAAAGCCGGAAGGCTCTGCACCAGTGGACTGCTGCGCAGCCAGCAGGGAGGGTCACTAAATCTTCCCGCTTCCTCAGCCCCTGTCTCAGGAGTCCTCAAGAGGTGGTGTTCTAGGCTTGTCTGTGACCACATGCATCCTCACAGTTCCAAGGACCACAGGCCCTATCATTCTCTTCCAACCTCAGACCTGCATGTGGGCCAGTTTGGGGCCATCCAGGGTAAGGTCTGTGCCTCTCTACTTGTCAGCCCATTCACCCCTCACCAGCTTGTCCGTGTCTGAGTTTTCCCAATTCTTTAGAGAAATGCCGCTGAAGCTTCAGTGGCAGAGTGCTTCTTTGGAGGTGGCTCTGTGTGTGGAGAGCAGTGGAATTGGATCTGTGATCAGATCCCAGCACTATTACTGGTAATAGAAGGGCTCACCTGTATTAATTAGCTGGGTAGGCATGACAAGTCGACCTTTGTACACCTCCTCGGGGTCTACATAAGCACTCAGAGTGATTCCTCTGTGTCCAGTCTGTGGTTTGGAGGGCCATCATAAGAAAAAGCAGTACATTTTTTCTGAGCGACTCTAGAGTAGACAGGTTTGGGTTCAAAGGAAGGAAAAACTTTAACAACTCAAACTGCCTTCTTACAGTTCCCGAACTCTGGAACTGTTCAGCCCCATGGCTATATAAAGAAGGACTCTGAAATAGAAGGCAGCATTAGATGGCCTCTAGGCTGGCTTCCAGTTTTATGATTCCATTAAATAAGAGCCTGTATGTGTGACAATACAGATCGACACTACAGGCCTTCAGAAAATTGAGTGAATTGCAGCAGTTGAGAAAGACTCTACAATAAGTGTGTAAGGTGAATTTGGGGGGATTGGGGGCATTTGGGAGCCTGCTCTCCCAAGAAACAGAGCAGAGAGACGGGAGGAATCAGACACAGGGAAGCGCCCCCTTCCACTCTAGAGAGCCTTTCCAACTTCTGCCCCTGGAGGCTGGTTCTTCCACCAGAGCCTTAACAGTCAGGAGCTGGCCAGGTTGAAAGGCCTCTGCAGTCCTGGCCTCCCTGCTTCTGCTGGCCTTAGCACACTCACCAGTGCCTCAGGCAGCCTTGCTGGTCCCCTGTGGGAGGGGGAATACAGAGGGATCATAGATCCTTCCATACAAGTCTACACAGCAATTGAAGGTACCAGTCATTTATTTCAACATTGGAATTTCTGTCAAGATTTGGGGGATGTAGACAACTTTAGGTACATTCTCACTGGTTTCCAGGCAAATGTAAGCCAAGAAGGGACCATTTACCCTCACTGGCCATTCTCCAGCCTAGATTGTCATTTAGAACCTAACATCCTACTAAGAGGGCTTCCCTGGTAGCTCAGCTGGTAAAGAATGCCTGCAATGCGGGAGACCCTATTTCGATTCCTGGGCCGGAACAATCCCCTGGGGAAGGGATAGGCTACCCACTCCAGTATTCTTGGGCTTCCTTGTTAGTTCAGATGGTGAAGAATTTGCAGTGCGGGAGACCTGGGTTCAATCCCTGGGTTGGGAAGCTCCCCTGGAGGAGGGCATGGCAACCCACTCCAGTATTCTTGCTTGGAGAATCCCCATGGACAGAGGAGCCTGTCAGGCTACAGTCCATGGGGTCGCAAAGAGTCAGACACGACTGAGCGACTAAGCACAGCACAGCAGCAGCAGCCCACCTAGAGCCACCTTCCAGGCCTGGGCCAGGCTCCCCTCAGATGGCAAACCAAACAACGCCAACGTCGGAGCACTGTGGCTTGTCACTGCCTGAGTGTACAGACTGGATGTCGGAGTCTGGGAAATCCCACAGGCTAGCAGGGTGGGCCCAAAACCTGGCTGAACCCGGAATGATGGATTCCCCTCAACCCTGGCCCCCTCCAGGCGGGCTTCAGTGCACTTTATGTGTCCTTCACTGTAAGCTCCTTGCCATTAGCCTTGTGGTTCCCACTTGCCTGGATATCTTTGAAAGCCAGACCCTGGCTTGCTCATCTTTGCATCTTCTGTCCCTGTCACAGTTTGGGTTCCCTGGGAAGCAGCTTGAAGAGATTGAAATGTTTATTAGTGCAGTGCTCCAGATTGAGCAGAGGGAGAAGTTGAGCTACAATGCAGGCCCAATGAAGGCCTCAGTCAACCCCACATTCTGGAGCTGGCAAGGTGTTCCGAGTTGAGGCAACGGGTCCAGCCTTATTCCACCAAATTGAACAGTCTGAGTGCTGGCTGCCACTGGAAGGAGTGATGAGGACATTGGAAGAGGACATTTCATCAGCTGAGGCAGTTACCCTTAAGAGGTGACAGCTGAGGACTCGCTGCCACCAGTGTTCAGCAGCCAGTGTGCCAAGTCTTTTACTCCTGGAAGCTCATCACAGCAACCACTCCCATGTCTAACACGTAAAGAAGTGCTCAGTAGAAATGCTTGAGCGAACTTCCTCGGCAGTCCAGCAGTTAAGACTGCTTCTACTGCAGGGGGTGTGAGTTTGATCCCTTGCTGGGGAACTAAGACCCCACATGCAAAAGCTTGAGAAGTGAATATTTGGGGGAAATTGAGAGAAAGTAGGGAATGCAATTGGAGAAGGAGAGCTTCCAGCCCTAAAGCCGCAGAGTCAGAGCGGCAGACGTAGAGGCGCACAGGCAAGGGCTTGTGGACTCTGCCAGGGTGAGAAAGGGCTCCTTTTTTTGGGCCAGAGCCTTGATACGAAAGCTTTGGGACATGATATTATGGAGGTGAATTTTTATTTTCAAACGTCTCGTCTTCTTTAAAGAGAATTATTAAGAAAATGACAATCGTTACTGGAGCTCTTGTTATGTAAGTGGCACTGTAGTTGCTTTACCTACACTAAATCCTCACAACCCCCCGCACTGGCACAGTTGTCCCCTTTTTTATAGATGAGGAGAGTCTACACAGCAATTGAAGGTACCATAGTGGGAGGATACAGGATCATCTGGCTCCAGAGCACAGCTCTGAGTGGCCCCACTGCCCTACTGCTCAACTCCTAGTGTGACATGCTGAATAGTGAGAATTTATTAATTCTGTCACTTAAAACTCATCATTAATTGCATGGGATGGGAAGTGAGGGGTTTGAAGATGCTTCTCTCAGGAGAGCAAGCTGATGTGTAAGGAATAGCTGGCACAATGGCTGACACAATCTAAGTGCTCGGTGATCCGTTCATTAAGTGATTGAAAACGTGGCATAGTGGAAAAGTCACGCACTGGGATTAGCCCAGCTCTCCCACCGACGGCATGTGTGCTAAGTCACTTCAGTCAGGTCCAACTCTGCAACCCTGTGGGCTGTAGCCCGCCAAGTGCTTCAGTCCTCGGGATTCTCCAGGCAAGAATACTGGAGTGGGTTGTCATTTCCTCCTGCAAGGGATCTTCCTGAGCCAGGGATCAAACCTGCTGCTCTTGTATCTCCTGCACTGGCAGGTGGGTTCTTTACCACTAGCACTACCTGGGAAGTGATGCACCACTGACTGCATCTTAGGCAAATCAACATCTCGGAGTAAATTATCCTTATCCATAAAATGGGCATAATGCAGTTTATCTTGCCCGTTTCATGGGTAGGAGAAAGGGTTAAATTAGATAAGTTCCTGTGTAAATGGAATAATTTTTTTTTTAATAAACTGTAAAATGTCATGGATCCAGAGGGTGTCGTTTCATGGGAGGAGTGAGAAGACAGCAGCCTGGAGCCTCTGGAGACAGGCAGACTCTCACGAGCACAGACAAGCACTCCAGGCCATCATCAAGATGATGGTCCCAGGAGGGCCACTCCACAGTCATCAGCTAAACCAAGAATCAGAAAGCCTGAATGCAGGAGCACAGTGTGAAACTCTGCCTGGAACCCACTGAGTTGCATGGGGAGAGGCAGAAAACACCATGCAATTTCAGCCCATACTAATAATATGTGTAAGTCATACCCTGTTGGTAATTCTAGGTTTCTCTTTTCTTTATGTTAAATAGGTGGGTGGTTTGGAAGTGACTTCTGCTGCACTGTATAAAGGGAGACCTTTGAAACCCTAAATTAAAATAAATATTTGTCAACCCATGCTACAGCATTTTTAACACCAAGGAATGCTTTCACAAATGTTCTCTTTCAGTCTTGTCTCCTCAATAATCTTGTTATATGTGACTCTTGCTGAGTTACTCTCATTTTATAGAACAGAAGCTTGAAGCAGAGAGATGTTACATGTGTTGCTTAGGTTCAGATACCTCTCTGCCTGCAGAGATGGGGTGGTAACCGAGGTATCCAGGTCTCCAGCCTTCTCACATCTTTCGGATCGGCTGTTCTCAACTTTGCTCTACAGCTATTCATACAGTGGGCAATCTCTTATCATGCATGCCGATGAGTATGCCCAGGGTCATGTGCCCTCCTGTCCTTTTAGGAAAATATTTTGAACCTGAAATGAGGGGGACCAGCTGTGACCCTATTTTAATTTGCTTTAAAGTTGTAAATTAGAGAGCAAGCTCTGGAGTCAGAACTATGTTCAAGTCTGGATCCTATTATCTAATAGCTCTGTGACCTTGTCAAGCTTCTCTGTGCCTCAGTTTCCTCATCTATAAAATGAAAATAATAGTCCTTACAGGACTTCCCAGTGGTCCAGTGGTTGAGAATCTGTCTGCCAATGCAGAGCACAAGGGTGTGGTCCCTGGTATGGGAAGATCCCACATGTCATGGAGGAACTAAACCTGTGCGCCACAACTACCGAGCCTGTGCTCTAGGGCTCCCAAGCCCCACACTGAGCACACAGCATACAGAAACCCCCGTGCCTAGAGCCTGTGCTCTGCAACTAGAAAAGCCACCTCAGTGAGAAGCCCACGCACCACAGTGAAGAGCACTTGCCACAACCAGAGAGAGCCCGTGTGCAACGTCAAAGACCCAGCACAGCCAAAAATAATTAAAATTTTTAAAAAATGGTCCTTACATTGTAGGGTTATGGTGACTATTAGATAATATAAGCATAACTCTCATCATGGCGTTGCAGGCAGATTCTTTATTCCTTGAGCCACCAGGGAAGCCCTCCGTAATGGTTAGCCATTATGATGATTATTAGTTGCGACCTTCACCACTTTACTGAGTTTTAGTGGAATGTTGCTTACAGTGTCCTACAGCTAAAATCCACTGTGTTTGGTCATGGTGCTTCAGTCAAAAAGACAAGTACCCACGCCTCCTATTTTGTGTCCTTGAACCTAGAAGGACCTTTTCTTGGATTCTTCTTCCACTGAATAAATATTTTCTTTGGATTATTCTGCAGACACTCACATGCCCCTCTCGTTCTGAATGTTCTATATTCAGTTTGTTCCCTTACTCAATACTTTGCTCCAGGTTGGTGACTCCCCATCAGTGTAGGAGTCTAGGGGTTTTTTTGACTGATTGAGACCTTTGAACATAGTCATTCTGAACCTCTCACCACCAAGGATTTCTCCCTCTTTCTTCTGCATGAACTCTACCGTGCGGTACACTCAATTTGGGAGTAGTTATCTTAGTGTAAAACTAGTAAGAGTCAGCAAATAATGGTTGAGATGTAGAAGCCATTCAAGAGCTGGCAAATTGTGGTTTGCTGGTGTATGTGTGTTTCAGGGTTGGGGGCACATTTAAGAACCATCAGGTTGATGAGTGTACATTTAGCCAAGGAAGAACACAAGTGATTTGAAGAGCACATTAAATATTCAAATCAAGAATGCCAGAACCCTGCAATGGACAGACCAAGAATTGCTCAGTTGGGGTCCCCAGACCTGCCTGAGAAGAAGCAGACTCTATCTTGTGGCTCGTCCCTCTGGCAGGTCTTGTCCTTCACAAACACTGAATGTCTTAGTCTGTCAGAGCTTGACACCACAGGCCTGTGAGCTCCATTCACTAACTCCCCCACTCCATTCCAACTTTATCTGGTTTCTTTGGCTTGTGACTTAGTTTGCGTGATTCTTTTCATCCAGAGAGGATGTACTAACCAGAAAAAACGGATTTTCAGGGCCCCTGTTGACTGCGTTTCTGGTGATAAGTTAATCAACTGACGCCTGGTTTATACATCAGTCTCTTCTAAGTTTCAGTAGTGTGAGGCAGAAACCGGTGGCTTGATTCAACAATGATAATAGTTTACTGGGGACTATGTTCCAAGCTTTATTCTAATCACTTTACATGAATTAACTTGTTTTATCCTCACAACAAACTAATAAGGCATGAATTATCTGCATTTTATAAGCGAGTAAATGGAAATCCAGAAATGCTTTAAAAAACAAAACTAAATTAAACTTGCCTAGGTCTACCCAGCTCCTGAGTCTCTGAGCTGGGGTTTGCCCCAGGGTCAGAATGGGCCCAATGCTTCAGCTTGCCTACTCTAGCACAGCAAGACACCCGACCATGTTGGTTTTCAGGATCTGAGTGATAAGGAGCAGCTCTGTGCTATGATGACCTCAGCAGGTACTGAGGCCCTAGGGTAGTCACATCTGCCAACCCACCTGGAGCTTAACGTTGCATTTGGAAAAAATTTTATTTGTGAAACAAACCTAGTTTGTTAAATAATTGTTTTCCCTTTAAAATTTAATCAAAGACCGAACTTCCCTGGTGGTCCAGGGGCAAGGACTCTTCACTCGCAATGCAAGGGGCCCAGGTTCAGTCCCTGGTCAGGGAGCTAGATTCCACATGCTGCAACTAGGACACTGTTCAGCCAAATAAATAAAATATTTTTTAAAATTTAATCAAAGACATAATATGGTACTAATCACAGTTTCTGATAAGTGAAGTCACTCAGTCGTGTCCGACTCTTTGCAACCCTGTGGACTCTAGCCCACCAGGCTCCTCCATCCATGGGATTCTCCAGGCAAGAGTACTGGAGTGGGTTGCCATTTCCTTCTCCAGGGATCTTCCCAACCCAGGGATTGAACCCAGGTCTCCCACATTGCAGGCAAAGCCTTTAGTAATCATACTTGCTGACCCGAGTTATTTCATTCCAGCCCCAAGAAAGAAACACTCTGTTTAATTTAGCTTGGACACCCTTCAGTGACAAATCAAGGTAGACAGTGCCAGGAAAATAAACAGAAATTAGAACAGTTCCTGATAAATGGAGAAGGAGCAGCATAGTCTGTCTCAAAGGAACTTTCTTTTCTTACTTTTTTTCTTCTTTCTGTATGAAAACCCTTTCCTCCTGAAATAATCTCTCATAATGTACTCTGTGTATAAGTTAAACAAGCAGGCTGACAATATACAGTCTTGAAGTACTCCTTTCCCAATTTGGAACCAGTCTGTTATTCCATATCCAGTTCTGTTGCCTCTTGACCTGATACAGATTTCTCAGGAGGCAGGTCAGGTGGTCTGGTAAGAATTTTCCACAGTTTATTGTGATCCACACAGTCAAAGGCTTTGGCATAGTCAATAGTGCAGAAATAGATGTTTTTCTGGAACTCTCTTGCTTTTTCGATGCTCTGATGGATCTTGGCAATATGATCTCTGATTCCTCTGCCCTTTCTAAATCCAGCTTGAAATTCATGTACTGTTGAAGCCTGACTTGGAGAATTTTGAGCATTACTTTGCTAGCATGTGAAATGAGTACAGTTGTGCAGTAGTTTGAACATTCTTTGGCATTGCATTTCTTTGGGATTGGAATGAAAATTGACCTTTTCCAGTCCTGTGGCTGCTGCTGAGTTTTCCAAATTTGCTGGCATATTGAGTGCAGCACTTTTATAGCATCATCTTTTAGGATTTGAAATAGCTCAACTGGAATTCCATCACCTCCACTAGCTTTGTTCATAGTGATGCTTCCTAAGGCTCACTTGACTTCGAATTCCAGGATGTCTGGCTCTAAATAGGTGATCACACCATTGTGGTTATCTGGGTCATGAAGATCTTTTTTGTACTGTTCTTCTGTGTATTCTTGCCACCTCTTCTTAATAGCTAATGCTTCTGTTAGGTCTTAACCATTTCTGTCCTTTATTGTGCCCATCTTTAAGAAATCTGTAGTCTTTCCCATTCTATTGTTTTCCTCTATTTCTTTGCATTGATCACTGAGGAAGGCTTTCTTATCTCTCCTTGCTATTCTTTGGAACTCTGCATTCAAATGGGTGTATCTTTCCTTTTCTCCTTTGCCTTTAGCTTCTCTTCTTTTCTCAGCAATTTGTAAGGCCTCCTCAGACAACCATTTTGCCTTTTTGCATTTCTTTTTCTTGGGGATGATCTTGATCGCTGCCTCCTGTACAATGTCACAAACCTCCGTCCATAGTTCTTCAGGCACTGTGGCAGCCCTTAACTCTCTCCTTAGTGTCTTTCACTAAACAGAAATCCTTAATTTTGTAACATTTTATTTTAGAGTAATTTCAGACTTGGAGAAAAGTTGCAAAATCCAACAAAGAATTCTGCTCTTTCCTTCAGCTGGATTCCTAAATTATAATACTTTGCCACATTCTCTGTGTTGGGTGTATGTATGTATTTTTTCCTAAACCATTTATGAGTAAGTTGTAGACATAATGTTCCTTTATTTCTAAGTACCCAATATGTTGTTTTCTAAAAACAAGGACTTTACTTACATAACCACAGTATAATTATCAAAATTGGGAAATAAACTTTGATATAGTAATATTATCTAGAGATTAGATACTAATTTATCCAAATGTTGCCATATATATCAACAATTTCCTTTATATAAAAAGAAAAAAATATGTTTGATTCAGGATCACACATTACATTCAGCTGACCTATCTCTTTAGCCTCCTTCAGTCTGAAGCAGTTCTGTAACCTTTCTATATCTTTCATGACCTTAACACTTTGAAAGAGTACAGAATATTCATTTTGAGAATGTCCCTCAGTTTGGGCTAGTCTGGTGTTTCCTTGTGATTAGATTCAGGCTGTGCATTTTTGGCAGGAATATCACAGAAGTGAGGCTGTACCTTCTCAGGACATCTTATCAGGAGGCATGTGATGTCAATTTGTCCCATTACTGGTGATGTTAACTTTGATTACTTGGTTAAGGTGGTGTCTGCCAGGTTTCTATGCTTTAAATTGCTATTTTCCCCTCTGTAATTAATAAGTATCTTGTGGAGAAGAAATACTTAATTTTTATATAATCAAAATTATCAATGTTTTGCAGCAGTGATTTGTTCTTTTGAAATGTTTTAGTCTTTCCCTACCACCCCTAGGTAACAGATTTTCTGCAACATTGTTTTTCTATTAATTGTATAGTTTTATTTTTCTTATTTATGTTGTGAATGGTCTAGAATTCACTATGTATGTATTGTATATGAACATGGTTTCACCTTTATATAATGAACTAGTTTTTCCAACATTACCTACCAAAGAACCTATCCTTTCTTCAATGATGATGATGCCACGTTTGTTGCATATTAACTGAAGCAACTTAACATGAACACATATTCTCATTTATATCATGTCACACACATGGGTCAGGTTCTCTATGCTAACACTAGCATACTGGTTTGATTACTGCAATCTTATAGTATGTCTTGGTATCTTGTAGGGTAAGCTGACCTCTCTTCTTTTTATATGTTGATTGCTAATTTTGAAACTTTTTTCTCTGTATATACATATATATATATAGGAGTAAATTTGTTACACTTTAGAAAATTCTCACAGATTTTAACTGGGATTGCATTGAATGTATACGTTAACTGGAGAAAAATGAACATTGTTATACATTTCTGGTTATTTGGATCACCTTCTGTGTCCTTTGAGCATTATAGTTTTCTTTATAGAAGTCTCATATGATCTTGTTAAATAAATTCCAGGATGCTTTATAATTGTTGTCATTGTGAAAGCATCTTTTTTATTGCATGTTCTACTTGGTTACAGCTGATATAGAGATAAGCTATTGATTTTTGAAGATTGATCTTATATCTAGCTACCTTACTGAATTCTCTCCCTAGCTGTAATGGTAAATTTTATGTATACATGTTTTACCAAATAAAATATGGTAAATTTTGTTGTATGTAAATTATACCTCAATTAACCTGACATAAAATATTAATTGGAACACTAATGGAGGCTAAAACTTGTAGGCAAGATCTTGATGAAGATCAGGAGAGTTACATAGAATCAAGCAATCACTACAAAAGTACTTATTTAATCACAAAAAGTAAAAAAAAAGAAAAATAGTAGCATTACAGTGAACAAATCTGGCAACATTATCTGTGATAATTCAGACAAAATCTGAAGGCAATCTACTAGAGAATTCCCTCTTGCTGGAGAGGTCAGCCTTTTTGTTCTATTCAGGCCTTCAACTGATTGGGTCAGGCCCACCTACATTATGGGCTTCCCTGGTAGCTCAGGTGGAAGAGAATCTGCCTGCAATGCAGGAGACCCTGGTTCAATTCCTGGATCGGGAAGATCCCCTGGAGAAAGGATAGGCTACCCATTCCAGTATTCTTGGGCTTCCCTGATGGCTCAGATGGTAGAGTCTGCCTGCATTGCGGGAGGCCTGGGTTCAGTCCCTGGGTTGGAAAGATCCCCTGGAGAAGGGAATGACTACCCCCCCGCCCCAGTACCCATTCCAGTATTCTGGCCTGGAGGATTCCATGGACAGAGGAACCTGGCAGGTGACAGTCCATGGGATCACAAAGAGTCAGACACGACTGAGTGATTAACACACACTACTTACTTATAGTTCACTAAATTTTTCTTCATTTTTTATTTTATATTGGAATATAGCTAATTAACAATGTTGTGGTTTCAGGTATAGAGCAAACTGATTCAGTTATATACATACATTTGTCTATTCTTTTCCAAATTATTTCCCCATTTAGGTTGTTACATAATATTGAGCAGAGTTCCCTGTGCTATACAATAGGTCCTTGTTGCTTATCCATTTTAAATATAGCAGTGTGTACATGTCCATTCCATACTCCCTAACTATCCCTTCCCTCTAGTAAGTTCATCACTAATTTAAATGTTAATCTCATCCAAACCCATTCTCCAAGTTGACATATGAACTGCCAGCTAAACACAATGTGTGATCTGGATTCAATGGGAGAAGGGAATATTTTGAAGGCCATTTTTACAACAATTAGTGAAATTAGAATATTGACTAGTTTAGACAATAGAACTGTTTTCAATGATAAAATTCCAGAATTTGACAATTATGCTATGTTTATGTAAGAGGGTGCCCTGTTCTTAAGAAAGATATATTGAACTATTTAGGTTAAGAAGCACAATGTGAAGAACCTATAGTTCAGAAAAATGCTAATCTTGAGATTTTTGTACACTTAAAAAAAATTATTTCCAAATCAGAAGTTAACAAACTAATGGTATGTCAATGTATGTTTGGTATCTTTCATAAGGAGAAGCATCTGCCACTGTCTTGTTTCCTAACCTCAAGAAATGGCTTGAGGTCCTATGGCTTCCTATGGCTTCCACCTAACCATAATACAACAAGAAATATTTTTTGAGGGAATACTAATGAACTAAGCCATCTTCCAGTTTGGATTTCAAACAGGGGCTGGGATTTTGGATATTAAGCTTGAGATAGGCTTTGCAGGTGGTTCAGTGGTAAAAGAATCTGCTTGCCAATGCAGGAGATGTGGGTTTGATCCCTGGGTTGGGAAGATCCCCTGGAGGAGGAAATGGCGACCTACTCCAGTATCCTTGCCTGGAGAATCCCATGGACACAGGAACCAGGCGGGCTACAGTTCACGGGGTCGTGAAGAGTCACACACGACTGAGCATGCACCACACAGGCAGGAAAAAACACTTTTTTCTACACGTAAGTCTCCTGGAACTCAAATATGAGTGTGTAGACGCTTCTGAGGTTTGAGAAAACACATCTACTGGCCCCAAACACAGGGAGGCAGCCCACAAGCATAAGATAACTAAGTTGAGCTTTGCAACAGTGACCTGGATGCAGAGCATTTTCTGAGATGCTTTCCCTTCAAATTTACCCTCTCCCCACCCCATACTACCACCCTCAATAAAGGTTGTTGGCACTTTTGGCCCTAAGCTGGGCAGTGTTCTCTTGACTTGGGGCAGGAGGAGGGGCAAGTTCAGTCCTCCATCCTGGGCCAGCTCAGAGCAAAAGCAAAAGCCTACAGGCTAGGTTGGTGGTAGCCAAGGAGAGCAGGTATTCTGGACAGGGACAGTCTGCTGGCAGCCCAGCGATGGCTTCACACAGAAATTAGAAGATAGGGTCAATTTCAGTAACAGAATTAGTAAATTTTCTCACGTTATCCCTCTAACTGAGTCAGCCAACATTTATTGGGCATTCTGAAGGAGATCAACCCTGGGATTTCTTTGGAAGGAATGATGCTAAAGCTGAAACTCCAGTACTTTGGCCACCTCATGCGAAGAGTTGACTCATTGGAAAAGACTCTGATGCTGGGAGGGATTGGGGGCAAAGAAGGACACTACATAATGATCAAAGCATCAATCCAAGAAGAAGATATAACAATTATAAATATATATACACCCAACATAGGAGCACCGCAATATGTAAGACAAATGCTAACAAGTATGAAAGGGGAAATTAACAATAACACAGTAATAGTGGGAGACTTTAATACCCCACTCACATCTATGGACAGATCAACCAAACAGAAAATTAACTCTGAGTGAACTCCGAGAGATGGTGATGAACAGGGAGGCCTGGCGTGCTGCGATTCATGGGGTCGCAAAGAGTCGGACACGACTGAGCGACTGAACTGAACTAAACTGAACTGTATGCCAGGGCCCGTGGTGGATACAGTGAGTCACTCCTAGAGGCTCTCATTGGCTCAAGAGGTGAATGTGAGCTATAGGTTCAACCACTTGACCTGTCCCATTCCCTGCCTGGCCCCGCTGGCTCCCACCTCTGCCCACTGGCTGGGCACAGGGTCTCCTGTTCTCCACCTGGTTCTCCACCTGTCCATTTACTTCTTGAGGTCAGCCAAGACTGATGGGAATTTTCAAAAGGAGGTATATTAAGAGATTTAGGAAATTTAAGTGAATATAAACTTACTGTGATAATTGTTTTGCAATATGTAAATATATCAAATCATTGTTTTGTAGGACTTCCCTAGCCTGGTGGCTCAGTGGTAAAGAATCTGACTCCCAATGCAGGAGACAATGGTCCAGTCCCTGGTCGGGGAGAATCCCATATGCTGTGGAGTAACTAAGCCCCTGCACTACAACTACTGAGGTGTGCGTGCCCTAGAGCCCCTGGTCCACAGCGAGAGACGCCACCCCAACAAGAAGCCCATGTACTGTGACAAAGAGTAGCCCCCCCACTTGCCACAACTAAAGAAAAGCCCCTGCAGCAATGAAGATGCAGCACAGCCAAAGATACATAAAATTATTTTTAAAAGATCATTGTTGTACCCCATCATTGGTATATGTCGCTATATCTCTATTTATTTACTTATTTTATTTGTGTGTGTGACTGTGTCGCGAGGCATGCAAGATCTTAGTTCCCTGACCAGGGATCAAATCCATGCCCCCTGCAGTGGAAGCACAGAGTCTCAACCACTGGACCTCTAGAGAAGTCTCTCAACTTTTTAAAAAATTCAAAATAAGAGATTTAGGGAAAATCAAAGAGAAATAAACCACAAAATAAACATTAATTTGTATTGTCTGTGGTAGCAACTGTATTGTCTATCACAGTAGTCTGTGGTCTGAGGGCAGACCATCTGAGTTCAACATTCTGGCTCAACTGCTTTATTAGCTTATCACGAACAAGTTACTTGTCTGCATTTCGTTTTCCTCACATGTAAGATAGTAATAGTACTTGTCTCGAGCTATTTTCATCATTAAAGGAGGCGACTGATTCATGCATAGTGCAGTACTCGGCCAATAGTAAGTGCTTGACAAATATTAACCTAGAGAAAACAACAACAGTGACAAAGCACTCCTACTTACCCTTTCCTTAGTTCTTCTGACTCCATTTTTTGGTGAGCTGACCCCCTGCTTCCTCTTCACTGCATAACTCCCACTTAGGATTCCACTTACATGGCTTCCCCGCTCAACCACCAGGTTAGTTGCTGCTCCTAAAAGCTCCCAACTAAAAGCTCTTATGATATCCCTGTAATGCAGCCCTCATCCTAGCCTATGGTAACTGTGTGTTTGCCTTCTTCACCAGAGTGTGAGCCTTCCAAGACAGAGGCTATGCCTTTGTAGCTCTCTATCCCCCAAGTCCTCCCCTACACCTGGCACACGGCAGAGCACTCAGGCTCCAAGCCATTCCCTGCCTAGAATCTCCTCCACCTCCTGAAACCGAGTTCTGGGACCCTCTGGGTCTGTGCTCCCCATTCTGGTCCTCAGCCACCTGCCATGCTGCAGCCCCTCTATCAGCATGCCTCCCAGCTGGGCCTCCTCCACAGAACCCCTCCACAGAACCCCCTCCTCTCCAGGGCCTGGCTGCCTGCACCCTTACCCCATCCTGCAAGACACTTTACACCTCTGGTTGAGCTGCAGACCCACTTCTCACTCCATTTGCCTCAGCTTAGACAGCCTCCCCCAGCAAGAGGATCTTAGGGCCAGCCCAGCTTCCCGGCAAAGCTTGGCGTCTTCGAGTGTTTTCTAGTCTCTGACAGAGATACCATCTTCCTTGGACACTGTTTTACAGTCAAGCTTTCCTCGGGAACCGAGGCAAGGACGTCTTTTTCCATTTTTGTGTGTTTGAGGACCCTTAATGACTATTCTGGAAGAAACACAAGCTGGAATCAAGATTGCCGGGAGAAATATCAATAACCTCAGATATGTAGATGACACTACCCTTATGGCAGAAAGTGAAGAGGAACTAAAAAGCCTCTTGATGAAAGTGAAAGTGGAGAGTGAAAAAGTTGGCTTAAAGCTCAACATTCAGAAAATGAAGATCATGGCATCTGGTCCCATCACTTCATGGGAAATAGATGGGAAAACAGCAGCAATAGTGTCAGACTTTATTTTTTGGGGCTCCAAAATCACTGCAGATGGTGACTGCAGCCATGAAATTAAAAGACACTTACTCCTTGGAAGGAAAGTTATGACCAACCTAGATAGCATATTCAAAAGCAGAGACATTACTAGAAGTTGGTGATGGACAGGGAGGCCTGGAGTGCTGCGATTCATGGGGTCACAAAGAGTCGGACACGACTGAGTGACTGAACTGAACTGAATGACTGTTCCCTGCAGCTTCGTGTTTGTACGTGTAGCCCTTGGCTTGTTCAGAAAGGGCAAAGCACAAAACACTCATGAGGAGGTGGTCACTTGCCTCGACTTCCATGGAGCCCTCAAGGTCAGGGCTGGCACTGCCTAGGAACCTGGAGTCCCTGGAGGGCCTGTCCACCCCACTCCCACCCCCACCATCTACCATTTCTCCCCAAGCCTGGTAGAGGAACATTCAACTCTGAATGAGGCTGGAAGAGGGTTCAGTAGAGAAGGGAGAAGAAAGGACATGCAGCCAGGGCTTAGACAGTGTGGAAAGAATAGGGCTGCAACTCTGCTGGAGCTCCCAGTGAGCTAGATCATTGTGATGTTGGCTATGCCTCCTGTATCATCCTTGTGCATTTCTACTCATGAAGTTCCCTGGGAAAAGGCTAAGCTGTATCCACTATGCTAAGTGGTTTGAGCCAGTAAAAGGCTTGAAGTGGGGGTTCAGTGCTCAAGAAGGCAGAGGATCCCCCCTGGGACCAGTGTGGAATAAGTGACTAGAATCAGGATAGAGTAAATAGGGAGGAGTGAGAATGCCGAGCTTAACTTGAAAGCCCACTCCCCACTGACTGTCCCCCACTCCCAGGTCTCCTCAAGCTCTCTTTGCAGAAGTTGAGTGTGGCCACTGCAAGAAAGTTTGCATGGGTGACACCAGACATGGTCACTTTCCCAGGGCTCTTGGGGCAAGATTTTATGGACTTTCCTAATCTTTTGCAGCATAACACTGTCAGTCCAGCTGATAACAAAAGAACCTGATTACAGGCCCCCGGGATGTTTTCTCCTGCAGGTGCTGCAGTGATGTGGTTGGGGTGGAGGTCATTTCTATGATGGGGCAGTCTACAGCCACCAGAAGGCTCTGCAGGTTGAAAGGCTTCGCTTCCAAGGTGGTGGGCAACTGAAGGTTCCTGGAAGTTATAGCCTGAGAGGGCAATCCACCAACCCTCCCCATCCCCAGAAAAAAGTGGGGGAGATGGCACTGCAGTGGTGGGAAGGTTGGCAACTGGAGGGGGAAGAATCGCTGCAGTGATGGGAATCCCTGCATGGAGTGGACTGAAGTGGTCACACTAGTTGAAGACACCTGCAGAATGGGGAAGTTTTCTGCAGTGATGAAGGAGCACTCTGTAAAGGAAAGGGTCGGGCTTTTGGGATGGGGGTCCTATGATGATGGCCCTGGGGTTCGCTGCAGTGATTAGGGTCTCTGCAGTGATGAAAAGTTGAGCCATTGTGGGGGTGAGGGGTGAAGAGGGTAGAGGTGGGATAATCGGGGTAGCGGGAGTTGCTGCATTGCTGGTTTGGGGGGGGCTGCAGATTGAGCCCTTCTGCTGCACCTGCAGAACGCCTCATTTCCTGAAGGACGGAAAGGGCGGGGCCTCAAAGGCCCGGGTCTCGCACTGATGCTGGGCTGTGCGGCGGCCGGGATGCGGCTCCCGCACTGCGGTGCCGGTCTGGCTGGAGCGGCCGGGGCTGGCGCGGAGGCGGTACCGCGCCCGAAGAGGGCGGGGAGCAGCAGCCCCGCCGCAGCGGCGGGCGGGGCCGAGACCGGCTGGAGGGGCGGCCTTCCGAGCGGGGGCGGGACCGGCAACCTTAGGGCCGACGCCCCTGTGCGGACCCAGAGCGGTCGCAGCGGGAGTCCAGAGCGGGCGCCCCGCAGGTGTCCAGACTGAAGGCAGCCCGGGGCGCAGAGGCAGCACCACCCACCCCAGTCCTGTCGTGTCGCCCAGAACTCCGCAGAGGACGCGACGGTGAGGCTGAGGCTGCCCGCGGGGAGGGGGACGATCCCTATACCCAGCCTGCAGCATCCCCTGACAGTTCGGCTGTGGGGGCAGCGTCCCCCCCTCAACCCCCATCCCAGATCAGTTCTACCAGGATGGGGAGAGGTGCCCTGGACAGATCCTACGGAATCCCCCGGTCACCTCTCCCGCTCTTGCCTTCGTAAGTCCCCTTCCTTTCCCTTCCCACTTTGTTCTTCCCAACCGAACCCCCTCCACTCCGGCCTGCAGCCCGTCTCAGCGCCCCTCTCAGTTGAGGCGCCAGAGAAAGACTGCAGCCCTTTGGTTCCCCATCCCACTCCGCCCCTGCTAACCTTTGCTGGGCTAGGTGCACCCAGAAGGATGCTGGCCCTTTAAACCCTTGCTTCCCACCCAGAGCATCTCCGTCTCTCCACCCGCGCCACTTCCAACAGCTGGCAGCCGCGGGGAGCCCCGGGGGGCTGGCAGGTACTGGGGTGGCGGTGAGGCCCGGGAGGGGGTAATGGAACATCTGTGACACCCCACTTCCCCCACCCGCGCCGCCCCTCCAGGAGCCGGTGAAGGGACTGCTGGGCGCCCGGAGCTCCAGTTAAACATTAACCCTCCGCTCCCCGGTCCCCGTGCTGCCTGCAGCTGCGCTCCTCCCGGGCTTCCCAGGTAACCGGCGAGGATGCCCATCTCGCCACCACCCCCACCCCCCATCCCCGGTCTCTCTCCCTTCGCCACCTGTCCGCCAGGTCGAGCCCCAGGGCTCAGCCTCGCGCCCCCTGCAGGTCCTTGTCCCCGCGCCGGAGTTAAAAATCTCCCCGCCGGTTTTCAGGAGGGTGGGGCCCGGCGCCCCGAACTCACCCTGCGCACCCCTCATAGAGCGCCCCCTCCCCCAAAGGCACCATGCCCGGCCTGTACTGCCCCTCCAGCTGGACGCCGCTGCCCCTCACGGACTCCTGGGTCCGGGCCTGCGCCAACGGACCCTGCCTCAGCCTGCGGGCCCGGCTCACCTACCACAACCCGCAGCCGCAGCCGGTGGACGGTGAGGCCCGGGCCGGGGGCGTGGGGTGGTGGACAGCGCCGGCCTGGCAAGGTCCAACATCGCCTGTGCCCTCATCCCGCCCCAGGCGTGTTCGTGTATCCGCTGGCGGAGGCTGAAGTGGTTTCGGGCTTCGAGGCGGAGGCCGCGGGA
The DNA here is from genome assembly GCA_006410635.1 of Cephalophus harveyi. Classification (NCBI taxonomy): domain Eukaryota; kingdom Metazoa; phylum Chordata; class Mammalia; order Artiodactyla; family Bovidae; genus Cephalophus; species Cephalophus harveyi. The sequence goes on along the minus strand of SJYT01027781.1, from coordinate 251,101 downwards.
CGGCGCGTCTCCTTCCAGCTGCAGAGTCGGCGCCGCTCGCAGGCCGCCTGCTGCAGCGCTCTAGGCCCCGCGCTGGGGGCCTCAACGCCCCGCCGCTGCGCGCAGGGTGAGTCCCGGGCGCTCCCTGCCCCATCTCCTGAAAGCAGACGCACTGTGCATCCCACCCCTTTGCAAGCACCCGCTCTGCATCCCACCCCTCCCTGTCCCGTCCCCCGCCCCTCTCCCCGTCACTGTTTTTTCATTCATTGATTCACCCTTTCATTCGACCATAGAGAACTGGGCCCCCGACGCTGACCAGGTGCTGGTGGGATGTGAACCAAGCCTGATCCGAGGCTTGCAGCCAGGTGGACAGACACAGCAAGCAGTCCATAAGGCTCTCCCCTCTGGAGCTTTAGCTCCGGGGCCTGGGACGGTGTTTTGGTCATCTCTGAGTCCCAGCATCTCTCAAAAAAAGTGACCCAAAGGGTCTCAGAGAGTGCTGGGTGAGGAGATAGAAGCCCTCCCCTCTGCTAGGATTCCTGGCTCACACTCCATTCTTTTATTTATTTGTGCGTTCACTTGATTCCTACACATGGGGTTTACCATCTGGGTAAGAAGAGGGACAGAATGCAGTGGTGTTGAGAGCTGGCACAAGCTGAGCAGGTAGCTGGAGGATAAAGGGAACTCTGGGCTGAGGCCTCGGGAATATTTCAGAGAAGGTGAAGCCAGCATTTGACTGAAAGGAAGGGTGGGATGTAGTAGGAAGGTTGAGAGGAGAGAAAAAAGGCACTCTACTCAGGGGCAACGGTGTAAGCAAAGGTTCAGAAGCAAGTTATACAGGGTAATGGTGATAAAATGCCTCATGTTTATAGTGATTCACGGTTTCAGTCACTGGTGTCACCTCCTTTGAATCCAGAGAGGTATGTAATGCAAGTGTTGTTCTCCTTCCCCCTCTAACAGATGACAAGAGTAACAGCAACAGCCTTTTACATATTGGGTGCTTCCCGTATATTGTCTCATTCATTCCTCACCACAGTCATATAATTATGACCCCCATTTTATAAATGAGGAAACCAAGCCTCCTCTAAACAAGAGAGTTACTAAACAAAAGACAGAATCAGAAGTCACAGAGCAGAGACTCAAAACCTGACACTGTGTTCTCTTCACTGTATCAGGCTGTCCCAAGCCTCAGATGCTGGAGATAGAAGCCCCTTTCTTCCTTCTTACCTTCATTTCTTCCTTCCATTTTTTTCTCCCCTTCATCTATTCAGCAAGTATTTTTCAGAAGAATGGGTAAATGATCATCCTGGGGAAATGAGGCCCAGGAGGGCTGTAAAGGTAGGCTGGGGCCCGACCCTGTAGGGTTTTGACTGCCACCTTAGACACCTGGCCATATTCCCTTCAGCAGCAGCGGTGCTGCCCATGATATCACCAGTCCCCAAACAAACCCCTTGGTCTAAGTAAAATGGAATACTTGGTATGCAAATGTCCTCTAGCCAGCTTCCAAATAGATTACTGTTCCTGAATTCCTCTTGGGCAGAAAATTCTGGAACTACAAAAAAAAAAAAAATTCTGGAGCCACAGCTAGTGGGCAGTGGGGAGTCCTCAACCCTCAACCATTCATGCGCAGGGTATTTGTGAGCAGGAAGGGTCCCAGGCAATGGGAGATGTCAATAAGCATCCTTTAGGGAAATGAGGCCTACGGGTTGAACAGGCTGGAGCAGGTAAAGAAAGAGAGGCAGAGGGTATGGGTCCCACAGGACCTTGGGGGTGGTGTGGACATCCCCCTTCTCCTCAGCTCTCCATTAGCAGTGATGTCACTTCTGCCTTTCCTGATGACAGCCAGATCCTTCTGCCATCAACTTGCCTCTCCTTCTACCACCATTCATCTCACGCCTCCATCTTACATCACCAATGCATTAGCCCAGCATCCTTCCAACCTCACAAATTTCTCCTTGCCCAAGCTCCCTGACTCTGTGCCTGCTCCCACCCTGTATTCCCCCATCTCCTCTGCTTCCAGCCCCCTCTGATCCCTTTCCTCACTCATAGGTCATCTTGTCTTGGATCTGGCCCAGGCCCGGTCCACGCTGGTGCTGCCCACAGGCCTCATCGCCGCGGCCGGCACCATGACAGTGACCCTGCGGAGCAGCCGGGAGCTGCCCTCCAGGCCTGACGGGGTGCTGCGCGTGGCTCTGCCCACTGTGCTCACCCCTCTGGCCCCGCCAGGCCCACCGGGGCCCCCCAGGCCTCCGGGGCTCTGTGACGACAGGTTGGGCCTATGGTGATTCCCTTCGTCCCTCCCTCGGCTTCTCTGGGTCTAGTGCGGGTGAGGGGGCCTTGGCGGGGTGTCCCGGGGGATTGGCAGGGTGGGAAAGGGCTGAAGCCAGTCAGCCAGAGGGGCTAGGGACCCTGGTAGCGGCCGAGTGACCCTCCTCATGTTCCTTTCCAGCCCCACCAGCTGCTTTGGAGTGAGCAGCCCTCAGGGTGAAGGGCCAGCCTGGGAGGAGTCAGCTGCTCCTCAGGACGTGTTCTTGGGCCCTGCCCGTTGCCCTGCCCCGTATACCTTCTCTTTTGAGATGCTGGTGACTGGGCCGTGCCTGCTGGCAGGTGGGTATCCCTCCCAGTGTAGGTGACTGGGAAACAACTCAAGGCTCAGGGATGGGAGGAACACAGTACAAAGGTGGGGACCTAAGACCTAGGAACCTCCAGTCTCCCAATGGGATCATCTGCTGGCTACTTCCACGCAACACTCACACCTGTAGCTTTAACGATGTTATTTCTTTACATTCCACTCCACTCACCAGTGAGAAGAGTGATGCTTACAATGAGACCAGTCCAAGTGATGAAGTTGAGTTTCCTTGTGCAAAAGGTGGAGGAGGATGTTAAATCAGCAGTTGGTTGATATAGAACTGTTTGACCAGCCAGGAACACACCTGGGATTTCCCTTCCCAGTCCGTGAAAGCAGGCAAACCGCCCTTGTCTACCCTATAGATTGGACTCTGAGAGCTGAGCTGAATCAGTCATGATCCTGCCCCCCATTATTGTCTGGGAAGGTGATATTAGTGCTCTTGGGACTGGCTTAGGATGGCGTGATCATCACCTCTTCCTGCTTCTAACTCCCTCAGGACTGGAGAGCCCCTCTCATGCTCTTCGGGCTGATGCCCCACCTCATGCCAGCTCTGCAGCCACCATCTGTGTCACACTGGCAGAGGGCCACCGCTGTGACCGGGCCTTGGAGATCCTGCTGCACCCCAGTGGTGAGAGACTGGGGCACATGGTGGGCTAGTGCTGCCTGCTTCAGCAGCCCCTGGGGAGCATTTTTCAAAGATTTCTGGGCCCAAAGCCAAACAATTGAGTCATTGGTGAGGGTGGGCCCAGCAGTGCAGGGAGGCTGAGCCTGCAAAGTTCTCCCAGGATGGTGGGGCTGACTGCTTGGGGATCTAAAGACGGGAGCTTCCCTGACAGAGCTGTATCCCCTCCTCCCCAGAGCCCCACCAGCCCCACCTGATGCTGGAGGCTGGCAGTCTGAGCTCAGCAGAGTATGAGGCCCGGGTGAGAGCCCGTCGGGATTTCCAGAGGCTGCTGCGAAGGGACAGTGATGGGGACCGGCAGGTATAATGGCCTAGGGTCCTGGCCTCACCTCTGGCTGCATTAATGCAGGAGGAACAGGGGAGCAGGCTTAGGTTGGGATGGGCAGGAGGCCTCTACTCTCAGTGGGAGCTCTCAGTAGCTGCTACCACTGAGACAGGCTGATGAGTACTATCACAGCAGGCCCATGCAAGTCTCCCTGGAACGTGTCTCAGAGGATGGGGCACAGGACTGACAAAGGCAGAGGACAGCCATCTGCCTCTGCCGTTGCCTTTATTCAGATGACACAAAAGGGTGCCCCGTCTGGGTGGATTGCATGGACAAAGGTCCCAGGGCTAAGTCCTGCTGCCAGCCCAGGTGGGAATTTCAGGAAGCCTGGCCCAGGATGACTCGGGGCTCTTGTGCTCAGGTGTGCTTCCTGCAGCGACGCTTCCACAAGGACATCCTGCTGAACCCCGTGCTGGTGCTGAGCTTCTGCCCAGACCTGAGCTCCAAGCCCGGACACCTGGGCACAGCTACACGGGAGCTCCTCTTCCTGCTGGATGGCAGCAGTGTGGCACACAAGGCCTGTGGGGCAGGGTGTGGGTGGGCTGGGGGTTGGGCGAGGCAGTGGGTCTAGGTGGGCTGGGGGCTGCCTCTCAAAGACACACACACACACACCTACCTCTCTCCTTCTCATACTCAAACACATATGTTTCTCCCAGATTACAAGACCCACCTCTCATACATAAATTTACACTAGGTCACACCCAATCCCAAACCCCAGGGTTCACATGCACCTCCATGGTCACATGCTCAAATGTCTCTCACAGGAACTCAGAGTCTCTTTTGCACGCTGGGGTCTCTCTCACAGTCACACACAGGGTCTTGCCCAGATTCCCTCATCTGGCCCCTCATCCCTTGTTGATCTTGGTGCCAGTGGGGCCTGCCTCACCCTGTCCTCCCTGGCCCTCCCCAGGATGCCATCGTTTTGGCTGTGAAGTCACTCCCGCCCCAGACTCTTATCAACCTTGCCATGTTTGGCATCTCGGTGCAGCCCCTCTTCCCAGAGAGCCGGCCTTGCAGTGATGTGAGTGTGACCTAGGGATTTGGGGGTCAGTAGAGACATCTCAGGGGCTTCCCAGGTGGCACAGTGGTCAAGAATCCACCTGCGAATGCAGGAGATGCAAGGGACACAAGTTGGATCTCTGGGTTGAAGAGATCCCCTGGAGGAGGAAATGGCAACCCACTCTAATATTCTTGCCTGGGAAATCCCATGGACAGAGGAGCCTGGCAGGCTACAGTCCACAGGGTTCGCAAAGAGTTGGAAACACCTGAGTAACTGGGTGTGCACACACAGAGTCCTCCCAGCCCGGTGTGCCCAGCCCAAGCCTTCTTCCCCCAGGAAGCTGTGCAGCTGATCTGTGAGAGCGTTGAGACGCTACAGGCTGTGGACGGCACCCCAGACGTGTGGGCTGCTCTGGACTGGGCCCTGGGGCAGCCCCAGCAAAGGGCCCACCCTAGGCAGCTTTTCCTGCTCACCGCTGCCTCACCCATGGCTGCTGTGACCCACCAGACCCTGGAGCTCATGAGGTGGCATAGAGGAGCAGCCAGGTAGGATGGAGTGGGCAGAGCCAGGCTCCTGAGATTGGCCCCCCAAAGAGGGCTGCCGAGGCCACAGCTGCTCCCCTTCTCTTGTCAGGTGCTTCTCCTTTGGCTTGGGGTGTGCCTGCCGCCAGCTGCTCCAGGGTCTGTCTGCTCTCAGCAGGGGCCAAGCCTACTTCCTGAGACCTGGGGAAAGGCTGCAGCCCATGGTGAGCTTGAGCCTGGGCCCTGCTCCCTTCTCCTCAGGGTCCTCCCAAGTGGCACTGAGTCTGAAACAGATCCTGGTCAGGTTGTGAGGTCTCCAGGGACCCTGCTGTGGGGTGCTGCAGGAGGCCAAAGGTGCGGGGGACATGGCCTCTAACTACTCCCCAAATCTTGTCCTAAGTTTTGTCCTGGTACTGAGCCATATTTTAGAAAAGCCTTGCCCCATCCACATGGCACAGGCCAGGATAGTTCACACCAAGCTTTGAGGACTGAGCACTCTGTCTCCTTGCTTGTTCCCACCCCCTTCCTCTTGACCCAGCCTGACCCTGCCCTGCTTGCCTCAGCAAGGCGCTGGGCAGATAGTGGCAGCAGAAGGGTGGCCTCCCCACTCCACTGGCTGTGTGGCACCTCTTTCTCTCCCGCGGGCTCCCTCTGGTCATTCCTCACAGCTGGTGCAGGCCCTGAGGAAGGCACTGGAGCCCGCGCTGAGTGACATCTCTGTGGACTGGTTTGTTCCGGATGCAGTGGAGGCCCTGCTGACACCCCGGGAGATCCCCGCGCTCTATCCTGGGGACCAGCTTCTTGGTTACTGCTCACTCTTCAGGGTGGACGGCTTCCGGTCCCAACCCCTGGGGGTAGGCCTGGGTTGGGGGGCGGTGGGAGGTGGGCCTGGGATGGCTGAAGCCTCTGTGTCTCTTCAAAACCCATTTCCTCTTCCCAGTGCTTTTCTCTGCCAAACTCATCTACTGCTACCCCCTAGACTTCCCCAGGGACCAAACTGGGTCCCTCAGGTGACTGCAGCCTGCCTCCCTCATAAGATCTCCCACTGAGCTGTCCCTACAGAGTGATGCCTTTGGTCACCGAAGCACACAGAGAGCAGCACCAGCATTAGCTTTGAGGTTTTTGTTGAAACCTGCTCACTGTTTCACACGGTGCCCTACAAAAAGCAACATCTAGATTATTTCCTGTAACACTCAGGGCCACACAGAGCATCGTCTTGATGAAATCTCAGATCCCAATTCTGCTGTGTACTGACCATTTGATTTGGGGCAAGTCAGTCAACCTCTCTGAGCCCCTTACACTGACTTTTTTCATAGGGGTGTTTTAATTAGAAATTCATGACTTGCACGCTGTTGGTAGGATACTTGACACCGAGGTGGAGTTGGATACACGAGTTATTTTTATTAGGAAAAGCTTTATCTCTCCTGAAGAACCAAGCATGCTAGCTCCTTTTTGATTGGGAGAGCTGTAAAATGGACTGTTTGCCTTTTCCCCTGGCTGCCAGGAAGCTCAGGGCCAAACCTGAAGCCCAGTTATAGCAGCTCTAGTAACGCTGTGGTCAGCATATATGTTTCCTCCTTTCTTAGTACTGGGTTTTCATTTCTGCTTTATAATCTTCATTGCCTCTTGCAGTGAGCCATCTTAAATCCTGTTTGGAAAAAGATAGAGTGTATAACTATAAGCAGTTTTTTTTCTCCTCCATGTCTATCCCTCTCCAGGGCCAAGAGCCTGGCTGGCAGAGCTTGGGCGGCTCGGTGTTCCCATCCCCAGAGGAAGCACCATCTGCCACCAGCCCTGGCACTGAGCCCACTGGCACCTCAGAGCCACTGGGAACAGGCACTGTGTCAGCAGAGCTGTCCAGCCCGTGGGCTGCTGGGGACTCAGAGCGGAGTGAGTGCCTGGGGGGGTGTGTGTGTTAGAGGGGAAGTGGGCGGTGGAGAGGCCAGGGCTGGGATCTGCTCTGCCTCTCCATAGGTACCGATGCTCTGACAGACCCAGCCACGGACCCCGGACCTAATCCCTCTTCTGACACAGCCATATGGCACCGCATCTTCCAGTCCTCGTACATCCGGGAGCAGTATGTGCTCACCCACTGCTCTGCCAGCCCAGAGCCAGGCCCAGGCTCCACAGGCAGCAGCGCATCCCCTGTCTCCCAGGGCCCGGGCTCCCCTGAGGGCAACACTCCCCTGGATCCCCCTTCTCAGCAGGGCTGCCGAAGCCTCGCCTGGGGAGAATCTGCCAGCTCCCGCTCCTGTCCCCTGCCTCCATCCCCACTGGCTCCAGTCAAGGTGAGATTCCATCCACATCCCACCATGTATCCAGCAAACGTTTATTGACCATTGGCTGTATGCCATAGATTGTGCAGTGGTTACTATTAAGTCACCTAGGGATTTGGGGGTCAGTAGAGACATCTCAGGGGCTTCCCAGGTGGCACAGTGGTCAAGAATCCACCTGCGAATGCAGGAGATGCAAGGGACACAAGTTGGATCTCTGGGTTGAAGAGATCCCCTGGAGGAGGAAATGGCAACCCACTCTAATATTCTTGCCTGGGAAATCCCATGGACAGAGGAGCCTGGCAGGCTACAGTCCACAGGGTTCGCAAAGAGTTGGAAACACCTGAGTAACTGGGTGTGCACACACAGAGTCCTCCCAGCCCGGTGTGCCCAGCCCAAGCCTTCTTCCCCCAGGAAGCTGTGCAGCTGATCTGTGAGAGCGTTGAGACGCTACAGGCTGTGGACGGCACCCCAGACGTGTGGGCTGCTCTGGACTGGGCCCTGGGGCAGCCCCAGCAAAGGGCCCACCCTAGGCAGCTTTTCCTGCTCACCGCTGCCTCACCCATGGCTGCTGTGACCCACCAGACCCTGGAGCTCATGAGGTGGCATAGAGGGGCAGCCAGGTAGGATGGAGTGGGCAGAGCCAGGCTCCTGAGATTGGCCCCCCAAAGAGGGCTGCCGAGGCCACAGCTGCTCCCCTTCTCTTGTCAGGTGCTTCTCCTTTGGTTTGGGGCGTGCCTGCCGCCAGCTGCTCCAGGGTCTGTCTGCTCTCAGCAGGGGCCAAGCCTACTTCCTGAGACCTGGGGAAAGGCTGCAGCCCATGGTGAGCTTGAGCCTGGGCCCTGCTCCCTTCTCCTCAGGGTCCTCCCAAGTGGCACTGAGTCTGAAACAGATCCTGGTCAGGTTGTGAGGTCTCCAGGGACCCTGCTGTGGGGTGCTGCAGGAGGCCAAAGGTGCGGGGGACATGGCCTCTAACTACTCCCCAAATCTTGTCCTAAGTTTTGTCCTGGTACTGAGCCATATTTTAGAAAAGCCTTGCCCCATCCACATGGCACAGGCCAGGATAGTTCACACCAAGCTTTGAGGACTGAGCACTCTGTCTCCTTGCTTGTTCCCACCCCCTTCCTCTTGACCCAGCCTGACCCTGCCCTGCTTGCCTCAGCAAGGCGCTGGGCAGATAGTGGCAGCAGAAGGGTGGCCTCCCCACTCCACTGGCTGTGTGGCACCTCTTTCTCTCCCGCGGGCTCCCTCTGGTCATTCCTCACAGCTGGTGCAGGCCCTGAGGAAGGCACTGGAGCCCGCGCTGAGTGACATCTCTGTGGACTGGTTTGTTCCGGATGCAGTGGAGGCCCTGCTGACACCCCGGGAGATCCCCGCGCTCTATCCTGGGGACCAGCTTCTTGGTTACTGCTCACTCTTCAGGGTGGACGGCTTCCGGTCCCAACCCCTGGGGGTAGGCCTGGGTTGGGGGGCGGTGGGAGGTGGGCCTGGGATGGCTGAAGCCTCTGTGTCTCTTCAAAACCCATTTCCTCTTCCCAGTGCTTTTCTCTGCCAAACTCATCTACTGCTACCCCCTAGACTTCCCCAGGGACCAAACTGGGTCCCTCAGGTGACTGCAGCCTGCCTCCCTCATAAGATCTCCCACTGAGCTGTCCCTACAGAGTGATGCCTTTGGTCACCGAAGCACACAGAGAGCAGCACCAGCATTAGCTTTGAGGTTTTTGTTGAAACCTGCTCACTGTTTCACACGGTGCCCTACAAAAAGCAACATCTAGATTATTTCCTGTAACACTCAGGGCCACACAGAGCATCGTCTTGATGAAATCTCAGATCCCAATTCTGCTGTGTACTGACCATTTGATTTGGGGCAAGTCAGTCAACCTCTCTGAGCCCCTTACACTGACTTTTTTCATAGGGGTGTTTTAATTAGAAATTCATGACTTGCACGCTGTTGGTAGGATACTTGACACCGAGGTGGAGTTGGATACACGAGTTATTTTTATTAGGAAAAGCTTTATCTCTCCTGAAGAACCAAGCATGCTAGCTCCTTTTTGATTGGGAGAGCTGTAAAATGGACTGTTTGCCTTTTCCCCTGGCTGCCAGGAAGCTCAGGGCCAAACCTGAAGCCCAGTTATAGCAGCTCTAGTAACGCTGTGGTCAGCATATATGTTTCCTCCTTTCTTAGTACTGGGTTTTCATTTCTGCTTTATAATCTTCATTGCCTCTTGCAGTGAGCCATCTTAAATCCTGTTTGGAAAAAGATAGAGTGTATAACTATAAGCAGTTTTTTTTCTCCTCCATGTCTATCCCTCTCCAGGGCCAAGAGCCTGGCTGGCAGAGCTTGGGCGGCTCGGTGTTCCCATCCCCAGAGGAAGCACCATCTGCCACCAGCCCTGGCACTGAGCCCACTGGCACCTCAGAGCCACTGGGAACAGGCACTGTGTCAGCAGAGCTGTCCAGCCCGTGGGCTGCTGGGGACTCAGAGCGGAGTGAGTGCCTGGGGGGGTGTGTGTGTTAGAGGGGAAGTGGGCGGTGGAGAGGCCAGGGCTGGGATCTGCTCTGCCTCTCCATAGGTACTGATGCTCTGACAGACCCAGCCACGGACCCCGGACCTAATCCCTCTTCTGACACAGCCATATGGCACCGCATCTTCCAGTCCTCGTACATCCGGGAGCAGTATGTGCTCACCCACTGCTCTGCCAGCCCAGAGCCAGGCCCAGGCTCCACAGGCAGCAGCGCATCCCCTGTCTCCCAGGGCCCGGGCTCCCCTGAGGGCAACACTCCCCTGGATCCCCCTTCTCAGCAGGGCTGCCGAAGCCTCGCCTGGGGAGAATCTGCCAGCTCCCGCTCCTGTCCCCTGCCTCCATCCCCACTGGCTCCAGTCAAGGTGAGATTCCATCCACATCCCACCATGTATCCAGCAAACGTTTATTGACCATTGGCTGTATGCCATAGATTGTGCAGTGGTTACTATTAAGTCTACTTGAAAAATCAGGTAATGATGATACCATGCGACACATGTTGACAAGCACAGAAGTGTGACATTATGGGGGTTCAGAGTCAAGGTGACTATCCCTGTCTGAGGGAGTCGGGAAAAGCAAGAGCCTCCTCTGGAAGAATAAGAAGTCAATCAGGCAGAAAGAGAAAAGAGTAAAAACAGACAAGCCCATGAGTAAAATGGGCTTGTGAGATGACACAGGGAAGGGGGCCAAGGGCCAGAAGGAGCCTGGCCTCACCCCTAAGGGTGGTGAGCAGCCATCTAGGGTTTCAGACAAAAGGGCATGTGGCTAGTTGTGTATGTATATCTGATCAAGCCAGGAGCTCTGCACTCCTTGACCAGCGGACTCCACTTCTCAGGTGCAGACTGGGGCTTTGAGTGCTGAGGTGCTGGGCCGTCGACGCAGAGTGGCTCTGGCTGGCCGAAGCCTCTCATCCCCCCAGGGCCGGGTGAACCCAGTCCCTGGACGCCCCCGGCACCCCTCTCTAGGTGTAGCACCCGATGGGCCAGGCCCTGAGCCAGGGCAGCAGCTGGGACAGGGCCTGGATGACTCAGGTAAGGGTTACGGGGGAGCTGCGTTCTGTCACCCAGGAGTCTGTGGGGAGGTGGAACCCGGGGCACCACGTGGCCCCTGCTCCTACCATTGTTTCTCCCCAGGAAACCTCCTCTCCCCAGCCCCCATGGACTGGGACATGTTGATGGAACCACCCTTCTTGTTCACCGCTATTCCCCTCAATGGGGAGTTGGCCCCTCCAGCAGTAGCACAGCCTCCCCAGGCTCCACGCTGCCATGTGGTGATCCGGGCCTTGTGTGGGGAGCAGCCCATGTGCTGGGAGGTGGGTGTTGGGTTGGAGACGCTGTGGGGGCCTCAGGATGATGGCTCACTGCCTCCATCACCCCCCGAAAGAGATAATGCTTGGGACCAAGCACTCCATCGACTGACAGCAGCTTCTGTGGTTCGGGACAATGAGCAGCTGGCTCTTCGAAGAGGGGGTGAGACCAGGGCTGACCGGGGTGAGTTCCTGGTGGGCGCAGTCAGGGCTCAAGGAAACCATACGGGGCAGAGACTGGCAGAGGCATAGGCCTGTATGATACCTCACCTTGCTCACAAATGATTTGAGGCAGCTCACCCACATTATCAAGAAAAAAAATTTAAGCAGGATAATTTTGGGGGTGGGGATAATAAAAGGAAACAGAAAATGAGGTTATATTAAAGATATACACTATGAGATTATGTACCCTTGCAAGCAGGGGACCCAAAACTGGCCAAGTTTCCCAGCAGCCAACAGAGAGGGAATTTCATCTTGTAATGATTCACAGTGCCCATAATGTAAAAACAAATCTCTCATTTAGGAAGATGATTAAAGTTAAAATGTCAGTTCTTCAGTTGCACTAGCCATGCTTCATATGGTTAGTGGAAACTCTAAGGAATAATACATACTGGATCCAGTGGCTACACTGGATCACACAGATGCAGAATATTTCCATCATTACAGAAAATTCTACAGGGCAGTGCTGAAATGAGTGGATGGAAAAGGCACCACTCAATGCTTCCTCGGGGTTGTGTCCAGAATGTTGCACTTGTGGGTGGCCAGGGAGCCTAGTCTTGCTAATACAAGGTGGTTGAGCATTTAGCCTAACCGCTTCTTGTCAAAGTGAGGAGTCTGAGCTGGCCCCAAGAAGGAACTCCATTCTGTTCAAAAGTGGACAGAGGGCTGGGAAATCCCTGGCGGGCCAGTGATTAGGACTCCACGCTTTCACTGCCAGGGCAAGGTTTGATCTCTGGTTAGGGAACTAAGATTCCACAAGCCTCAAGGTGCTGCCAAAAAAAAAAGGACAAAGGAAGAAACCAGGGCATTATGGGAGCAGAGGGTTTTTTTCTGTGAATCTCTTTGTAGAGAGTGGGTGGTGGGCGTGCACCCCCTCCCAGCCCACATGCTGCTGCCTGGTTTCGTAGGTCACGCCCGGAGGTCCTGGCTCCGAGCCCTTCAAACGAGTAAGGTCAGCTCTGCCCCTTCTCGCTTCACCTGTCCTGTAGCAGTGGACGCTACCACCAGGGAGGTCCTACCCTCAGCCGTGCAGGTGCAGAGCTCAGGTAAGCAAGGTCTGTCCCAGGTGGCCTCTCAGGAGCCAGTTCTCACCTCACTGGCCACCCTCCCAAACTTCTCCCTATCTTCTGTGCCCATACAGAGCCAGCTGAACCTGCCTGTACCCCTCCTATCTCTCAAAGCCATGTAGATGCAGCTCCTTTCCCCACAGCTGTCCACTCTAAAGGTAACACTCACATTTGAGGAAACGGAGTAGGGAGCAGCAGGCTTAGGGACCACCACTGAATGGCTCCAGTCAGGACTGAAGGGAGACTCTCTGGCAGGTGGCTGGGACCTGGACCAAACTGGCAACTCCAGTTCTGCTTTGGGGGACCATGCAGCCCCCATAGGAGGGTCTCATCGCCCGCTTCCCCGGCCTCCCTCTCGGATCAGCCTGGGTCGCTGGAAGTCCAGAGGCCCAGAGAGCCACAGACTCTGCAGCCCCAACACGGGCCAAGTCAATGACAGCAACAGTGAAGGCAGCGGCCATGACTACCTGCCCTTGGTGAGGACTCGGGAGGTGGAGGGTGGCGCTGCCAGGGCCAGGGCACTGTCTCAGCTCGCTTCTCCCCCCACCTCCTCTCTCCTCAGGTGCGCTTGCAGGAGGCGCCCGGCTCCTTCCGCCTGGATGCTCTGTTCTGTGCAGCGGTGCGCATCTCGCAGGAGCGCCTGTGCCGCGCCTCGCCCTTTGCCGTGCACCGGGCCAGCCTCAGCCCCACCTCGGCCTCCTCTCCCTGGGCACTTCTAGCCCCCAGTGTTGGCCAGGATGGCAGCGCCACAGCCTCTTGCAGCCCGTCCCCTAGCTCGGGTTCCGAGGGTCCGGGCCAGGTGGACAGTGGGCGGGGATCAGACACTGAGGCCTCAGAGGGGTCGGAAGGGCCTGGTGGCGCTGACCTGCGGGGCCGGACTTGGGCCACGGCTGTGGCGCTTGCATGGCTGGAGCACCGCTGTGCGGGGGCCATCGGCGAGTGGGAACTGGCAGCTGCGAAGGCTGACTGTTGGCTGCGGGCGCAGCACCTGCCCGATGGCCTGGACCTGGCCACCCTCAAGGCTGCAGCCCGTGGTCTCTTCCTGCTGCTGCGTCACTGGGACCAGAACCTGCAGCTCCACCTGCTGTGCTACAGCCCCGCAAACATGTGAAGGTCACCCACTGCTCCGGCTGGCACCACCCCCAACCAATTCAAAGTCACTGCCACCCAGAACCGGTCTCTCGGTGCTGGGAAGGGGTGGGCTGGCGACAGCCTGTCCCCACTGCTTCTCATTCCCTCCACAGAATCCTCCTGCCCCCACAAAAAGTGCCTGCCTGTGCTCTCTCTTGCCCCTCCCACCCCCTGCCCCTTTCCCTCTGAGCTCTGTGCAGTTGCAGCAGGAGGGGAGAGAGCCACAGCCCCCAGATCCTATGCAATAAAGTGCCTCTTGGGACTGTCTTAAAGAGTTCTTTATCTGCCACGTGCCTGTCTCTTACAGCTCGGTCCAGGCACCTCCATGGAGGCTGCAGAGACTTGGTTTATTGGGAAGGGCAGAGTCCATCCCCTGTCTCTTATACACATCTAGATGACTGTTCAAAAGTGGACAGAGGGCTGGGAAATCCCTGGCGGGCCAGTGATTAGGACTCCACGCTTTCACTGCCAGGGCAAGGTTTGATCTCTGGTTAGGGAACTAAGATTCCACAAGCCTCAAGGTGCTGCCAAAAAAAAAAGGACAAAGGAAGAAACCAGGGCATTATGGGAGCAGAGGGTTTTTTTCTGTGAATCTCTTTGTAGAGAGTGGGTGGTGGGCGTGCACCCCCTCCCAGCCCACATGCTGCTGCCTGGTTTCGTAGGTCACGCCCGGAGGTCCTGGCTCCGAGCCCTTCAAACGAGTAAGGTCAGCTCTGCCCCTTCTCGCTTCACCTGTCCTGTAGCAGTGGACGCTACCACCAGGGAGGTCCTACCCTCAGCCGTGCAGGTGCAGAGCTCAGGTAAGCAAGGTCTGTCCCAGGTGGCCTCCCAGGAGCCAGTTCTCACCTCACTGGCCACCCTCCCAAACTTCTCCCTATCTTCTGTGCCCATACAGAGCCAGCTGAACCTGCCTGTACCCCTCCTATCTCTCAAAGCCATGTAGATGCAGCTCCTTTCCCCACAGCTGTCCACTCTAAAGGTAACACTCACATTTGAGGAAACGGAGTAGGGAGCAGCAGGCTTAGGGACCACCACTGAATGGCTCCAGTCAGGACTGAAGGGAGACTCTCTGGCAGGTGGCTGGGACCTGGACCAAACTGGCAACTCCAGTTCTGCTTTGGGGGACCATGCAGCCCCCATAGGAGGGTCTCATCGCCCGCTTCCCCGGCCTCCCTCTCGGATCAGCCTGGGTCGCTGGAAGTCCAGAGGCCCAGATAGCCACAGACTCTGCAGCCCCAACATGGGCCAAGTCAATGACAGCAACAGTGAAGGCAGCGGCCATGACTACCTGCCCTTGGTGAGGACTCGGGAGGTGGAGGGTGGCGCTGCCAGGGCCAGGGCACTGTCTCAGCTCGCTTCTCCCCCCACCTCCTCTCTCCTCAGGTGCGCTTGCAGGAGGCGCCCGGCTCCTTCCGCCTGGATGCTCTGTTCTGTGCAGCGGTGCGCATCTCGCAGGAGCGCCTGTGCCGCGCCTCGCCCTTTGCCGTGCACCGGGCCAGCCTCAGCCCCACCTCGGCCTCCTCTCCCTGGGCACTTCTAGCCCCCAGTGTTGGCCAGGATGGCAGCGCCACAGCCTCTTGCAGCCCGTCCCCTAGCTCGGGTTCCGAGGGTCCGGGCCAGGTGGACAGTGGGCGGGGATCAGACACTGAGGCCTCAGAGGGGTCGGAAGGGCCTGGTGGCGCTGACCTGCGGGGCCGGACTTGGGCCACGGCTGTGGCGCTTGCATGGCTGGAGCACCGCTGTGCGGGGGCCATCGGCGAGTGGGAACTGGCAGCTGCGAAGGCTGACTGTTGGCTGCGGGCGCAGCACCTGCCCGATGGCCTGGACCTGGCCACCCTCAAGGCTGCAGCCCGTGGTCTCTTCCTGCTGCTGCGTCACTGGGACCAGAACCTGCAGCTCCACCTGCTGTGCTACAGCCCCGCAAACATGTGAAGGTCACCCACTGCTCCGGCTGGCACCACCCCCAACCAATTCAAAGTCACTGCCACCCAGAACCGGTCTCTCGGTGCTGGGAAGGGGTGGGCTGGCGACAGCCTGTCCCCACTGCTTCTCATTCCCTCCACAGAATCCTCCTGCCCCCACAAAAAGTGCCTGCCTGTGCTCTCTCTTGCCCCTCCCACCCCCTGCCCCTTTCCCTCTGAGCTCTGTGCAGTTGCAGCAGGAGGGGAGAGAGCCACAGCCCCCAGATCCTATGCAATAAAGTGCCTCTTGGGACTGTCTTAAAGAGTTCTTTATCTGCCACGTGCCTGTCTCTTACAGCTCGGTCCAGGCACCTCCATGGAGGCTGCAGAGGAGACTTGGTTTATTGGGAAGGGCAGAGTCCATCCCTATCCAGGGTCCCGAGAATGGACTGGAAGAGAACAGCTGGGTCTCAATGGGCTTTCTTGCTGTGCGGGATGGTCTTGGGGAAGGGCTGGGGGCCCAGCCAGAGCTGCAGCAGGATGACCGCATGGCATGCATGCAGGGTGGCAGAGCTGCAAGACGTGGATGGGTATGTGTTCCAGGAGAGCTCGATGAGCCCCAGCACCAGCAACCTAGAAAGAAGAGAGAAGTTTTGGGTCTCATCCTTTCTCTAGGCCTGCAGCTCTTCAGCTCACCCACTGCCCGTCTGCAGTCATGACCTTGGGATGAGGAGCTTCCCACCCCTGTCCTTTCCCCCAGGGCTGTCCCAGCCAGTACCTGAGCAGGTGAGTGAGCCAGCGGGCAGGCGTGGCCCACAGGAGGTAGGGCAGTGTGTGGAAATACCAAACGTAGAACTGGTAGTGAAGGGAGCGGCTGAAGCAGATGCCAATGAAGTTGGAGGTGAAGAGGGTAGAAACAATCTGTAGGCGGTGGTCAAGGCCAAGGGCAGCAGCAGAGGGGTAGGGAGATTTCAAAGCAGGGAGGACAAAAGTTTGGGGGTGTCTAATAGCACCTGGCTCTGTAGTTCCTAGATACATACTTTTGGGCACATTTCTGAACCTCTTTGGACCTGTTCCTCAGTCTGTGTGGAGGCAATAAAATCTAGAGCTGTAAGACCTAGGGAGCTATCACTCACTAGCTGTGTGACTCTGGCAAATTACTTAACCTTTTAAAGCCCTAATTTTGTCATCTGTAAAATGAGGATAAAACAGAGTTTCTTGTGAGCTTTAAACATATGTAAAGCTCTTAAGATAGCGCTAAGCAGAGGGTGCCCCCTCATAATGGTAACTCAATGATATTTAGAATTAAGAATAAAACATGCTTAAATATGTAAAGTGCTCAGCACAGGGTTTGGTACAGAGTAAGAGTTCTACAAATGGACCCTGTAGCTATTACTGGAACTTCCTTTCCCTCTCCCAGATCAGCAGCTGTCCAGGGTTAGTTGAGCAGGACCCTATCTGCACCTGGAGAGAGCAAGACTTATCTTCCCATGACTTAAAGGATATGGTTGGGTGTGAGGGGCTGGAGTGGAACCTTCCTTTTGGAGGGATCCTTCAGCAGTGACAGGATACCTTCCCCTGTCCTGGGGAGAAATCATTGAAGACAACTTATCAAACCACCGTAGTGGGCCACACAGAGCTCAACATGTCCCAAGCAGCCCCTAAGGCCTAGGCCCTTCACTCTTTCCCCTACGTCTGCCCAAGGAACTGCCCCGCTTTCTCACCTGTGCCACCTGCAGAGCGCAAAGAGCAAGAGCACAGCGAGATGGGCAGTCAACAGTGCCAGGTGGAAGGCACGATGCAGGAAGAGGGCCTCGGGGAGAAAGCGCCAGTTCACTGTCCAGCGGAAGAGAAACTGGCGGCCAAGGTCAAAGGAACGGGATAGGTAGCCGACGGGGTTCTTCAGCAGGAAGGGCAGCCCTAGCACCACCTGAGGATGAATGTGACATCAGCACAGCTGCCCAGGCTCACCCTCAGCCTCATGCTAATCACTGAGGGGAGGGAGGATAGGGTATAGATCCCAGAGGTTCCCTAATTGTCACTAGGAATAGCAAGAAAGTCAGCCTACCCACCCAGACCAAAATTTTGGGCCAAAAAGGCCAAGGAAGGACATAATAACAGTGCTTTATATTTAAATTCATCTAATCATAAATGTGTTCTTGCCTGGAGAATCCCAGGGATGGGGGAGCCTGGTGGGCTGCCGTCTGTGGGGTTGCAGAGTCGGACACGACTGAAGTGACTTAGCAGCAGCAGCAGTCATAAATGTGCACAGCTAGAACAGTTCTCTGAGACCATCTAGTTCAACACCCTTGTTTTAGAGCTAAAGAAACCAAAGTCTAGAGGTGGTGGCTGTCCAGGTCAGAATCAACTCCAAAACTGTGTCCCCTGGCTTTGAGGATGTCTCAAAAATAAAAGGAGTCCAGGCAGAGAGGCCGCCACTTCATCAGAAAGGGGACAGGGTAAAGAGGGAATACCTGAAGGACAGCACAGATGCCCAACTTGGGGAGGGCCCCACGGAGGCCAAATTTCATGAGGAGAAGGAATAGTAATCCAGGGGCGAAGAGCAGCACATTCATCTTCACAGAGACTGCCAGGCTGGAATGGATAGTGGGGAGGAAGAGTGAAGATCAGCTTCATCAGGGCCATGCACCCCCGACCATCACCACGGCAGCTCCCCATTCCCTGCCAGCAAGCTCCAGGCAGAGGGTGAGCACTCATACTCAGAACCTCTGGAGGGGTTAAGGCAGCCTGGGAAGAGGCTGGGATAGGGAGCTGATACATTGTCTCTACACTCAGACTGAGCCGCAAATAATATATTGAGTACTTAGTAAGTGCAACTGACCAGCTCCAACCACAGAAGCAGCCTGGAGGAAACAGGATAGGAAGAGGGTGGTGTGTGTGTAGGCGCCTGGGGATGGAGACTTTCTACACATCCTGGATTCGCAGGATGCGAGTGTAGCCCTTAACTGACCTACACTGTCTGGCCACTCCCTTACTCCCTCTGCTGCAGAAAACTGGGGAGAAAATGATGGAAATACAGAAAATGAAAGAAGGGTCCACAAGGGAGGGGTGTTGACCTGAAACACCAGCAGCCCCAGCTCCAGCGCTGGGCGAGCAGGAGGTTGACACTGAGGAAGAGCAGCACCATGGCCACTGGATCATTGAAGAGCCGCAGCACAAAGATGGAGTGGACACGATAAGAGGCACAGCACATGAAGAAAAAGACGAAGGGAGGTACCTGAGAGGTGGGCACAGTGGGGGACAAGGTCAGTTCACCAACCCTGAACCATCCCCACTCCCCAGCCCTCCCAGTTTGGGGGCCCCTGTTCCTGGTGGTGAGAACTCACCTTGCAGGTCTGGTGGTAAATCAAGAAGACAAGCAGCAAAGTGGCCAGGTAGAGCACAGCAAAGATGTGCTGGGCCATGCGGATGTCAGTGCCTCGGTCAGTGGCATAGTAAAGCCCCATAAAGATGTACACGAAGCCAGCTGGGTACCTGGAAGAGAAGGAACATGAATCCAGGTCAAGCTATTCAGCCTGGCATCCAGCCAGCCCCTCCCATCCTCGCTGAACCTCTGACCCCACTCACACGAGAGGTCCAGTGTCACCTTGCAGCTGAGTGTAGTCATAGGTGCCATTGATGACGCCCTCTACCTCAGCCATGTAGGCTTTCCAATCAATCTCTGTATCTGCAAAAGGACAGGATGGTGTGGTTACTTCACGGTCCAGAATTGCTCTGCCCCACTCCATCAAAGCACAGAGTTCCAGCTCATTCTTGGGATTTCTATCATAATCCCTTCTCTAACTGATCTATTCTCTGCATGAACCCAGGTATCTCAAAATCAAACATGTCTGTAATGGAACTCAGAACTTTCCACTCCAAATGTCCCCTTCCTGGGTTCCATGAATGGCACCATTAACCTCTCACTTGCCCAAGTCACAAACCTGGGAAACATCCTTGATACTTCTCTTTCATTTTCAACTCTCAGTCACCAAGTCCTGCCTATTCTTCATCCTAAATATCTGTCTCATCCTTCTCCACTCAATTTGGGTGTAACAATCTCTAGCCTCAATGGTGCAATAGCTCCCTAATTAGGCTCCCAGCTTCCACTTTCACTGCACTATATTTTATTGTCCACCCTGCAACCAGAGAGCTCATCCTATAATAGAAACATCACATTTCTCTGCTTAAAACCCTTCAGTGATTCCCCACGGCTCTTAGATAATAAAGACCAAGTTTTTTTATTATTCCCATTTTTAGAAGAGAAAATTATGAATTAATGAGGTTAAGTAACTAGCTCAAGATCAGTAAGCTAGGAAGGGAAGAGTTGAGATTGGCACACATGGAGCTCTAAATTCTTTTTTTTTTTTTCTTGAGCTCTAAATTCTTAATCATCATACTATCTCCTTAACACAGTTTAGAGATACCTTCATGATGTGAAATATCATCTCTGGGTACTACCCTCACTTGATTTCTGAGTTCCAACTCTAATTATTTCATTTCTTCAAAGGAAGTAGCCTTTCTCTTTTTCAATGGGAACTCTTTGGAACAAGATTCTCTCCTAGAGTATAATCTGCCCCCCACCCCTTTCTCTCTTTTCTCGGGGAACTAGCTCTTATTGTTGGAAAAGGACTCTAGGAAGCTTTCTCTGACTCCTCAAGTCTGGCTGAAGTGCCCACCTTTGTCCATTATAGAACTTTGTCTAGTACCATTATGATGAATATAATGTAATGTAATTTTCTATTAACTTATCTTTGTCCAGGTCCGCATACACAAGTAGGAAATCTGTCTATTTTTTTCACCACTATACCCTTGGCACCTAGTATGGTGTTAGCCATATAATAAGCACTTAGTAAACATGTAGTGGACTAACTGTCTTTAGCAAGTAAGCTTTAAATCCAGTGCTTTCTGCCTGGAGAGGAGTGACCAATAATGCCGAACTGACTGTAACAAAATGCTGCTGCTGCTGTTGCTGCTAAGTCGCTTCAGTCGTGTCCGACTCTGCGACCCTAGAGATGGCCTCCTACCAGGCTCCCCCGTCCCTGGGATTCTCCAGGCAAGAACACTGGAGTGGGTTGCCATTTCCTTCTCCAATGCATGAAAGTGAAAAGTGAAAGGGAAGTCGCTCAGTCGTGTCCGACTCTTAGCGACCCCGTGGACTGCAGCCCACCAGGCTCCTCCGTCCATGGGATTTTCCAGGCAACAGTACTGGAGTGGGGTGTCACTGCCTTCTCCGGAGACAAGCAGCAGCAGCCATTAATTTGGACCCAGGTTTTCTGGGGGAGATTAAGATCGAGTTTGGTTTTCTGTGGAGCAGACTTCGGATTTGGGTAAAAGATATTGGCCTGCAATTGATGGCTGAGTGGATCAGGGGTCCAAGTTTGAGTTCCGAATGTGGGTCCCAGTTTTGACTGGGGGTTCGGTCTCCCTCCCCCTCCTCCCCTCCCCCTCGGCGCACTCACATGCCACCCTGTGAATGACCCAGAAGGTGATGCCCACCTCCGCCAGGCAGAGGCAGGCGGCCACCAGCAGCGTGTAGCGCGGTTCCAGCAGCAGTAGGCGCCGCTCTTGCCAGGCGCGCCGCAGCCACTGCCCGCACAGTCCTGCCGCCCGGGTTGCGGGACCCACCCGGCCGCGTTTCCTCAGGCCTGCCGCCATCTTGCCGGTGCGCAGCTCTTGTGGGCCCGCTACCCCGGAAGCCCGACTCTTTGGTACTTAGGTTCCGCTCCCAGCGCCACGTGTCCCAACGGACTGAGCGCAGACAGGAGCTGTCTGAGTCCTTGTTTACGCCTCGAAAATTTCCTGCTTTCACATCTGTCTTCCCTGATGGAGTGCACACTCCATACGAGCAGGAATAGTCTTACTCCTCAGTACATACTTAGCCCTGGGCGCAAAGGCGCTAATGTGAATCGAACGTTTGCCCAGAAAAGTAACGTTTCTTTCTGCCCGCGCCATGTCTCTTCCGCAACTCCCCTCCCCACCCCTGACTAGCATAACACTTCGCCCGTGTTGATATCTGCGTTTATGCCCGTCTTCCTTGGAGAGCAAGACCCGTGGCCGCGCTACTCCGCCACCCCTCAGAGCCTTCCAGGTGTTCAAAACTGGGAAGAAATGAATCTTCTATTAACATTCAGGCTTCTTAATGGAGAGAGCTTGTCAAACTGAAAATGAGAAGGGTAGTGACGACTCGGAATGTGTGACACCATGAGTGTGGCTCTCAGAAGTTAGTGAGCAGTGCATCCAGAGAATTCAGCGTATGGATGATACGACTTTCCCACCCGGACGATTCTTTACCGAGCGCTTAGCAGAGGACGGAAGTTCCACGTGTTTATGTTGAGCAACTGCAGATGCCGGGCGGAGACACAAAGGCCACGCCTCCCACATGCCACCATTCTCATTGGCTACATTGGAGCACCACGCCCCGCCTAGAGGTGGGGGCCAGTTGCCCTCATTGCCCGGCAGCCACAAGCAATGGCTTGTCTGGGTCCTTCCGCACCGGTGCCGGAGTTACCGGAGAAGAACTGCGGGTACCGCGAGGTCCAGTACTGGGATCAGCGATACCAGGGCGCTGCCAACTCTGCCCCCTACGAGTGGTTCGGAGACTTCTCTTCCTTCCGTGACCTCCTAGAGCCGGAGTTGCGGCCATTGGACCGTATCCTCGTGCTAGGTGGGTAGTTCCGGGGCTGCCCAGTCCAGGTGGAGCTGGTTGGATTGGCCCCGCCCCTCGCTCTGCCTGCCGCTCTCCGAGGATACTCCAGTCAGAAGTCAGAACCTTTAGAATCTCGGTAGTATTTCGCCGGGGCAAACAGGAGCCAAGAGATTCTTAGTCCCGGGACCTTCAGGGGAAAGACAGTCTCTCTGAGTCTGAAGGTGGTAGGTGACCCATGACCCCGTTACGAACCCTGGGGAGGCCGCCTCGAGCACTGGCGAGTTCAGAGCACCTAGTTCAAGTCCCCGCGCTAGTTGACTGTATGATTTAGGGCAAATCATAAACTCTGAGCCCCGAATTCACTTTTAGGGACTGCGAATTCAAGTTGGATAAGGCACGTGCGTTCACCTTGAGCGGAATGCCTAGCGCTTTTCTGTTTGCGCCACTGGGTCATTGTCTCCTAGAGAGTTCTCTCTTGACTCTCCAAAGTAACTGAAACTTGGTCCTCTGTCGTCCCGCTTCCCCCCGCCTTCCTCCCCCGCGCGTTGTGCAGTGAGGATGAGGATAGCGCCCTCTGATGGGAGAGTGCAATCAAGATTGGTGTGATTCCCCAGAAAGAACAAGTTCTTGGGGGTAGGGCTTCCCTGGCGACTCAAACAGTAAGAATCCGCCTGCAATGTGGGAGACCTGGGTTCGATCCCTGGGTTGGGTAGATCCCCTGGAGGAGGGCCTGGCAACCCGCTTCAGTATTCTTGTCTGGAGAATCCCCACGGACAGGATCCTGGTGGGCTATAGTCCACGGAATCTCAAAGAGTCGGACACGACTGAGAACAGGGTGGGTCTCTGAGAGATCCACCTAACCCCGACCTTGGAATTCTCTTCCACTGCCAGCCTTGAGGGCTCCAGTGAAATTTGATTCAGTAACGGATTTCCTCCCAAAATCTTAATATTTTTAAAAGCATGTGTATGATTAAGTGAAATATTTCACATATGTGAGACATTTATATGTAAATATATGTAAAGCATAAATAATAACTCGAATGTGTGTATATACCCTATTCAGTTTGAGAAACAGAGCATTCTTCCGACCAGAAAGTGCTTAAGAACTTGGACCCTGGAGGCAGCCAATTATGTAGGGATCTTGGCACATGTAATCTTAGCTGTGGAATCATGGACAAAATCATAGAATCGTAGCTGTGGATCCTGGACAAAATACTTAAATTTATGTGCCTCCATTTTCTCAGCCTTAAAAAAAAAAAGGTACATACTTACAGCTTTTAAGATGATTCAGTGAGTATGAAAGACACCTAGAAAAATGCCCAACAAAATTAAGGTGAAGTCGCTCAGTCGTGTCCAACTCTTTGCGACCCTGTGGACTGTAACCTACTAGGCTTCTCCGTCCGTGGGATTCTCCAGGCAAGAATACTGGAGTGGATTGCCATTTCCTTCTCCAGGGGATCTTCCCGACCCAGGGATCGAACCCGGGTCTCCTGCATTGGAGGCAGATGCTTTAACCTCTGAGCCACCAGGGAAGCCCAGCAAAATTAAAAGCCTTGTATATTCAGCGTTTTCTGTGTGGGCCCCTAAAGCTCTTCCCACCAGAGGTTAAAAACTCTTGAATTTTGTGGCTTTAACCATTACATTTATTTATAGATTTACCATAGATCTATGTTTTTCAAGCTTTAGTGTAATAACCTGGAAAACTGGACCCACCTTGATTTTCTAATTCTAGGGATGGTCTAAGGCTGGTCCCAGGGATTTGTATTTTCAACAAGCCTGCAGGCTGATTCTGGTGACTGGCAGAGAAACACTGCCTTAAATTCTGCCTGACTAGGAGGTATCCTTTTCTGGATAGAGGAGGGAAATGTCTAAAGATCAAAAAGAAAACTTGCCAGACAGAATTCACAAGATCTAAGAACAGGACCCACAGCTTGGGGAGTACCCTGTGTCACATTTCACCTAAAGAAACACATTGAACACCTGATGCTAGGGAATGTGGTGGGCCCTTTCTAATTTATTTAATCCTCACGACAACCCTTCAGTTCAGTTCAGTTCAGTCGCTCAGTCGTGTCCGACTCTTTGCGACCCCATGAATCGCAGCACGCCAGGCCTCCCTGT